>OU015496.1:58449055-58926555 GCA_907164885.2 Dolomedes plantarius | reverse complement strand
ACCAAAGATACCAGTATGCCCACGAACAAAAGCAAAGAAAACAGAGACGTTTTTACTTTCAAGGGTTTTGAGTTGCCTTTGAATTTCGACGATAATGCTATTGGCAGAAGAAATATATTTTAAGGTCTCCAAGGATGAAAGTGAATCGGTACAAATGAGATAATCTTTGTCAGCACTATCTCGATTCATGATCCATTTAATGGCAAAGTGTAAACATAAAAGTTCAGCTATAAAAACAGTGCATTCATCTCGAATTCTAAATTGAAAATGCTCGAATTCAATGCCATTCTTGAAGGCAACAAAAGCGAAACCAACCTTGCCATCAATTTTACTGCCATCAGTATAGCAAGTAACAGGGAAATCACCTGCAGTTTTGTTGCAATAATTAATAACATTGATAGCCTTTCTCTCCGTGGGATGAGGAAGATCAGATGGAGGTAAAACATAATCGTAACCAGAAGTAGAAAAAGTAGAGAAATTTTCTCTAAAGGCGATATTATGAAGAATGGCAGTGTCGATCGGAGGAAAACCAGAAATTGCATAAACAGATTCATAGCTTAAGGTGCGATATTCACATATGACTCGCAAGAGAATACGTCTTTGAATGCGTCGGAATCTTGATAATTTAGAGAGCGTCTTGATAATTTAGAGATGCGTTCGGAACTTGATAATTTAGAGAAAGAATTCAGGGATTTTATTCCTTTTGACCCAGAGGGGGGTATGAAACTACAAAAATGGCTTGCCTATATTGAGCAGAAATTTTCCCAAGCAAATGTTTTAGATGAACATAAACTAAGATGTATTTCAAAATTCCTCAAAGGGAAAGCTCTAACGATTTTCATAAACTCTTGCCTACACATTCAAGAATGGACAGAATTAAAAGATACTTTGCAAGAATTATTCTTTGAGGCAGATAGCGTGGAATTCTCTGAATTTTCCAATTTGAAATTTGAATATGATGATGACTTAACCAAATATTTTCATAAAAAAATTGATGTAGGAAAGAGATTGGGGTTATCACAGAAGTTAATACTAGAGGGCCTAACACAAGGCCTAAATGCTCAAATGAGAATGACCATAGCTGCAAATCCTCCTCAAACAATAACAGAATGGATAGTGTTGGCTAATAAGCTAATCAAAATAAATAATGAAGGAAACACAGCTAATCAAGGGGATCGGGATAACTTTTATAACACTAGATTTGAAAATAGGCCCCAATTTAGTCAAAATTACTACAACCAACCTCAAGTTAGGATGAATTATAGCCCACCTCATCAATTTAGACAAAATTACTCTTCCCAGCCTCAATTTAGACCTAATTATAGTCAGCAGCAACAATTCAGACAATGGCAACCCAGAGATCACAAGTTGAATAGAAATTTTGCACCCAATTCCAATAACCAAATTAATCACCACCAACAATATGCAGATTTACCACCTAGACCCTGTCAAAAATGTTCTAACTTTGGCATAAGTAATGCTTACCATTGGGAACAAACTTGCTCTATTAACCCATTTAGGACCGCTCCATGTTTTCTTTATTGGAAATGCACCAAACAGTGTCTTAACACTTCTTAGAACATTAATAACACATATAAGTTGTTTCCATAAAAATAAATTTATTTTCGCGATAGTTACAAAATGTTGCGTTTTCGCAACATCAGTCCAAATCGATATAAAATTTTTAGAAATATAAAAATTTTAAATTATAAAAAAAATTTTAAAAAAAATTTAAAATCTTTGAAACATTTAGCATGAAGACGTACAGATTACATACAGAAATTGTTTGACTGTTGCAGTGTTTACTTTTTTTGTTTATTTTTACTATTTTTAGTAATAATATGGCCCATACGGTTTTTCCGAGTATCGTTGAGAATTAGATTTTGAATTGAAGATGGTCTTCCAATATGTGAAGTTTCAGGTAAAACAGAATTCATTGGCATTTCTTCAAGCCTTTTTATCAAAAATAAGGCTCTCTCAAAGATATAGATCTCTTAAACTCTAATAAACTTATTTTAGAATTCATTACATCCATGTAGAGTCTCCCTTTTTCCCATACAATATGCTCCTTTTTCTTACTATATTGCTTACTTTTGCATGTATTAGAAAAAAAAAGTCGATTTCATCTGCAATGTCTTTAGGTGATTCGACATTTTCACATAAAATATTATCATCAATATCTTCTTCATCCGTCAAATCATCCGGATCTGGAGGGATAATGATGAATTATGGTTCCTCATTAGCTTTTGTTGAGGAAGATTCTGAAATATCATCATCTAGCCCATGAAAATACTCCAATGTCTCTTCCAATGTCAAAAATCGCTTTTTTCAAGAGCCAAACTTATCCGAAATGCAAACAATACCAATTTACTGCATGAAAAACTAGGCAGCACTAATAAAACACATTGGAAATAAGTAATACACTTTGGACTGATGTTGCGTTTTCGCAACATTTTTAAAAATATGAATTGAGAAACATAAAAACAAAAATTATGATTTATCTGTTGAAGCCATTTTGTTCTTTAGTCTCTAGTAAACTCGGAACAAGCATCAAATTGGAAATTTATCATGTGCTGCTATCTAAGGTTATTATTTGAAAATAGTCATTTTTTCCCTTTCAAAACACCAGAAAAAAACAATTTTTTGCAAGTGCTAAAAGTGGGAAAATGAGGAAACAAAAAAATTATTATGATTAATTGAAGTATAGAGAATAAAATAAAAATGTTACTTCAGACGTACAAAGTTTTGAACATGCCTTTAAAAAATACAGAAAATAATGTTTCGTTTTCGCAACACCAGTCTTAAATGGGTTAATGAGAGATTTGATAAGATGTCGGTGTCAGACAATAAACATCAGTATGAGGAACCTGAATTTGAAAGAGATCAGGCGCCAGAATGACAATTACTGTCATTAAGGGGGAACATTATCAGAAATCATGGGGTTGACAAAACAAAAAGACTATATAAAAATGAGAAACAGAATTTTTTAAATTGTGTGATTGACACTGCTTCGACTATTAGTCTGATGTCACGAAAACTGGTCAAGCAATGTCAACTGAAATATTATTCAAGCTCTCCAATTAAGGTCAGGCAAGCTGAGGGTGAAATCTTAATTACAACTAAATGTGTAATAACTTTGAGAATAGGGAAAATAATTAGAAATACTTCTGCATATGTTTTGGACGATGACTTGCCTTATCTTATTCTGGGACTTCCTGAGTGTAAAAAGTTTAAATTAGTAATTGACTGTAACCAATTTTGTGTGTATCAAAATAGAATTTCTTTGAAGATGGTTAATATTTGTGCTATAAGTAAAATTTCATTACACCTACAAAATAAATGTGATAATAAGCATGTGTATAATAATAGTAATGTTCATGAAATTGAAGTTTCTGATATGGTTAACCCTTATGAAGAGAACTCGCAGAAAGAAAATGATATTTTCTGTATTGATTATGATGTAAGTGAAAATGTTAATGAACACTCTGGTGAAATAAAAGCAGAAAATACCCAAAATTATAAAAATGTTGACATTAATGATCAAATCAAAAATTTAGATGTTGATAGGGAATTAAAAAATTTATTGCACAAAAATAATAGACTGTTTTCAACTAACAAATATCACATAGGAAAAATAAGGATGGAACCCCAAAGAATAATCCTAAATTCTGATTTACCAGTGAGTCTAAGAGCATACAGGACTTCGCCAATTGAGGAAAAAGAGATCAGGACCCAAATTAAAAATTTGTTAGAAGGAGGAATCATAAAAGAATCACATAGTTCATACTCAAGTCCTGTGACTTTGGAAAGAAAGCGAAATGAAAGAAAAACTAGACTTTGTATTGATTTCAGAAAACTAAATTTAATTACTAAGACAGATGCAGAACCCTTACCCAGAATTGATGATATTCTAGATAAATTAAGCAGAGCTAATTACTTTTCAACTTAGGACCTTACCTCAGGGTATTGGCATGTACCCGTCCACCCAAAAGATACTGAGAAATTGGCATTTGCCACTACTTTTGGCTTATACGAGTGGCTAAAACATCCATTTGGCTTAAAGAACGCCCCTGCAATATTCAATAGGACTATCAGGATAATTTTATATAAATATAAAGTAAACTTTGCATGCCACTATTTCGATGATATTATAATTTTTTCAGACTCCAAAGAACAACACCTTGAACATTTAGATATATTGTTTACAAATTAATTTTCTTGGATATAATGTAATAAATGGGAAAATTGCCCCAGACAACATTAACATTGAAAAGATAAAGTGTTTGAAACCATCAACTAATGTAAAAGAACTCCAAAGATTCTTGGGCACTATAAATGTGTATAATAAGTTTATTCCAAAATATGCAAAAGTAAGACCTACATTAAATACATTACTGAAAAAGGGGGTAAAATGGGGATGGTCAGACAAGTGCCAAGAAGCTTTTGAGGATCTTAATAATTTATTGATTTGTAAACCAATATTGCAATTGTATGATTGTAACAAAGACTGTCATTTATTTGTGGATGCTAGTAAACATCAGGTTGGAGCTGTTTTAAAACAGCCAGGTGAAGATGGGGTGTTACATCCCATAGCTTATCATTCACGTGTTTTGAAACCTTATGAAGTAAATTACTCAATCACAGAACTTGAATGTTTCGCTATAGTTGATAGTCTTGATCGGTTTTACCACTACCTCCATGGTAGGAAATTTACGATTCACAATGACCATGCAGCCTTGGTCTGGTTGAGGAACATTAAAAATCTTAAATTAAGCCTTTTTCGTTGGTCATTAAAATTAAGTATGCTTGACTATGAAATAAAATACCAGAAAGGAACTGCGAACATTGAGGCCGACATGCTATCCAGAAATCCTATTTCAGAACCTAATCAACAAATAAATCATTTAATCGAGTTACAAAAGATTGTAGATTTTCAAAATAAAGACAATGTGCAGGGACTTAAATATAAAAAACTAAATGGTGTAATTTACGTGAGAAAAAAGGATTTTTAAAAATTGTAGTACCATTTTCATTGAGGTTAGAAATTTTAAAAAGAGCCCACGATGACTATGGACACCCTGGAATAAATAAAACAATGCAATTACTTACACCCCAATATTATTGGCCCAAAATCACTGAGGACATTAGTAATTATGTAAACATTGCCATACTTGTCAATTAAACAAAAAGAAAAGCCAGAAAAGGTTTGGATTGCTGCAAGAAGTACCTCCGACAGACCAACCCTTCGAGTGCTTAAGTTTAGACACAGTAGGCGGATTCAATTACTATAATTCCACAAAGAAATATTTACATTTGATAATTGACCATGCAACGCGTTATATTTGGGCTTTTCCATCAAAAAGCGTAACTACTGAAACTTATACAAATTGCTTAAAACAAATATTCCAAATTCAAACACCAAAAAAATTGCTAACAGACAGAAATGCAGCTTTTACATGTTCAAAGTTTAGAAGATTTTTAGAGCATAATAATGTGAAACAATTACTTACGTCGAGTCATCATCCACAAACGAATGGGAAGGTAGAGAGGGTAAATCATACAATAATTACTAGATTAAGGTGCAAAGTACATAACTCAACAAGTAAAACTCCTTGGACAACCCTATTAAATGAAGTAATTAATGAATACAATCATACGCCTCATTCAGTTACCCAAATGACCCCAGCTTACCTACTTTTTGGAATAATCCCTTATGAACCTCATGTTAAAAAACAAGATTTTTATCCTCAGGTGGATGAGGCGAGAAAATTAGCCAAAGAAAGGACAATTAATTACCATAATAGGAATAAAGTAAAATATGATGCACGTTTTGTAGAATCTAAATTTAATGTTGGAGATTTAGTGTTATTCGAAGAATTTAACTACCCTAATAAAAGAAAATTAAGCTCACCCTATTCTGGACTTTACACTATTCTAAAACAAATGTCAAAAGTTAATTATGAAATTGATAAACCAAATTTTCACACTAAACGAGATTCTGAAATTGTCCATGCTTGCAGATTAAGATACTGCACCAGAGAACTTAAAACTACACCACGAATAATGACAAACATTAGATCCATTTTTTTTCTTTTCCATGTGATGCTTAACATCATTATACTTTCTTTAATTGATCAAATTAATTATGTGTTGTCCTACTAAAGATAAAATTTTAAAAAAAACTGTCTTACTTAAACTTTCTTGTTTAGAATACTATTATATGTAAATTTTTTTTGGGATCTCAATTTAAACCCTGAATACGACAACTCTACTTCTTTAACCTTTCAGTAAATTTTCTATTCCTTGAATACACTTTCCTATCACCCACCTGTAGAAGCGCGTTGGATGTCGTCCCAACTGTTTAAGATCTTTTTTAATTTTTTTTGCTATTTGTTTTTAATTCATCAACTCAGTCACTTAAAGTGCTGAAGACCATATGCTTGAGTACTGACTAAAACAGGCCTGGGATAGCCACTCCTTTTGTCCTCCCATTTCTATATATTATACTCCCACAGGTATGACAACTGCACATTTTCCTTTGTCTCCCTCTTTGTACTATGCAAGATGCTGTTTTTCAATGCAGTCATATCCTGTCGGAGATTCACGGTTAGTCCACTGTACGGCTAAAAGACTCTTCCTCCTTATTAGTCAGAGAACAATAGGGAGAAAGAAAACCCACTTGTTACACAAACATAAACACAACCCCTCACTACTTAGAGGTAGAATTAAAGAATTTGAAACTACGAGTTTGGGTGACACACATACAACAAGGTACCTCCAGCACAAAGAATTGGATCCACATAAACTTATAATAAATGTACAAAAATGAATAGTAAATAAATAATTTGAAAATAAAGTCAAAAGTATTGAGAATAAATAAATAAAGTTAGAATAAATATGAATAAGTATAACTAAAGAATATTGAATAGAATTTTGGAATGAATAAATATTGTTGGAATAAAAATGAATATAGGGAATGATGAAATGAGAATAATAAGAAATATAAAGAATATTGAAAAGAGATTTTTTTTTGATAATAAGTAATATTGAAATAAAGGAGATAATGGATATTAAGGAAAAAATAATGAGATAAATAAAGATATGAAAACTAGATAATGAATAACAATTGATATACTGAGAACTCGTACAAGATTGAGTTATTTGATTAACAAAATATATGTTCTGTAATTTTTATATACAATTTATATATTTGAAATGTGATTTTTATTGAAAGTGTGATTTTTATTATAAACTGTGATTTTTATTATAAACTGTGATTTTTTTTATGTAACTAAACAACTATTTTTCTTTATATGTAAACAAGTCGAGATAATGTGATGTTTATGTATTCTACGTTTGTGAAGCAGAAATAGCACAGCACTAAAAAGACTGTGATTTTTTTTATGTAACCAACTACAAAGGACTATTTTTTTTAAATTTAAGCCAAGATATTGTGATTTTTTTTATGTATTCTGCGCTTGCGAGATGATAGGTCACAGAACCTGCCGAACTGTGATTATTTTTTTTTGTACTTTTCTCAAGCAGCATACTGTAGCTAACATAACAAGGACAGTTAACTATACGCTAACATGTGTACCTTACAAACTTTTTTTGGACTCACCCCAATGTTGTGAGAGTTGAGGAGGAAAGTACAATAACTTCAAATTATTATTGTCATGTTCTATTCCATTTACTTAACATTATTGTTTGTTGATTTTGATATTTTCATTGTTATATTCTATTATTTGTGTGAGTCGACTCAAAATTAAAACTGATGTAGAGTGAAAATTTCTTAACTTAGTATTTTTAGTTAAACTTAATTGATTTTTTTTTTTCTGAGATTTTGTTGTGTGGGGAGACGTCTCTCTTCAACAAGTTTCAAAAACATGCTTATGTAAAATTTTCAATTTTATTATCATGTGTATTTCTTTTTAGTGATTTTTATATATATTTTTCAGTAAATTTGATAATGTTGTTATGTCAGCTCATCACGTGATCTTTAAAATTTTTTTTTGCAATTTAACTTTAATTGAAATTTATTCGTTAACTTATTCCAAATTTTCTAATGCCCATTCTTCTCACTCATCTGAGTGAGTCTGCCCTCCAATGCAGGCATTGTAGGTCAGCCTCTTCTCGGACGGGGGGATATCCTATAATATTAAAAACTAGTAATTTCTTAATTCAACACTCTTAACATTTAAAAACTACTAATTCCTCACTTTACTATTCCAAATTACAAACCCTTTTTTTTATTCCTTAAAACATGTAATTCCCTTTGGGCATTCGCGTTAAATTCCATTATTATAGCCTTAGGCAAAATCATTCAAGATGGCTGTCTTTTTTAGCTAAAAGGACTCGGCGCGGCGTCAGTACAAGTTTAAATCAGTTCTGCACATCAACAATAACTTTAAACCAATCAACCATTAAGACACACCCTTTAATCACGTGATGAGGTAAAGTTTATATAACTCGTGACGTCCGGAAGTAGGACGGATTTTTGTACTTTCTGTTGCTGCACACATACCGACGGAGCGGTCGGCGAAATAAATAAAGTTTTTGCAGACGTGAAAAGAGAAATGTATTATTGAGTACGACTACGTTTATCCCCGTTGTGATATGCCGGCTCCGGTTACCATTCTCGCCGGGCCGCCATGTCACATATATATATATATATATATATATATATATATATATATATATATAATATATATATATATTATATATATATATATATATATATATATATATATTTATTTATTTAGTTATATAAAATTTATTTAAATATTATTTATTTATTTTAAATAATAATAATATAAATAATTTATTTATTTACATAGGTATGTGCGAGCGCGCGTGTGTATGATAACAGTGTATATGTGTATTAAGGGAGTTGGATGATAAAGTTACTCTTGTGTGACAAAAAGAAGTTGTATTAATGTCTTCCACTGTAAGAAAATATCTCTTCGTGTAATGAAGCGAATTCACTATGCTTGATTGAAACGTTCTATGTCGTTGAATACGCTCTGTAATTGTCCGCTGAACGGTGCATTTTAATTCATAATATATCACTTTTGAAAATCTGTAACATTTACTCAAATGGATAATCATGAGCCCCACTACGAATTGCTTCCTGAATTTCAATTACTGATTAGTGTTAACAAGATATTCAGGAAAGGCGATCGATTTTTGGTGATTTACCGGCAAATGTTAACGTCCTGTAAAGAGATAATTTCAGTTGTTCTGTTCATTTAAAACCTGATAGGTTGAGACTACTTTGTTATTGTAATGATGCCTAGTCTTTAAAATGTGAAATTACCTTGATTTTTCACTAGGCCCATGCATTATTAAATAGTCACGCTTCTCGCATGAATGCAGGCTGTAAGTGAAATGACATATTTGGATATTAATCTCTTTTCTTGTATGGAAAGAAAGAAAAATAGATCTAACGTATAAAATAAGTTTTCAAATATTATATTCAGGATTTATAATTTATTACTTTATAAGTGGAAAACGTGGGAAAAGAAGTTTGATATTGATAAGTAACTTTTTTAATATTATAAATTAATAATATCTTTTAAAAAGATTTGTTCAAATTTATTAGATGTTAATTAAATGAAATTGTTATTAATAGATAAGTCACCTGTGAAATTACCATAATGCAAAGCATGGAAATGAAAGCAGTTTTCCCCATACATAATAATTTGTTAATATTTAAGGGTAAAACACGAGAAAAAAAATTAGATTTTGATAAATAACTGTATATTACAAGTCAATAATATTATTATTAGAGATTTAATCAAAGTGTTTTAATGTTAATTAAAGGAAATTGGCACAGAAATAAGTCACCTATGAAGATACTATAATGCAAAGCATGGAAATGAAAAACAGCCTTATTCCTTTTTCAAAAAAAAACATTCTAGAATTAATTTTCCAGGCGTTTCAAGCGACAGTAAGTAGTATCATTTTGATTCTTTTGCGCGGGAAGCATATTACACTTTTTTAATACTATCTATACATAAAAGAATTTGATAAGACTTTTCAGCCCAGACATAATTATATTATGGTAGAGTTCCTTTTTCTGAAGATCACGGTGAAAAAATTTCAAAGATATTACTTTAGGCAAAGAATATAATTTTCATATACCATCTATCATTGCATGAAACAAAGTTTTTTCAAAGAGTGCATTCTAACAGATACTTTCTAGAATATTCCTAGACTCAATTACAAAAGTACAATTTCATTTCGGGGTGCCTGGTTCGATTTTATATCACCATTTTCATGATTAAAGGATATGCGATATCTTATTAGATTTTCGCAACCTTGAGGCTTTGCATGGGACATTTAGGATTCCATATGTAATTTGAAATGAAAGTATTTCATTCAAACTTACATAAATCACTTGTCTAATTACAAACTCATAAGGTAATTCTAATTTGATATAAAATATAAAGGTTCATCGAAATGTTTTGAGAGAAATTAGACTGAATTCTTCAATGCATTTTAATTGGAATTCAAGCCGGAATCTTTGATTTTAGAGCTGGCATAGTAAAGAGAAAAAGTTGTTACATATAATATAGTACTATTTTACATATATAAAGTGAAACCTCTTTAGCCGGTCATACCTCTAAACGGCCATATTTTGCTCAGAATCTATTCAAGAATGTTTTGGGAGAAACCTCTCTTCTTCGGCCACATTTTTTTCGGAACCATTAACCATTTCTGGCCGTCATATACAATTTTAACTGTATATATATATATATATATATATATATATATATATATATATATATATATATATATATATATATATATATATATATATATATATATATATATATATATATATATATATATATATATATATATATATATATATATATATATGTAGTATATATATAGTATATATATATATATATATATATATATATATATATATATATATATACATATATATATATATATATATATATATATATATATATATATATATATATATATATATATATATATATATATATATATATATATATATATATATATATATCCATTAATTCGCTGTTTAGATCGTACAATAATTCGCGCTTTATGGATAGACCCACATTTATCAACTTTTTAAATCCTTCAATTTATTCTTTTATATTAACATAATTGCTTTGATACTGCAAAAACCTTCCTTTTGGGAAACCGATTTTGGTTTCCTGCCCTGCGTATAAATGGACCCAGTGGTTCAAAGCTCATTTCCATGATTGGAAGCATTCATTTCGTTTCATTTTAGCAAAAGTCATCGCCAAGGTATCTGCTCTTTAGCAGACAGTTATCGGTTTACCCTTGCTGTATGTTGAAAAATAAGTTACTTCGCAGACCAAAGCTAGGAGCGATCACGGATCCAGGTGGAAGCCGTGCGATTTTTCACGTTTGGCACTTCGTTTACTTCGGAAAATGTCTATAAGTATATTAATCCATTATGTGTTCGGAGGTGAAAGAAGGGCAAAGCTTCGCATATTAGGAGCTCCGCAAACCCTACTACCTTGACCTTGATGAATAAGTTTTAACCTCACATTTCTTTTACAAGTTTTTCATTGAATTCTTGAATCCACATTTTTCCAATGAATAGAACGTGAGGAAAGTATGTGAGTTAAACGCCTGCTATCAAATACGGTATTTTTTCAAAATGGCATATAATTATAATTAACATTACTTCTTATGTGGCATCATAATTAACAAAATCGGAAGCGAAGCAGTTTTTATACGAGTAATCAATCTTCAAATAATTTAACACGAAACCTAACTTCCTAGAAAATATGCAATATTCATTTATAAAAGTAACGGGGCTCGCTCTTTTAAAAGACTATAAATACTAAGTCCAGACCACTTAAAGGCATATGCGAAATAACAAGGCTATTTTAACAAATATCAATGATTAATGATTTGTAGAAGACGTGGCTTTCAAAAACATTCATCCTTAAAATATGAACAATAACGAGCGAAAGTAATAAAGCGGGAAAAGGATTATTTTAATGTCCCTCACTTAAAGCGTTACTTTGGCGAACTAACTCTCCACCGATATTTCACAGTTTAAATACCGGAAATACATTCCGAGCAAATTGGTTCCCCCTTAATAATACTCTGGATACAGTATAACTTACGGTGGCAATTGAAATAAATGCACTTCTGGTTGGCTTATCGGATAAGGAAATAAGATTTCAAAGTCTATTATGCAGATTTTTTTATAGCTCATTAAATACTTATTGTAGATTGCATTGGTAGTATACCAAAATTTAAAATGAAAATTGATGTGGTTAAGAATACAAAAATATAATTTAATTCATTTACATCATATAAATAAATTGTTTCGAGCGAAAACATAAAAACGTTAAATATAAATATGCCGTCTACAAAATTTTAAATGGAAATTATTTTGTTTTAGAATACAGTAATGGAATTTATTTCAGTTACATCGTAAAAATATACTGCTTTGAGCGAACACATAAAAATGTTAAATATAAATAATTAGGGCAATAAATTATTGAATACATAATTTAAAATTATGTAATGAGTTTATTTATATTTCTTTTATTTTTGCAGTACAGTAATGGTAAACGCATGTGTATACTGTGTCAATATCTCAATTACTATAGGAAATTAGCACTTATATAAATATGTGATGCCCCGTACCTACCCCTCAACATGTCATCTATCTGCGAACTGTTGATCTGGGCGGTTTCATTAACTGTAGGATAAGAGACCAAAAAATTCTTGTAATGTACGGTTTTGACGTTATAGAATGCATAAATCCGAGAGTGGTTCGAGGGGTCTCCAGAATTTCGACACTATAGCGACGTCTACAATAACATAAACTCCTAATACTTACAGCCCTTCAAACGCCAGAGAAATCCCTTTGAATTCGCCGACAGTATAAAAAGAGACGGCTGGAGTCTACGAACTTTCATTCTCTTTTCTGTGGAATTCCTGCTCTTTGATGATATTATTATGAAATATCTGTGTTTGAAGGCGCTGGCCTAGGCAACAGAGTTAGCCATTTGATTCTATGGTACTATGGTCCACGCAGAGAAATCTGTTAGAGAAATCTATTTTATGTGCAAGAGAGACGGAGTTCTCCTGGTCAGAGAGGCCTGATAGGCCAGCGCTGTCGTTGAACCCGAAGCCAACTTGACGATCTAACTAACTATCTATCTATCTATCTATCTATCTACATCTATCTATCTATCTATCTATCTATCTATATATATATATATATATATATATACACACACACATATATATATATATATATATATATTCTGGCTCGCTGTACATACTTGCTTTAAATGTTGTAGTTGTAGTATGTTTAACGTATCGTAGTAAAGTAATTGAAGAGAAAAGCTTGCCTTATTATTGACTATGGCATAATGCAGTGTAACGTCTATAGCCGGACATCCTTCTAAACGGCCATATTTTATTCACACCTGATCAAAGACTTCATAGATCCAATATTATGGAAAGCACCTCTTTTCAACGGCCACCTCTCAAAACGGCCACTGTTTTCTTCGGAAACATGGCTGGCTACCATATAACAGTTTCACTGTATTTGATGCCATATACCGGCAGTCGTAAATACTTACTCCTTAATATATTTTAAAACCCGTCAGTTGATTTAAAATTATACCCATACTATGGTATACAGAAATGCTAAGTTATATGTTATTGTATAAATTATTTAAGATGGTCACAATTAATTGATTTTTGCTCATCGGAATTTAATTTATTCCTTATAGCAAACTTTTTACATATAATTTGCTCCCTCAGCATAGTAAAAGTTCGTGTGTGTTCTGGTTTCCAAACCTAAAATGTACCATTTTCTTAGGTGTAGACCAGTGTAACATCATCAAGTACTTTTAGGGGAATTAACTGTTTCACTACGTCTATATGATGTGAAGTGGAGATTGTCAGCATGCAGTTTAGAGGGGGAATATTGGAATTGAGCCTAGAGTCATGATTGTCTATTTCGCCTATCTCTGATAAACAGGTGTCCCATACGTTATATTGCTAGGGGAATACTGTCTGCACCATATTCTTCTCTGGTTTAACTGAAAATTATCTGTTCGGATAACTTTCAATTGTAAGGAATCATGGGAGAAATAATACATCCAAAATGACATTTCTTTAAAATTTATTCCGTAAAATCTTGAATAAAAACGATGCAATGAATTCCCCGCATCATTCACCTTCAACCAAAAGAGTTTTTCACTGCATATATTGCAGTGAAACACTTTTTGATTATAATATCTATGCAACCTTTGTGAAAGCTTTTTTTCCTATGATTCCAATTTGGTTTCGCGTATGCATTTCATTTGCATCATAAAGAATTAGTTCTGGCAATTTGATAATATGAAAATTGACACCAACCCCTATGAATTATTGAATTTTCAATAATGTTTTCAATGTACATAATATTTTTCCTTTATTTTATTTTATCTAATTATTGTATACATACAGGGTGGTCATGAAAATACTTTGTCGATATATGGCGTTCTAGCGGCTGTTTCGTTCAACGGATCGAGATGAGATGCCAGATATAGTTATTCAGAGGTGTGAGATCAGGATTCTGTGAACGATAACCAAGTGGTACTCGCAGTTACGGTTATAGATACTGAAACTCGAAAATTTTGAACTGCAACGCCCAATTTTCCCCGTCGCAAAATGGTCAGCGCATGCGAAAACCCCAAAGAGCGTTGGAATGGTACGTGTATCACAAAAAAACGGACACGTTATGCCCGCACAAAAAACAGCTCTGTGAACGGCCTGTGATGGTACCCATATGGAAAATATGTAATCCAAATAAAAGGTTTCTTTTGTCAGACCTGTGTTGTTATCAGTGACTGGTACCTTGACTCTGTCATATGCAAATGTTCCTCCGTGTGCGCCTATCGTGTTCATGTTCTAAATAAAGGCGCTACATACTAAAATCGCTGAAAAACTAGCCAAAATTAAGGGAAAAATATAATAATTAATTCAAAGAAACGAAAAATTGTAGTGCTGCCATCTATCGGTGAAAATCTCAAGTGTGTGGTGGGACTGTTTTAGCACCACGTAATTCAATTGATAAATAAACGTTAAAAATATTATATATATGACATTTTTTGTTTAGAAAATAAGTTTAATTTATAAAAAATGTAATTTATAATATTTTACATATATAAATATTTTCGAATTCCTTCAAAAAATGAGCAGTATTAAAAACACTTTTTTACCGATTACTTTAGCCAATTTTCATGCAAAAATGAAAAACCCTGTTATGTTCTGCATTTACAACCTAAAACTACAACTAAAGACCAATCGCATTGTATTTTTGAAATACAGCTCAAATTAATAGAATTTAAGGAATTTTTTTTTTAAATTTGGTGGGACTGCGGGCAGCTGGACAAAATTAAACGTCATGAAAATTTTAAGTGGTAGATACTGTTTTAATTCTTTTCTGTCTTTTTTACGGTTTCTGTGCTTAGTGAATAGTTTTGGGGGACCTAAACATCAACATGCCCGATTGTTATGGGGACACATGCGACGCCGTGCTGAGGAAACGAGGCGACGGCAGTGTCATCTAATGGGGAGGAGGATTACTCATCAGTTCATCCCTGTACACCAACTAAGATAAAAGTGACGGAAAAGTGGGCACGACGGCCCGTAACTAGATAGTGGGTGAGACGGTCCTTGAAAAGAGTCGACGTTTGTTAGTGCCTGCCATTGAGACGTTATGTTCACATTAATACTAATTCAACTTGTATATATCTTCTCATTTTTATATCTAAATATATAATCTTAAAATATACATCGTATTGTGAATTTATTGAGGACTCTTCCATCACTTACCATATATATATATATATATATATATATATATATATTGTGAAGAATAGGAAATTCTTCAAGCAGTCAGTCGTGTGAATATTGGATGTGTCTTTGTCACCCCTGTCCTTGGCAACAAAGGGGGGCGCGAACTGGGTTGAACCCTGGTGTCAAGCTAACTGACTGATGGTCATCGCCGGACTGAGGGCGGTATTTCCTCCCCTTGTCTACTGGCAAGAGAGTGTCAGCTGGCGACAAAGGCCACACACGGAGAGTCAGACATTCTTCATGCACAAAAGGGCGATTCGTTACGCTAAGCCCTCGGCGTGAGAAATTCTCGAATGTTGGAAATAGCTGATGTCACTGATTTCAGCAAATCAACGTCGAAACACAAAAACCAACGCATGATAGGACGAAATATGTTCCAGGGAGGTGCTTAGAGTTTTCTTGGAGAACCTCGGACCGAAAAAGAAGAGAGAGACTTGAGATCTACTCTCAGAAGGTGACTGATACCTGCGGCCTTGGGCCAGATTGCATTTTTGGGAACTTTGAATCCCGGGCTTAGTGCCGTTTCATATAGTCAGTGAACTCTGACTGTTTGGGGAAGAAGTTTAACTCCCCGGTGCCTTAGGGCAGTTATGACAGTAAATTTTTGGTGTAACTGAAGTGTACATATTGTATATAATTAAATACATAATTTTAAAACCTAAACTCCGTATCTTGAATTAATCTATGTCCAGCTACCTGGGAGAAGTGTTCATATCGTCACAGGCTTATTATATAGATTAATTAAAGTGGTGGCAGCGGTGTTGATCGATCCCTCCACCTGAAGATTCCTGTGAGTAGTAATTTATACAGTGATCTGCCAAGTTGGGCGTTCCGATCTACTTTCTTCGAACTGTGATTCCGGTAAATAGCAAGTTGGATTACTTTGCTGAACCTGCCTTGTGCGTGTCTACTTGTCGTCAAACTCCAATTCCTGTGAACAGAAAGTTAGAGAGAACCGTCGAGTGGTGCTTTCCTGTCTGCAGTCTACTAGACTTTGTTGCGTAGTGCACGAACTCTTGCTGATGTCCCGCTTCTTCAATTAAGGCGAACGGTTTGCAACGTTAAACAGAACCATTGTGGTCTTCTGTTCCGTCTTCATGCTGATCATCAAGAGCAGTCGTCAAAGCAGTGAGTACTATATGGTTTTCCGTTCTCTATTGGGTTACTGAGGCAATTGAATAATAGTGTTCTTTTTTTTGTGTGTCATTCAACTTAAATCATTGCTAGTTGTGTTTCATAGATAAAGTTGTGTTTAAATATACTAGTAAAACAAATCTTAAAAATAACAGAGTAAAATAATTTAGTTTTGTATAATATAAAAGTGCATTTGAATGTGCAAAGTTATTTAGTATATCATAATTGAATTTAAGCTTAAACTGTAGTGAGCTAATTAAATTTTTGTGTGTTTTGTGTTAGAATTGTTGTGTGTAAAATTTAGGGTAAGGTTAAATTCTCTAACTGAAATCATGGCTTATTTATCTAAAGCCCTTAAGGCTGATTTGGTTTCACTCGCGGAAGATCTTGGAGTTTGTGCCAATTCCGATATGAACAAAAATGAAATTAGGAGACTAATAATGTCAGATGAGGGTTATGATGAAGAAAACGCGAAAGCAATGTTAGAAGCGATTGAACGTGAAAACCAGTTAAAGTTTGAGAGAGAGAGAGAAAGAGAGAGGGAACAGCGCGCTTACGAATTGGAGAGACTCAAAATAATAGGCTCGGGAAGTGGTAGAGAGTCAACTCCTGAACCGTTAGAAAACTCTCTAAGGAGATCTTCTCCAGAAATGAGAAGGATGATGCAGAAATTTAATCTAGAGGAGACTGACATAAGTTTGTTTTTGGCTATGTTTGAGCTCCAAGCTAAAAATCTTGAGATAGATGAAGCAGAATGGGCAACCCAACTTCTTTCGTTATTGCCGCTAGAAGTAGGACAGATTGTTTTACGTGAGTCAGAACAAGACTCAAGAGATTATAAGTACGTAAAGAAAATCTTGCTAGACCGTTTTAAACTGAGTCCAGATACCTTTAGGCAGAAATTCCTGCAACACACCCGCAAAGCAAATTCAAGGTGGAAAGATTTCGCTTATGAATTGCAGAGCTATTTTAATGGGTGGATTGAGGGGCTAGGGATAAATACTTTCGAGGCTTTGAAACAACTCGTGATTGCGGACCAAATTAAGAGACGCGTAAATAGCGAGGTGCAGGAACACTTCTTAGATGAATGGGGGAGCATTGTTTCACCTTCAGTGTTAGCCGAAAAACTGGATCGTTACGAGTCAGTAAGACAAGGTAAACGAATCACAAATAATGGAAGGAAGGAATTTCAGGTGCGAAAACAAATTGATTTGGGGTTTAGGAATGAGGGGAAAGCCAAACCAGAAAAACAAGTTGATGGGCAATCTACCTCCCCAAGCAAAAACTCATATTTAAAATATGAAACAAAATTTAAAGAGTTTGATAAGCGAAAACCTCTTCGCTGCTATGAATGTAATTCGGAGGAGCATTTACGTCCAAAGTGTCCTTTCCGAAAAAAGAGAGATGCGGAGACTCTGAATAATATTGAACAAAACGATGATGTGGACAAATGGTTGAAACTATATTTGAGTGTGGCCAAGGTCAATGGCGTCCAAACTCAAGTCTTACGAGATTCGGGAGCCACATTTGATCTGGTCTCACAGAAGTACGCTCCGCCAGAGACTTTTACGGGCGAAGTCGTTTGGGTAAAACAACCCCTAGACACGGAAGCAAAATGCCTCCCTGTGGCCAGGATAGAGTTAGAAGGGACATTCGGGCGCGTGACCACAAAGACCGCTGTGTTCGATAATTCGCTAAACCAAGACAGGTACATTTTGGGGAATCGTACTTTTGCTCTTCTTTGTGAAGGCGCGGGAAAAGGGGGTGGAGTTCAGGAACTAAACGCCGTCACGCGCTCGCAAAGCAAATCGAAAGAGAAAGAATCAGGGGTTGAGCCAGCTGATAACGTTTATGAGCCGGCTATTGTTCTCAGTGCAGAGGTTCCGATCGAGGAGAAAATAGACGTACAGTTAGAGGGGGGTAATGTCGATTCAAGTGACCCCCACCCACAGAGTCGTACGCCGTCAGAGTTAAATTCTGCACAAAGGAAGTATGAGGATTTAAAGGTGATTGAGGAGAAATTGAAGGCTGATGCGGAGAAAATCGTTCAGGGACCATGCGTGACCGAAAACGTAGTCTCTCCGTACACGTTAGGGCGGGAAAATGCTCTAGAAAAGATAAGCGTTAAAGCAAAACTAAGCGTTATCCTCAAGAAAGGCGATCGTGATGAGTTACAAATATCAGAATTGAGAAATCTGGAAAACTTCCTGTCAGAAGGTGGGGAAAATAACGAATATACTGTGTCAGCTATTTGTGAAATTTATGTATCGTATCTTTGGAATATAACACGTAAATCAGCTGGTAGAATGTCGCCGATAGATCAGTCACTATGTTCGGATCTAGTCGATTTATTTAGGAGCGAAAAGAAATTCTATGTTTTGATAGGAATTCACAATTATCACAAGTGGGCTCATAAGTTCATTCTTTGTGCTCGACCTAGAGCCCTTGAAAGATTGTTAGGAACTGGTAAATGTTTTGTTCAGCTGTCGTGTAACTTTTCATGTTTTAATTACGTAATTCTCTATATGTATTTTGGAACCTTCGATTACCTTGCAAGAAACGCGGGTTTTAGTATTGGATGGTATGAAATAGCGTGCGAATTGGCCTTAACTAACTTAAGAGACATGCTTACTCCGTATGTAAGGGAGAAGAATTCGCGAATGAAAGTGCGTTGCTTTAAAGAAACGTGCATTATCTCCGGATTCGACTTGGTCGAGATCTCCAGTCACCATGTGGAGACTCCCGTCGGTTTTGTCAGAGAATCGGGCAGGAGTGTGAAAATTGTTCTGTATAAAATTAATTATCTGTCTGAACGTGTTGGTATAATTATTAAAGTCGGCGGAGTTGCCAAAGTGAATGTGAATGTTTCATTCTTGAATACAAACTGTGAACCCTATAGAGATGTACCGGCAGAGATTTTAGCGGACTCACCCACCGAATTAAGAGGTATAACTCGTGTCTCTTCCTTTGTAATCTCAAATACAGATATTTTGTCCTCTGTGACCAATGGCAAATTGTTTATAAACGTTGAAGGCATAAATTATTTCCTACGAGGCAGATCAGATCTTCCAATACATCTGAGTTACTTTACTTGGGACAATAAAACCTGGATTAACGAGTTATCAGCAGATCGGAAGGGATTGTTTAAAGCTGGCAAGTTAGGTGTTATCACGTTGATTGTAGAAAGTGAAGGGTTTAAGGTTAACCGCTCTAGACTAGCAGGCCGATCTCGCTTCTTTTATGCATTATTTTATCAAGATGATTACCTGAAAAGCGTCCTCGAACTTCGGGACACTGGACCTCGTAGTATACGGATAAGGCATACGCTTATTTACGACGGTACATTCAGCCGCATACATGACCCTCCGTTAGAGGAACTCACTAAACTCTATAAAGTTTCTGTGAAGGGTAAAATTCAGTGTATAACAAAATTTCCCGCACCTTATGCGTCTGATTTCGAGCGCGAATTCATTACACAATGTGATGCCTCTGATGTTGAGATCGGGGTAGTACTAACACAAATGTTTGGGGCAGAAGAACATCCTGTCTTGTATCTTAGTCGGAAATTTAGCCCAGCTGAGAAGAATTACTCGACAATAGAACGGGAGTGCGCGTCGATAATTTTCGCGGTTCGGAAACTACATTTTTATTTAGATGGTGCAAATTTCAAAATCATAACAGACCACAAACCATTGAAGTGGTTAAAAAATCACACCGGCACGAATTCCAGGATTCTTCGGTGGTCCTTAATTCTGCAACCGTATAACTTTACTATTGAACACCGGGCTGGAAAGTTTAACCAGAATGCAGATACGCTTAGCCGTATGTCTTGCGAATGAAGGTGTAAATAGAATTAGTTCTTACAACAATTGTACTTGAAAGTGTGTTTTTTTTTGTTTTATTTTTTTGTATGTTGTTATTTATGTTTATTTAGGTTAGTTAAAGTATAGTAGTGTAAATTATGTGCTTAAAGTTGCTTGCCTCAGAGCTCAAGTGTAGAGGTGGAAACACATATATGTACCACACTGTATCCCCGAACTATGATGTAAGGGTGGGGGAGGCTGTGAAGAATAGGAAATTCTTCAAGCAGTCAGTCGTGTGAATATTGGATGTGTCTTTGTCACCCCTGTCCTTGGCAACAAAAGGGGGCGCGAACTGGGTTGAACCCTGGTGTCAAGCTAACTGACTGATGGTCATCGCCGGACTGAGGGCGGTATTTCCTCCCCTTGTCTACTGGCAAGAGAGTGTCAGCTGGCGACAAAGGCCACACACGGAGAGTCCGACATTCTTCATGCACAAAAGGGCGATTCGTTACGCTAAGCCCTCGGCGTGAGAAATTCTCGAATGTTGGAAATAGCTGATGTCACTGATTTCAGCAAATCAACGTCGAAACACAAAAACCAACGCATGATAGGACGAAATATGTTCCAGGGAGGTGCTTAGAGTTTTCTTGGAGAACCTCGGACCGAAAAAGAAGAGAGAGACTTGAGATCTACTCTCAGAAGGTGACTGATACCTGCGGCCTTGGGCCAGATTGCATTTTTGGGAACTTTGAATCCCGGGCTTAGTGCCGTTTCATATAGTCAGTGAACTCTGACTGTTTGGGGAAGAAGTTTATGACTGTTGGGGGCAGTTATGACAGTAAATTTTTGGTGTAACTGAAGTGTACATATTGTATATAATTAAATACATAATTTTAAAACCTAAACTCCGTATCTTGAATTAATCTATGTCCAGCTACCTGGGAGAAGTGTTCATATCGTCACAATATATATATATATATATATATATATATATATATATATATATATATATATATATATATATATATATATATATATATATATATATATATATATATGTATGTATGTGTATGTATGTGCGTGTATGTGTGTTTGTTTGTGTTTGTTTGTTTGTTTGTTTGTTTGTTTGTGAGTGTGTAAGTATTGTGTCCTTTATGCGATGAAATGCGGAAACAAAGGGTATATTTTCTAGGCCTAAAATATTAACGAAAATTACATCATTTGTGAGTCTTATATTTTCATGGACTTGAAGGACATCTCCCGAATTGGTTTATTGTCCCGTCATAAATTTCCTCTCTAAACTTTACATAGTCTGACTTCTTACTCGCACTTAGACTTTTAATGCCAGGCGCCTAATAAATTCTAATTTACATCTAACTGTCTTTTTTATCCAGAATTTGACTCAGCTGTCCAACTGATGTCTTCACAGCTTTAAATCATTAACTTAAATTTATACTTCATATAAGATAATGTTAAAAGATAAAATTTTATTTTAATTTATAAATTATTTTTAAAATTCTTCTATCATTTATGTTATATTCTAGGAAATTCCATGTTCATGGAACAAAACATGTTGGATGATTTATGTCAAAAATGGTTTTATCTCGATGTATAGGATATTTAAGGTCATTAATGTTTTATAATGCATGGATTGAACTAATTGAAAATGATATTTTCACTGGAAAATGTGAGATAATCCTAGTTTGGGAATTAGTTCAGATTCCGACCCTAAAATTTATAATGAGGATTACTGATAATGAAATGTTCTCTTATGTCATCTGCTTTAAAGCTGCTACATAATTTTAATATACATCATGTCAGGTTCAAGAATTACAGTTTCATATCTACAGATTAATTTTAAAACTAATTGTTAACATTTCATGTAATCCGGATATTATGTGCATATTATATATATATATATATATATATATATATATATATATAGAGAGAGAGAGAGAGAGAGAGAGAGATAGATAGATAGATAGATAGATACCGGGTGTCCCAAAAATGACCGACGATTTGAAAAATCAATTAAAGAAAAGCGGATGGTGATAGAAATGTATGGTTTGCAGCATTCTGCTTAGGTAACCAGGAAATTTATTCTCATCAAAATTCAAAATTAGTTACAAAGTTCGTCAAAAGACGGCGCTGCTGACTGGGAAAACTATAAAACAATGTTTTAAAGCAAGAAGCATACACAAAGTGGCATGGATTGGCCTCTCTATTCTCCAGATTTGATGTCATGCGATTTTTTCATAGGGGGGGGGGGGGGTATTTGAAAGGCTAGGTGTATCGTCACAATCCACAAACTGTAGATGAAGTGGAACTATACACCTCTGCTGCTTGTCAGAATATTCAAAATGAAATGTTTGCACCGGCGTCTGTGAATTTTGACCAATGTTGTTGCTGCAAACGGTGGTTATTTTGAAAACATTGATTTATAGATCTTCCCAGACAGCAGCTCTGTTGACAAACTTTGTAATTCATTTTGAAAATTGTTCAGAATAAAATCCCTAGTTACCTAAGCAGAATTCAGCAAACCGTACATTTCTATCGCCTTCCTTTTTTCTTTAATTGATTTTTCAAATCGTCGGTTATTTTTTGGACACCCGGTATATATATATATATATATATTATATATATATATATATATATATTATATATATATATATATATATATATATATATATATATATTATATATATATATATATATATATATATTATATATATAGATATATATATATATATATATATATATATATATATATATATATATATATATATATATATATATATATATATATATATATATATATATATATATGTATGTATATATATATATATATATATATATATATATATATATATATAGGGTAACTCTAGGATAAATGGCCATAGTTTTTAAAGATTGAAATAAAATTTGTTAGAATGCAAACACAAGAATTATTTATGCATATTTGAAATTTTTATACATATATTCATCATATTTTGGGCAAAAAATAATTAAACATTGAGAACAAAAAGTGGGAAACATAGTTTGAAAATAAAATTGGGGATGGCCATCTTTCCTTCATGCCGTGGTCATCTCTCCTCGGCATGAAGGAGAGATGGCCATCCAATACAAGAAAGAAAAATTGAAGTAAAAATACCAAAAAATAACACGTTTAATACAGTTAATCATGAAAAACATATACCAATTTGTAAAGATGCAATTATATCACGGAAAATGAGTGAATAAAATTCGAATAAACAATATTTGATGTATATTTTCAACCCTTTATTTTTCGTAAAACTTTACCACATTTTTGGGAAAGGTCTTGATAGTTTGTACACGTTTCATGGAACCACTACAGGCAATTTATGCATTTTATCCAGTCATCAGTTTGAGTTGTGGTATTGTATACTTCTCCACAACCAACACAGTTATTCTCATCAAATTCTATTCCCTCAGAATCTATAGAATATAACAATTTCGAATGTATTTCATCTTCTTCCCTACCGGAAGTGTCATGTTTTTGCTTTTAGTCACTTGTATCATTAAAACGGTGCTTTATATCTCGTTTTTTGGCAAATTCAAAAGCGAGAATTCTCACATCATCTCGAGTAAATGGGAATCCTTGTTTCTTCATTCGCTTATTGTGTTTTACTAATCTTTCTTCGTTTTCTTTTCCAAACATCGGACCAGGATGCATGCTGCCTTTATTGGAATTGTTGGTCTTCAATCGGCGCTCCAAAGTCTTGCGTAGAATGTTAAATGCCACAGACGCTCCTTTTACCGAATATGATCCCGTTTGCACAGCCTCCATTGCCTTAGACGAATAATTTTGAATCCAGGTCTCTCGGTTTGAATGAGGCTTTCTTATGTATTTATATGTATTCATATGTACTCAATGCATTTATGTATGCATTTTATATATTTATTCGGCATCTTGAAAAACTGGAAATTAAACATCGTTCGGCATATTATATTATTATTATTTTTGAAATATTTATATTAGTTAAAATTGAAACAATTATATCCATTAATATAAACATAAACATAAAAGTTATATAATTATTTTAAATATAAGTATATTTGTTAAAATCCTCACTCCGTATAATTTTGAAATATTGATTAAAGGTGGTCATCTCACCTCGATTTTATGTGGCCATCTTTCCTGAAATTGAAGGACAGATGGCCATACAATTTAAAGCGTCACTCCGCCATTGTAGGTCTTTGTTTTAGGCTTAGAAGGAAAGTTTGGATTATATAGTGCCTTAAAAGTCCGTAAAGTAAAAACAAAATGCAACGTACATAATTCAAAACATTCAGATACCTAACTTAACAAAAATATTCAACCACTAAATTAAATAAACGTTAAAATTTCACTTATTTTTTATAATAGAAAAATACACCTGTACCTCGCAATGAATGAACTCGTTGAACATTTCCTACGAAAAAAGTTTAAACTGCCATCAGTGATCAAGTTTTGGAAATATTTAGATTGGCCATCTCTCCTAGAGTTACCCTATATATATATATATATATATATATATATATATATATATATATATGGGGATTGTATTATCCCAGGGCTCCGGCTATGAGCAGTATGTCGCCGCGTACGTTATGCGACGACAGCGCTTCCAGAATTCCTAGAGATGAACTGGGAGAAAATGTTTGAGGGGAGATAAGTTTTGGAGGCGACGAAGGGCAGAGGCTCTCGTGCGCTAGTGTCAAAGGACGGTGCTCCTAAGCGAGAACGGGGAAAGACACCCCGGAGATTGGGCCTAGCTTGTAGCTACGGGCCGCAGGGAAGCGATATTGAGCTCCCGTGCTGTAGAAGTCTCATTAACTTCAGGAAGACCAAGTTGGTTGAGTGCTTGGCAAATCTAGTTGAAGGAGTCGAGTGACTTCAGAAGTCCAAGCGTTAGAGTTCTTTGTAATACTGTTATTACTGAAAGGTCAACTACTATATGTTAAATGTTATGAGTGTGAATTATGGTGTCAAGTAAATAAATGTCTATTGTTATTGTTAGTTAGAGACTATTTATGAGTCATCCTGAGTGTGTGTATTAAATGTGGGGTGATAGATTGGTTATAGCAGACGACTAGTTTAGCCCAATCTAAAGGAGGCATCCCACATATATATATATATATATATATATATATATATATTTACATAATACACATTGCCGGCCATTAAAATTACAACTGTATGAGAGAGGGATGATACAAACGTCAAATTCGCATGATAGGAAAAGAGATTGAGGCTCAATCGAACGGCGCAGGAGGGAGAAACGACATCTCAGAATAAAATTTACTCGGAAAAATTTATTAAATCAGTGACGACGTTAGGCCGCTTCTCTTAGAGGGAAGATTGGTATAAAAATACATGATGATTGTTAAGCCATTACAAGTGTAATAATTAAGAGTGGGTAAAAACCAAACAAAAACTATTTATCAGACTGCGAACGTCAGATGATTACGGTTGATAAAAGCAGTTGCGTGAAGTTCAACGAACCTGAGTCTCTTATGAAGTGTTGAAGATCTGATTTCAAAGAGTGGGCTGCTAAGTGAAATCCAGATTCTGACGTAAGACGTTTCGTCTTACATCAGAACCTGGCTTTCATTTCTAGCTACTAGAAATGAAAGCCTAGCTACTAGATTCTTCTTAGGAAAGGAGAGTTTCCAGACATGTCTAGTCCATTAGAACGGTGAACTTAACGTCCGGTTACAGCTATTGTTAATCGGTTCAACTCCGATGACCTGTCAAGAAGTGTTCTTCGCAGAATACTTTAAATCGGGTTTAGAACCTAAGGCCTGTTCAAAAGCCTTTGTTGTCTGTAACCAAAAATATCAAGTGTCTCCAGTTTAAATGAATCACAAATATTTGGCAATATATGAATGGAAATGGGTATTTTGGTCTTTAGAATACAGCTTCCAACTACATCATGCACATGAAATTGTGAGCATATGGAGAGAATGTTATGGTTTGTGGAGGTTTTCCTAAATTGTTTTAGAATCTTTGATTCGCTTAGAATTACATGTAAATATCAAAATCTGTTTAAAAATTTTTTTCTGACTAATCACATCAAGTTATGTTAACGCTTTACTGCACTCGAAATCGATACCTCCAGAAAGATTATGGTCTATCGAGTGAAGCTCACATTTTCAACAGATGGTTAGAATAGCATAATGAACACTTCGCCTTCCATAATTGACCTCCACAATCACGAGATCTCCATCTAATTCACCTTATAGTAGATGAAGTCGAAAGGAGCATCAGATAACTCGACAAAGAACCATGAAATCTCACAGTTTTGGAAAGTGCAGTTCCTCGGAAAAGGTCTCAAATTTCTCAAGTCACCTACCAAAATGGCGTAGACACCATGCCAAATAGATTTCCTCATATGGTAGAGCAAAAGGGGTCCAACAATGTACTGATTACGTGTTCGGAATAAACAGGTCATTATATCTCTGGTCAAGTATATAAAATATACGCAAGTACAGACCAAGCATGTATCTCTCTCTTTATATATATATATATATATATATATATATATATATATATATATATATATATACTCATAAATGCATTCTGCTGGCTACGCGTACTCTGTGCACCTATTTATTAAGTCTAATTATCTGGAAAAATTTTATTTTAAATTTTAAACAGAATATATATAAAATGATGATATATAATGATAAATGTGATCATACATTGAATAACGAACTTCTGATGACAATGTGCAGATTTGCAACGAGTGTCAATCAACTAAAATGTACAGATTTATATACATATAATTTAACAAATCTTTTGGGAAGTCAAGATCTACATCAAAAATCTCTCTGATTCAAGGTTGATTGACGTTACAATCACTATTTTTAAAACCATAATTGCATTCGAAACGATCTATATAGGCTCTTTAATATATATTCTTGAAATATTTGCAAACGCACATTTTATTTTGCCTGATTGGTCTCCTGTAATAATGAATGCAACATTTGTGTTTAAATTTCTGGAAGTGCGCCAATACTAAATCGTACTTTTTGACTGCTCCTCCTTAATGACAGAGCTCTTCAGGCTTCTCAATAAATGATTTGTAAAATGACTTATTTGAAGTCTTCTCAGCTAAATTGGCGGCGTGGGAAATCATCAAGAAAATTTTTGAATGAAAAAGACATGGGAGTTGTTTTAAACAAATTAGTTTCTTGCTTAATGAATATATTAAGATCATTATTATACGTGAAAATTCAGATAAATATGGTCTTTTTTTCTCACCTGATTTTAAAAGTAATTCTTTTGAAAGAATATTATCTGAAAGAATTAAAACTTACTTTAGGGTAAAAAATAACACTGTTAGATATTTGTTTTCCATAACGTCACTTATTTGCATCTAATTTAAGGTTTCATATTTTTAAGAATGCATGAAATCATTGTTGGTATTTTATTTTCCGTGTATTTATAATTTTTCAATAACATTATAGGGTTTAATAAAGTCTTTTTTCTGAAATTGGGTATTTTCTATCACGTTCATAAATTTGTATTCAAGTTTAGAAGCAACTTCTAAGAAAAATCAGAAAAAGAATGACTATGGCTAACAGCTTACTTGACAAAATAGTTCTGAATTTAATCAGAAATCCTTTTTTACAGTGCTGCATATGCTTGTTCTCAAAGCATTCACACATAAACACAGCAATTAGTTAGCCTTTTTAGTATGAGGTCATCATATAGTTGAAGGAACTGCAATTCAATATTGATTTTGGGAAAAACATAATTCTTATATATTTAAAAATGTTGACTAGGAGCTAATATATGTCTAGTGTACAATTAATTCATTTCGTATGAAGTTATTGTACAGGAACGTCTATACATTTACCCGGATTCGAGTCGCAACACACATTGAGAAAATTCGCAACGTTAATCACTGTGCGACACGAAAAGTTTAAATTAGAATGCTTTAGAGCAATAATGGATATCAGGAACAGTATAATACATAATTTTCATGACAGATGTTGCTAATAAGATGTTGCTAATAAGACATACCATCTGCAATACGGGAAATAGTATCAACTGAAATAAAGTAATCGAAAACTACAGCTTGGTATCGATTCGTGTTAATGCTTAATCCTGACACATTAATAATCTAGATTAAGGAATTTCTCTCTGCATAGTGCATTAAAAGTAATTAAAAATGCATGCAAAATAATTGTGATTGGGGTGATAAAGGGATAGAGACCTTTACCATTAAAAATCTAGGGTGAAACACATAATTTTATTATCATTCTGACGTAGATTCCGACTATAAATATGAAAACGTCATATTGATGTCTTCCATAAATTTCTTGTCATCTTTTTCCCCTTTCTTTTTTGTATCATTCATTTAATTTGAATATATTTTTACTTTTCTTTGTAACAATGTCGAATTCATATAACGTGCTAATTAGGCTGTCATTCCGCCCTTTTATAGAATAATTTGCGAGTGAATTATCTACTATTACAGTTGCAAGAGGAGGTTCATAATATCGGGGTTAGTATATAACTATAATGAATCTTTTTAATCTGCCATGGAAGATAATAGTTTTTTAAAACCCTTTTGCTCCTATAAATTACGAGTTTCGCTCTGTATCAAATAAAGTAGTTGATAAATGGTTTAGTTTCAATAAGAGTTAATTTATATATAATAATTTTGATCACACTCGTTCTTCCTCTTTTGCGTGAGACACATTTTTTTAGCGGAATTTAGTATTAAGCATATCTTTTAAATACGCTTCTATGATAAATGTGTTATTAAAATGTCGTTAGATGATCATAATTTAATATTTTAATAGAAAAAATATTGCGAAAATGTAATAAAAAAATATTTCGATGAAAGGTTATTTCACAGATAAGATAAAAGTTTGGTGAGCTCAAATTTTAAGTAATTTTTTTATTATACTAATAGCTTTAGAAGTAGTTAATTCTGAGTTTATAAATGCGGAGGATGTGTTTAATACTTTGTTAAAAAACAGTTCTCAATTAATGGGTCATAATATCCTTTAAACTTTAAAATATTATTTAAAATTAATTTATTTATGTGTAGATAGACTAGGAGAATAGGATTTTACAAGTATTATGTATCCTAAATGTATAATATTAGGTATGAATAGTTATCATAATTTGTTAAGTTTCCGTATCTCTTCCAGTAACTTAATCCAGTTAATGTGGCATTCTCCAGTCAAAACATATATGAAAGATTGCGAAAAATAGTTTAACCTGTATAGTTCTAGTAAGTTAGCGACAAAAGAATTTCTTTGGTTTTGGATCTATTCTCTATAAAATATTTTTCGGAACATTCGATGATGGATTATTAACTAAATTTCAGAACCAAGGCTAAAGTAATTTTTTGTTAGAGTTTTAAGTAGAAATCTTTAGTAAATTTTTTCAAAGAGAATTTCTACGATAAAAATACTGAGAGTTCAATTATAAAATATTCCAAAATTCTCAGACTTTTACTACCAATTTCCATCATCATTTACAGAAATAAAAGGCCTGCTTAAAACTGTTTTATCTGTAATTTAAAAATTCATAATTTGCAATGGGAATGGTTTGAAAAGTTACGAATAACTTAAATTTGTTATTTTTGTAGGAAAACAAAGTTCAAATTTCATATCTCATGGACGGCTATAAAACAAGAGATCCGACATTAATTCAAAATCTGAAGCCAACATTCCAAATTCTAGGTCGATAATGATTCCCCCTGCCAAGATCCCTGCTGGAGAGGAAATTTAGTTTACCGATAAAGGAGAAATGTCCAAATTCCAGGTCCCTAACAATCCCTCGGTTGAGATCCCTACTGGATAGGAAATTTAGTATACCGATTAAGAAGAAATGTTCAAATTCCAGGTTCCTAATAATCTCTCTGCCGAGATCCCTACTGGAGCGGAAATTTAATTTACAGATTAAGGAAAAATGTCAGTACGTTTAGTCACACGAGTCAATGTAGCTGGACCCCTTTCAACATTTTCGCACAGTCTCAATGGATAGTGTGGCCAGCGACCACCAGGAAGCATCAGGATAAGTGGTCTAAAGACGTCATCTGGACCACTCCCCCGGACGCCGGTCTTGCTAAATTAGCAAGGAAGATCTAATGCAATTGACCGAAAGAGAGAGACAGAGAAGGGGCCTGTTCACACAGGAGTCCGTTGCATTGCGTTAAGGAAAAGATGACGTTGAGACGAAAATAAACCAATCATAGGCCTCCAAACGATTACCAATGAAATTTTTAACGCCTATTATTGGTTTATTTTCGTCTCAACGTCATCGTTCCCGTCTTATTGGATGCATGAACTTTAACAAATGGTATAAATTGGGTAAGCTTCATTCATTTCGCTAAGACGAAGTTTAGGGAGAGAATCTGTTCAAATTTATACCGATGGCAGCTTCTCAGCCTGCTTCCGCGAATTCAAAAATCGGGACTCCCCTCTGGGTGGTAACTTAAAAGATTGGTTGAACGCCTTAAAAATATGTATCTAAAATCTCCAAATGCTAAGACGTTCCACTCCGAAGGAAGCAGAATAGGTGGGGAATGTGCAGGGTTAAAATAATAATGAGCAGGCTGCAGGGCAACATTGACTCAGTAAAATCCTCGAAATAACTCAAAATACGGACGACTCAAACCACGGACACAAACTCCTAACACTGAACAAGGCCTCCTCTGTCAAGAGCCCTCATTCAAGAACCTCCCATCCTTCCATGGTGAATAGATTATAAAGAATGTAAAATATATGAGGACATCTAGTCGAAGTTAATAGTCCAGAACCTCCCCACCGTTCCATGGTGAATAGATTATAAAGAATGTGATATATATGAGGACATCTAGTCGAAGTTAATAGCTAAGAACATCCCCTCCCTTCCATGGTGAATAGATTATAAAGAATGTGATATATATGAGGTCATCTAGTCGAAGTTAATAGCTAAGAACATCCCCTCCCTTCCATGGTGAATAGATTATAAAGAATATGATATATATGAGGACATCTAGTCGAAGTTAGTAGCTAAGAACATCCCCTCCCTTCCGTGGTGAATAGATAACAAAGAATGTGAAATATACACTGCTGACCACTGTAAATGCAACACCCTGAAGGAAACATGCAAATAACATGAAATTTACAACATGCATTAGCGGAGGTGAGATATGCAAATGATTAGAATTTCAGCGCAGACGCACATCACGCGCGCCTGTGGCGCCACTTCAAAGCGCTATTTAAGGCTTGGAGATTTCGACGATTTCAAGTTCGGCAATTGTGTATTTCTTGTGATTTTTCAAAAAAAAAAAGATTAATTATGCCTCGTCGAAAACAGCGGTCATCTTTTGATCAAGTATCCGAGTTCGACAGAGGAAGGATAGTGGCCTACCGAGATTGTGGAATATCTTTCAGGGAAATCGGTAGACGTGTTGGACGAAACCAAACAACTGCAATGCGGATATGTGATCGTTGGATGCAGGAGGGTACAACGGACCGGCGTGTTCGATCGCATCCACCTCAGCGCACCACTTCACGTGATGACAGGAAAATTGTGCGCATGGCAGTGACGGATCGCTCAGTCACATCACGACCCATAGCACAGCACATGCAGTCTGTAACGCATCATCCAGTGTCTGGGCGTACCATTCGACGCCGTTTACGGCAGAGTGGTCTGTCCGCAAGACGTCCATTGCTTTGTCTACCCTTGACGCAGAACGACAGACGTCTCCGCCGCCAATGGTGCGATGACAGAAGGATGTGGACGGCATAATGGAATAAAATTGTCTTTACTGACGAGTCACGCTTCTGTCTGCAACACCACGATGGTCTCATTCGAGTCTGGAGACACCGTGAAGAGAGGAAGCTGAATAGCTGCGTTATGCACCGCCACACTGGTCCTGCACCGGGTATTATGGTATGGGGCGGTATTGGATATCACTCTCGCACACCTCTAGTACGCATTGCCGGTACTTTAAACAGCCAGCGCTACATCTCCGAGGTGTTGGAGCCAGTTGTCCTTCCTTACCTTCAGGGCTTGCCCACAGCCATATTTCAACAGGATAATGCGCGACCACACGTGGCACGCATTGTCCAACGGTTCTTCGTCAATCGCCAGATTGAATTGCTTCCCTAGCCGCCTCGCTCTTCGGATCTTTCGCCGATAGAATAATGTGGTCCATTGTTGCTCTACGATTGACCCAGATTCCATCCCCAGCTGCCACAGCAGATCAACTTTGGCAACGTGTGGAAGCTGCTTGGTCTGCTGTACCCCAAGAACTCATCCAAAGTCTCTTTGAATCAATGCCAAGGAGTGTGGCAGCGGTGATCTCCAACAATGGCGGCTACACTGGCTACTGATTTTGGCAGGAACCACACTTCACATAAGTCTATAAATTTAATCATTTGATACTTGGTCAACATGTTATCTGCAAAATAAATTTTGTTGTGATATGTCTTGTCTTTCTTGGTGTTGCAATTTGGGCGGCCAGAAGTGTATAAGGACATCTAGTTGAATATAATAGTCAAGAACCTCCACACCCTTCCATGGTTAATAGAACATAAATAATATTCAATATATGAGGAAATCTAGTCCAAGTTAATAGTCGAGAGCCTCCCCACCCTTCCATGGTAAATAGGTTAAAAAGACTGTGAAATATAAGAGGATATATAGTCGAAGTTAATAGTCAAGAACCTCCTCCACCCTTCCATGGGGAATAGAATATAAATAATATTACATATATGAGGAGAGGACATCTAGGGTTAATTTAATATCTTTTACGTTATTTATTTTTTTTATTCCTTGTAGTATAAAGTTTTATTTACTCATGATAGTTCCTTAATTATAATTATACATTTAAATGATGACGGATTTATTAAATGCTAGTATATATTAAATACTGATTAAAAACACCCCTAATAACTACTTACTCTAAAATGAACTTAATAATTTAACCAGCCCATCTGGAAAAAGAAAAAAAACATTATTTAATCTGTAAACTACTGTGTAAAATAAGGCAGGGATTTTAAATTAATTAATTATTATGCTATTATAGGGAGAAGGTAAAGCAGTAGAATTGATATTTAAAAGATAAAATCAATAACAATACCGTATAGAAGTTGAAACAATGAAACATTTTATTAATGCTTAAATGTAAATATTAATTATTCTTCGACAATTAAACAGTAAAACTTTTGAATTTACATTAGGTACTTAAAACTTGTAAGTAATTTTATAAATCTGTATAACATAAAGCTTTTGTAACGTTTTAATATTTAAAAATTTTACAGATGGTTTAACAAAAGGAATTTTAATAAATCTATTGTAACATTTTAATATTTGGAAGGGGAATCTTTATTTAAAAAATCCCCCTCTCAAATACTTATAATATGCTTGAGTATACAAATACAGGAAAAACAGACATATTGAAATTCATTCATATATGAACAAAAAATTGATTGAATGGTACGTCGCTTTATTGTAATTGTGTGCTTAACAATTTAAATTTGGTACTCGCTTTTCTCAATAAATTATTTTTAAACGGGAAATGAGAATAATTTAGAATAAATCTTTTCAGGACATTGATACGCCTTGTGTAACAATTTTTATTATTTTGTCATTAAGTTTGCGAAATCACAATTATCATTATGTTCTTCTTTAGATATTTATTCTCATTCGTTAATTCCGAGTGATTTCAGAGCTCGTATAATGAGTTTTTTTTTTTTTGGTAAATTGAAAAATATTTCCGACGATAAATATGTACTACGAGTGTAATGTTTCAAAAATAGAAACATGCAAGATCCTTTTGCTTATATCTGATGATCGATTCTACTGGTCATGGTGAATGATAAAAAAGAAACATTTTCTTAAACATAAAAGCCAAAACAACAAAATTTTTATTATGATACTAACAACATCCAGCATCATTTTAAACCGAGAGTTTAAGATAAACATTAACATTTTAACTGTGCCAAATAAATGAACCCATTTATTTAATTTTACCCTTACAATCTATTTCTGTGGTTTTTTAAACCTTTATGAAGATATTAAAATACATTGTATCAAAATAGACGATATCTGGCGTCGTAGCTAAATTTTACTTCTCATCTTGTGAACACAGGGTTAAATTTATAGGGCAGTAATTTAACTTAATTAAAAGAAAACGGTTACTTAGGAATATATTTCATAAGTTATTTCAAGTATTTTATCATTTCAAGTTACAATTTTATTAATAAGAACACATTTTAAGCTATATAAACCAATTAAACGTAAATCTTTTTTAAATAGGTTATTCCATTTATCTTAGGTAGAACAATTAACCAAGCGGATACTACATTAGAAAACAACAGAGACGAAAATAAGTTAAACGTACTTTAGTCTGTACACACAAGCACAATTTATTAAACTGGAAGAATAGTAGAAAGAAACAAGTATGGTATTTAAACTGACTTAGATTTCTTCATAATACTTACTGCATCGTTTCATATAATCTGAGATAAAATGCACTAAAATTTATTTAAAGTTAACGTTTTACATTTTAAAAGTGTTTTAGAAATAAGATTTTTTCATTCTGGTAATAATTTATGTATTCTGTCACCTCTACAATATCTGAAGTATATTTTAGAGCTCCTCACTCCTCAAAAACTTTTATAATGTTCTAAATACCCATAAAATAATTTGTTATTTATTGAACATTCTAAAAACGTTCCATTGAAACCTTACAATAATTATATTGTTTATAGTCTGAGGTAACTAGTAATTGCATGAGAATCCGTCTTTTTTTTCTCCCTCTCACTGTATAAACACTGAAGTGCCAAATTAATGGATACCTGCCAAGTACCTGTAGATCCATTTCTGTATCGTATAACGACGGAATCATGATGGGGCAAGGACTCCAAGAGCTTCCTGAGGAAATCTGCTGACAATGAACACCATGACTCCCGAAGAATGGTCCCCAATTCTTTAATATTCCTAGATAGTGGATGTGTTTAATAACGTTAAGATCTGGTAGGCAAGGTGGTTATTTCATGTTCGAAAATCGAAAATGTTTCTCAAACCATAATTATGTGGCTGTGAATGCCTATGGTTGCGTATGCTCTTGCTGGCAGCCACCGAAACCCATGAGAGTGAATGCAATACATTAACCGCTGTAACATATCTTAAATGCTGTTAACACAGCTTTCACCATTCAGAGAAGTTGTACACATATTACGGGTCCTAATACAATTACTGAGGCTGTACCACCATATACAGTCCCTAGTAAACATGCTGGATTCATTGATTTATGGAATGCTTTTTACACGTGTACACTTCCATCTGACCTTATCAGTTGGAAACGAAACTCGTGATAAATGTCTGCTTGTTTCCAGTCTTCGAAGGAAGGTGTTTTCGAAGGCCGTAACTGTGTCATCAGGAAAGCAGCGGCATCTAGTGTGGGGTATCGGCTGTTAAACCGCATCATGCCGTGAACGCTGTTCAGACGTCATGCAAATGTTGGCTGAGCCCCCCATTGCAGTGTGACTTTATTTGCAGCAATGTTACAAACTTTTCCGTTGCAATAATTATTGGCAGGTGGTGCCTATCGCGATCAACCCCAGTCTTTCGACAGCCGCACTGTTGCCGTATGTTCGATATTTAAACGGAATTCTTCTAGTCAAAGTGGACCCTTGAAATATTCGAAAAATCTAATCATTGCCTGTATCTCCCAAAATGCCATGACCAATCTCACTAGGACCATCTATCGTATTTTCGTGAAATGAGCTTAAAATATGATAACCTGCCATGTTCATTGCACAGTCAGCTTTTTAGGCTACCACAAATGGATGTCTCTTTATATATGCTGCTTACGGCCGAAACTGTTGACAAGAAACTATATGATGTTACGTATTTCTAATTTTCTGGCACTTCTCTCTCTCTCTCTCTCTCATATATATATATATATATATATATATATATATATATATATATATATATATATATATATATATATATATATATATATATATATATATATATATACATATATATATATATATATATATATATATATATATATATATATATATATATATATATATATATATATATATATATATACACATATGTATATATATATATATATATATATATATATATATATATATATATATATATATATATATATATATATATATATATATATATATATATATACAGTTGGCTCTCTGCTTATCGACGCTCTTCTTAACGACAATCTCTATATAAAGATGATATTTACCAGTCCCGGCCCCTCCGTCGTTATGGGAAATGTAATTTTTTCACAAATTCTGTTTAAGGGCGATCTCTTATTATGAACGATTTTTCACGGACCCTTGAAAATCGTTAAGCAGAGAGCTAACTGAAATATATATATATTCTAATTTTATAGTATCTATTTTAAACGCAGACAATCACAAATGTCGTACATTGCAGTTATCATGTTTCATTAATACAACATTCTCTAAAATGACTATAAATAATGCACTACTTTTTAAAACAGCTCAATACTCTTTTTATTTTGTTATAAGAACATAAACATGAAGCACAAAAATAACTTTATTTGTTTTTATATTGATTTTTTCATGTAGTTACAAGGATAAATAATAACAGTTAACAAAGGAAAATTCCTATATTTGACAAAAAAAATTAAATCATTTTAATAAATAAAGAAAAAAAAATGAGCTACAGAATGCTGAAAAATACGTTTTTATCCGTTTGTGATATAAAGAAAAACAATATGCACTGAAAATTCTTTATGCTTGAGAAAAAAAAGAAAAAAAAATTTCTAAAAACATTAATTGTTGTCGTATATGGTTATGACGTACATACTTTTTTGATGTTTACTTCTCCTTTTAAAAATGTAATTTTTTTATTATTTAAGTTTTTTTTTTGGTTTTAATTTGAACGATATATTTAGTAAATGTCGAAAAGAACTAAATTATCTATGTGCATGCAGAAGAGCATTAGGAATAGATAGCGGCAGTTTATTACTTTTTATAAACATTAAGTGCCATTAATAAACATTAAATAATATTAATAACGTTAAACAACGTTAATAAATTTAATAAAAATATTTTAAATCATTTACATTTTCATTTATTTTAAACAATCTGTGTGTTTAAAAATACAGAGTAATGGAATTTCATTTAAAGTTACATGAGAATAGTTCGTTGTAAGAGCTCTTTGAGTGTGCATTTGAAATTGTGTTAATCTTAAATATGTGTTTTGTAGTTGTCTCTAAGGCCTCCAAGCCTGAATCTATTCCAGACCAGGCTCACATATGCTATCGAGCAAAGGCATGCCGCTCTGCTTTTTACAAATGGTACCACAAGGGTAGGAGTCCGATTTAGCCATCTGCCACCCCAATTTTGAACGAGCACCCCCAGGGGTGATATCTGAGTCGGGATCATACCCTCTCCCACCCTTTCTGATCTCATAGAATGGCTTTCCGATCTTAGGATATAACGTGTCCCTATCCGGCCTAGACACGGAAGTATTTAATGGGGCGTGTCGGGATTTCTACTCGATCACCCTCAGCAGCGAAAGCCAACGCGCTACCACAAGACTACCTCAAGCCCTTAAATATTTTGGTCAATAAGAATGGAAATACCACTAACATCATTAGTACATGGTTTATTTCGGACAAGAGAATTTTTTTCTTTGGAGAAAAATTGTCTACAGAAGACATAAGATATATAATGTTCGTCAAATTCTCACGTTAACATTTGATGTAAATAGTAGAAAAATTGATAAAAATATTTTAAAATCACATTTTCATTTATTTTAAACAATATGTGTACTTTCAAAATTTCACAGGAACTGAATTGGATGTAAAGTTACATCAGATTACCTCCTTAGAAAAGTTTTTTAAGAGTGCATTTGAAATTGTATTAAACTTAAATTTTTTACTCATGCAAAATGGAAAGGTCACTAACGTCAGTATATAGTTTATATCTGATGAGAGATTTTTTTCTTTGGATAAACATTATCTACAGAAATCATAAGTTATACCATTTTCGTCAGAATCGCCCGTTGACATTTGTTGTAAATACTAGAAAAGTTGATAAAATATTTTGAAATCATGTACATTTCCATTTATATTAAATAGTATGTATACTTTGAGAATTTCAAAGAAACTGAATTTGATGTAAATTTACATTAGATTATCTCCTCGGAAGAGTTCTTTGAGGGTGCATTTGAAATTGTGCAAAAATTAAATATTTTTTGTCAGTCAATATGGAGATGTCACTGACGCCAGTACATGGTTTATTGCTGACGAGAGAACTTTTCCTTCAGATTAAAATCATCTACAGGAATTATAAGTTAAATCCTTCTCTTTTTGTCCAAATCTTTGCGAGAAAAATTAATTTCTCCTCACGTTTTTTAGTGTGCATGGAAGTGTAAATTCAAACAATTTAAAAATGCAGCATAACGAATGTACACAAGTCGAAGGAAATTTATTGCATACATATAAAATATTTTCGTAGCAAAAAAAAATCTAATTTTTAATTACATTTTTCCGTGTAGATCTGAACATAATCGTGTTTATGATTATTTTTCTAAAAAAATAGTATGGTATTTGCCGACGTAGTTGTATTACCAGGCAATTTTTTTTTTATTTAATAATTTTTACAGAAATTGTGTTAAATTTTATAAATATTTGCTAAATTCTACGCTTGAAGGATCATATTTTTTTACCCTAATATTTTATTAAAAATTTAGAGATTTATAAAAATTTAGAGATGATAGATTTTATAATCGGTTTCTAAAAATTAATAAGAGTCTCTTCAATTTCTTCTTTAAGTATGAAAATGTTTTATTGTTGAAAACTAGATTATGTCATGGAAAATGTTATGGACAATAACTTTGCGTCAGTTTTACATACAAGGTAAAAAGAACAAGGAAAACTATCAATATATATATATATATATATATATATATATATATATATATATATATATATATATATATATATATATATATATATATATATATATATATATATATATATATATATATATATATATATATATTAACGTGAAGTAATTTACATGCCATATGTTTACAATGTAATACTTGAAGGAAATAACATTTTTAGAATTTATATAATTATGATTTCTAAATTTTCCCATTTGAAAAATAATTTATTTGCTTACATGGTTCGACCGTAATTAAATAAAGAATGAGATTGGAAATTGAAAAATATATAATAATTCATATATGCAAACATTTTTGCATGAAATGATTTCATACGTCATCTGTCTGTATTCTACGTGTAAAAACATGACATTTCGTTTTACAAGACCACTGAGGTGTTGGAATCCAGTCAATCTACTTTCAAATTGAGTTATTCATTAATAAATCCCAGTTTTTAATGTTTGTTGATTCCGGACTTATAAAATATTATTTGATGTATCGGAGTCAAAAAATATTTATTCCTTTGCTTCGTTTTTTATTTATACCTTATTCAGATAAAATAGAATTTTAGGACCCTAATTTTCTTTTGTATAAATTCAAATATAGTTTAGATAATAGTCAGCAAAGATGGACACACTTTAAAATGTCTTATACCATCCGGTTCAATTACCCTCCCTTATTTCAACAGTCATTTAAAAGGCATATATGACACACAACTCTCACGGTTAATTCGGAATCGGCTCGAAAGGTGAATGTCGGAAATTTGTAGGCCCACGTGGCTGATCATATATCTCTAGGAATAAAAAAAAGGAAACTCATCCATGAAGTGTTCAGGGATAATGACGTCATACAGCGATACCGCTCGTTTCGCGGAGGTGGCGGTCAAGAAACTTCCCCGTTCAACCGGGGATTTTAAAAAGGCATATTTGACGTCACCGCTCTCATGGTAAACTCGGAATCAACATGAATGGGGATTTTTCGGGTTTCTGAAGGCATACATGTCTGAGCATAACTCACTAGGGGGGAAAAAGCGAAAGAAGTATTTCCATTAAGCGTTCAATATTTACGGCGTCATATGGCGATGCCGTTGGCTTTGCGGAGGCTGTGAAAAACGAAACGCCCCTTTCACCTGGTGATGATAAAAGGCATATATGATGTCACCGCTCTCACAGTAAATTCGAAATCGACACGAACAAGGAATTTTCGGGTATCTGAAAGCACACATGGCTGAGCATAACTATCTAGGAGGAAAAAATATGGGAAGTACTTTCCTGAAACTTTCAGTACTTATGACGTCATACGGTGATACCGTAGGCTTTGCAGAAGCAACGGACAACTAACCACCCTGTTCACCTAAGGATGTTAAGAGACTTATGAAATATAACTGTCATGTATGCAGTATATTGAATCACTAAACACATTCATGGATTAACTTTAATATGTTACAATATTTACACCATATTTACACAATTTAAAGACACTATTTATTAATATACCAATATTTACACAATTTAAAGACACTGAAATGTCTTCAAGGAAATATACTTTGAGAGTTTTACATGCATTGTTTTATAAATATGAGAAATTTATAATATTCCAGAGTACCAATACATAGGAGTACATGCTAATTTTCAATTATGAAACTCTTCACACCTGTGAGCAGAGCAATTGAAAATTACCTGTATGTTACGAGATAAACATGTTTTGCGAAATAAAATTAGTTATCATTGACAATGCACAAAGTCATGTTTAATTTTTATATCTAAATTTTATCATTGGAACGCGTTAGCCAAATGTTAGCGAGCCGGATTTTCGCACCAAGGATGTTCGGTTCGAATCCCAACAAGATATATTAAATACCTTCGTGTCTAGGACGGATATGGGCACGTTAAATACGTACACCAGAAAGTCCCTCTATGAGGTCAGAGAGGGTAGGAGAAGGCACGATCCTCGCTGATGTCAACCTGGTGGTGTTCGCTCAAAATTGAGATGGCATCTAGCTTAAGCGAACCCCGACGTTTTTGGTATTATCCTAAATCGAATCTGCACCCCTCAGACTGTAGAGCCTATATGTACCTGTTCTGGATACTTCAAACCAGGATGCATTAGTAACAACAACAAAAGAAAAGTTAATCATTAATTATTTTTCACTGTTGAAAGCGTGATTAAAGATAAGTTCATTTTATCACACAAAAAAGTTTTCCGGACATTCTCATTTAGAACTTACACAGACTAACAAAATCCCCTCTAATTTACATAGAACTATTAAATTAACTATTGAATGGAATTTTGATATTTTTCAATAAATGAATTTGATTTTAATTGACTATTATTGAGTTCATTTATATTGAGCACGTAATGAATAGGATCAAAGATTTCTGTAAAATCAAACATACAGAGTTCTTAGAGGGATTTTGTGAACAATTACATTTTATAATATTTTATTACATTTATAGTTGTTGAGCGAGAAAAAAAATTGTGATAATTTATACTGAAGGGCTAATTAAATAAAACCAGGTCTTTAAGCTCTCTGATATAAATTTTGTTTTGTGGATCAGTTATTTTGAAAAAATTCTCAGTACATGAGACAGTAATAGTATATACGTATTAAATATAATTTTTTGGTCAAATGTGAATGTTTTATCTCTCAGTTTTAATACTATCGAAATCCCATAGACAATGAAGAAATTTATTTAGATTGTCGTTGTAAATTTAGTTTTTTTTCTTTTTCAATTTAAATAGTTTATGCTAGATATACGTATATGAAACGGAAATATACTGGACCCTGGCATACTTAACCAGTCAGTGTACTTAATAGTCAAAGTAGAGAGTCGTCTTTTTACATCATATGGCTTAAAGTACACTGCTGGCCACCCAAATTGCAACACCAAGAAAGACAAGAGATATCACAACAAAATTTATTTTGTAGATAACATGTTGACCAAGTATCAAATGATTAAATTTATAGACTTCTGTGAAGTGTGGTTCCTGCCAAAATCAGTAGCCAGAGTAGCCGCCATTGTTGGAGATCACCGCTGCCACACGCCTCGGCATTGATTCAAAGAGACTTTGGATGAGTTCTTGGGGTACAGCAGACCAAGCAGCTTCCACACGTTGCCAAAGATGATCTGCTGTGGCAGCTGGGGATGGAATCTGGGTCAATCGTAGAGCAACCATGGACCACATGTTTTCTATCGGCGAAAGATCCGGAGAGCGAGGCGGCCAGGGAAGCAATTCAATCTGGCGATTGACGAAGAACCGTTGGACAATGCGTGCCACGTGTGGTCGCGCATTATCCTGTTGAAATATGGCTGTGGGCAAGCCCTGAAGGTAAGGAAGGACAACTGGCTCCAACACCTCGCAGATGTAGCGCTGGCTGTTTAAAGTAAAAGCAATGCGTACTAGAGGTGTGCGAGAATGATATCCAATACCGCCCCATACCATAATACCCGGTGCAGGACCAGTGTGGTGGTGCATAACTCAGCTGTTCAGCATCCTCCCTTCACAGTGTCTCCAGACTCGAATGCGACCATCGTGGTGTTGCAGACAGAAGCGTGACTCGTCAGTAAAGACAATTTCATTCCATTCTGCCGTCCACATCCTTCTGTCCTCGCACCATTGGCGGCGGAGACGTCTGTGGTTCTGCGTCAAGGGTAGACAAAGCAATGGACGTCTTGCGGACAGACCACTCTGATGTAAACGGCGTCGAATGGTAAGCGCAGACACTGGATGATGCGTTGCAGACTGCATGTGCTGTGCTATGGTTCGTGATGTAACTGAGCGATCCGTCACTGCCATGCGCACAATTTGCCTGTCATCACGTGAAGTGGTGAGCTGAAATGGATGCGATCGAACACGCCGGTACATCGTACCCTCCTGCATCCAACGATCACATATCCGCATTACAGTTGTTTGGTTTCGTCCAATACGACTACCGACTTCCCTGAAAGATAATCCACAATCTCGGTAGGCCACTATCCTTCCTCTGTCGAACTCGGATACTTGATCAAAAGATGATCACTGTTTTTGACGAGGCATAATTGATCGTTTTTTTGAAAAAAACACAAGAAAAACACAATTGCCGAACTTGAAATCGTCGAAATCTCCAAGCCTTAAATAGCGCTTTGAAGTGGCGCCACAGGCGCGCGTGATGTGCGTCTCCGCTGAAATTCTAATTATTTGCATATCTCACCTCCGCTAATGCATGTTGTAAATTTCATGTTATTTCCCTGTTTCCTTCAGGGTGTTGCATTTACAGTGGCCAGCAGTGTACTTAATTTTTAATGAATATTATCATACCTATATCGGATTCCGACCTTGATGTGCTATTAGAACCCGGATCAGCAACCCTCAGCCCGCTAGCCTATTAGCACCTGGTCTGGAATACTTCTGGCCAGGAAGCATTAGGAACAACAATATTATCGTATAAGTATACCACTTAAATTTGAATTATTATTATTTTGATTTTATTATGCTCAGAACATTTTATTAAAACATCATATAACTTAAAACTATATAAGTTTGAAAAAACAAATTCAAAATTCAGATATTCTAATGTTGGCGAAAACCAGTCTAGAAATTTTATAGTTAAAGCGACAATGGACCATGAAAAACTTTTTTTTTATTTGTGAACCTATTGCTATGAAATTTTGTATATTTATACAGTGTTGTTTAGAGATGGAAATTCTAAATAAAAAAAATCAGAATGTAATTAATTAAGATATTAATTAAAATCAGTTTGTTAATTAATCAATTTAAAAATGTTCCATGCCGCATTTTTTTTGTCTCATATCTAATTTTCTCTCTTAAGCTAGCTATATACAGTTAGAATAAAAGTTAGAAGCGATATTTGATTTGCAGTGATATATATAAAAACTAGAGAAGAAATCGATAAAAATAGGTCATTTTATGCAAAATTTAATCAAAAAAATTTTTTATTGTAAAAATTTTAAGTTGTTTTAAAATAATATAAAAGATTGATTACTAAGTTTTATTCTAACATATATAAATAATCATTTTATGAAATTTTATGAAAATTCAAGATAAATTCTGACGCATGGAACCTTTTGAACTTACCTAAACGACATGAAAATTTTTTTGTGAAAATGGCATTTAAAGTTTTAATTTGACTAACATTTCCATTGTTTACGTTTGAAAAAAATACTTATAACTCAGTTAATAATGATCGGATCAACATACTTTTTTTTAAATTTAAAGCTGATGAGTTGCAGAATCATTTTCTGAAAGAAAAAAAAAATCGTTTTTGGGGCATATTTTTGTCAATCTGAAGGTCCATTGTCGCTTTAAAGATATATAATGTTTCTGAAAGAAGAAAAAGAGTTATAAGATACCATATATCTATGGAACCCGGTATAAAGGGCTTAAATAATGAAAAAAATTATTTTTAGATATTTATTTGTACTGATTTTTTAATAAAATCTTTTGTCTTGTATAAAAGGTTTAATTCTATCAATTTTGTATACAAAAGTACATTTCTTTGTGCAAAAGACTGAAGTCGAAATTATTGTTCTGCGATTGGTATAAAAGCCAATAACTTGGTATATTTAAATCACTTGTTTTGACTTAAGCCTTTTATACTGGACGCCACAGATATCTTACTTATCTTTTAAGTTGTAAAAAGGTAGAGGAGATTAAAGGTAGATTCATTATATACACCCTGCAAGATATAAATATTTACCATACACTGCTATACACTGCTACTTACAGTGAACAGCACTCCACTTAAACTAGAATATATTACGTGCGAGTTTTATATTACCTTCTAAACCATCATTAAAAGGAGTCATGTTAATCTGCATCAAAGGGGCTAATCGTTTCTGAAAATAATATAAATTATTCTTATAAGAGATACCATAATTGCATGTAGATTATAAGTACAGTAGGTTAGCTCTGAGTTTCATAATACTTTAAATGGCGATATGAATAAAATATTTAGATTCATTAAGATTTCAGAGCATTTTTCTCGGTAATTTCATTTCTCAAGATATGTGGTAGAGATTTGAAGAACTTTAAATCTTATCAGAGTAAATTGCTTCATGTATAAAATGACATATTTAAAGACAACTGGAAAAAAAAAATCGATAATATTATCGATGGTAATTACAAACTTGCATTACCAAATACAATTTGAAACCCCCATAGGACCGACGCATATAACTGCTTTTAAAATACAGTTTTTAAATTATTTATGTTAATTTTACATCAAAGATAGTTTTCTACGTTAGAAATAAAATTATAACAGAAATGTATAAAAAAAATCAACATTTGACCTGGTTTGTTTCTGAACACGTTATCTGTCATCGTTATTTTTCATATTAAAATTGAATTAAAATGTTAATATGGTCTCAATTAGTTTATAATATAAAAACACAATGATATGCACACATATATAGGACTTTAATGTCAAATGGCAGTATTTTCTTATTTAAATTCTTAATATATTACTTAAAAGAGGATCATTATATTATTGTTAGCAGCAATGGAATATGTGAATAAGCAGTCATTTACAAAGAATTTTTAATATAAAATAATAAACAACCTAAAAACATTCATCATCTATCAAATATGAAATTTATCCTGAGGGAGTAGTAATGGCATTTAAAAAGAAATAAAATGCATTCTATTAAAATCTCTAATTAGAGCAAGTTAGTTTGCCAGTTTGCAAAATATTTATATAAAGTAACGCATTTATTAATAAGAAATCATTATTTTACGTACAATATATATTTTTGTTTAATTATCGGGTATAATTTACATACATCTCTTACTACATTCACAAAAATATCATTAATTAAATATACAATTCATTAATAAGGAGAAATAACGTTAGATACGTCTTTATAATTTTAATTAATTTATACGATTGTATAAATAGCTGAATATGTTTGATTTTTCCAATACGAGCAATCTGAAATATTTTAAGAATTAAAGAATTATGTTTTTAATTTCACATTTTATATATATATATATATATATATATATATATATATATATATATATATATATGATTCTGCTAAATACTTACGCCTTCATTAAATGTCTACTTTAACGAATTTTAATATTTCATCTTATCAAAAATGTCAGTAATTTATTGTTTGATTTTACAATATAAAAATGTGATCTGAATATCATGACGTCATTATCATCACCCATATGTTTATATATATATATATATATATATATATATATATATATATATATATATTATATATATATATATATATATATATATATATATATATATATATATATATATATATATATATATATATATATATATATATATATATGTTAGGCTCAAAGACCAAAAACGCTCATTGAGCGAAAAAAAACGTCCACAACGTGTTATGGTCTCTTTAAAACAGGCAGAACGCGTAATTTTTGTTGTGCCACTTACAAAAATATCCAGTACGCGTTGTGGCTAACTCAAAAATACCAGAATACGAAATTCGGCTAGTGGCTCTAATGATCTTTGACCATTACGCGTTGTAGTCATTAAGAAAATGTCTGAACGCGTTCTAAACGTTAGCTGATGCAACCACGATACGACGGGCAGGTTGTAACCACATTTTCTGGATGTTAACTAATAAAGAGGTGATGTTAAAAAAATAAAATATTATTTTTCTTTAATCATTTATTTATCTTTAATTATTACATTTTATTGTTGGAAATAAAGTTATTAAAATAACAAAGTTGGTAATAAAATTATCAAAGATGTTGCAGAGTTTTTTTTTCTTACAAAAACTATTACCGTGACGTTTTGAGTTACGTTTTATGTTCTTTGGGAAACATTTGCATTTTTTATCAGTACGGTATATCTCACAGTGACACATTATAAACCCTTGCTGACTACAAGATGATAACATAGATATTGAGCTAAGTGTTACTGAAGTGGAAGGTACGACCTAAATCTTGATAAAGTTACTGTCTGAAATTGTAAATTCATAAAGAGCATAAAGTCGATCAAGAAGACCTTCCTTGTTTCCTAGCTGATAGAGACCAAATAGATAGATGTTCATAAGAACAGCTAAAACATTTCTGGGAGCTGCACGTTCTCTATCAACCCCGGGTACCCTAACTAACACATTAGAACCGATTTCAACTACGGAAAATTTTAAGTTGGATAGTGAAATCTTTTTATGTACTTGCTTGGCCGGATTTCGCACATTCTCTCTCCGCGTTGATGATGTTCTTCTTACACAGAGCTTACAAGTGACATTTGCACCAAATCCCTCATTCTCTTTTGTTTCTCCACAGATTCACTTTCAATCAATTTTTCAGACACAATTTTTTAAGATATCATATCGTTTAAGACCACGATACTCCTTTATTGATCGATATTGGTTGTTTTTTATAAGAAGCTGAGCCTGTTTTGTTTCTTGAAGTAACGTTTCGCATTGTTCGACACTAATTAAAAAAACTGCGATCACTACTGGTCTTCATTAACTCTATTTATCATACAATATGTTCATATTACTAGCCATGATTTGCGCACAGATAATCACATTCGCAAATGGCATTCAAGAAGGAAAATAAACTCAACAGGTGTTTTGAATATGCTAGTTGATAAGTTACAACCTCTCCGGCGTATTAGGGTTGAATCGGCTAACGTGCAGACAGCGTTATGGCTTTTCTCAATGGCCACAACGTGTAGTGGTCAAATATCATGACAGCCATGACCCGAATTTCGTTTTGTGGTCTCTTTGAGATAGCCACAATGTGTTCTGGCTATTTTTATAAATGTCATAACTCGAATAACGCGTTGTGGCTGTTTTAAAGAGATCACAACGCATTGTGGACGTTTTTTTCTCTGCATCAGCGTAACATATATACAGAGGCTGTTCACACATATTTTAGACGATGTATATTGTATTCACAAAACTAAATTACATAAAATTCTTGTGTTTTAAATGTTCTATTTGACATCTCTTATTCTGAACTATCTTTCGACACCGCAATTTCCAGGTTAATAATGCTTTTTGAAGTGTCAGAAGAGGTACTCTATCCCATTCCCCCTGAACAGCTTTCCAGAGTCCTGCAAGGGTTTTGGGACGACGTTTGGATAACGCAGATTTTAAAAGTCCGAAAGCACAAAAATCCATAGGTGATACATCGGGAGATTTAGTAGGGATATCAGTGAAGAGTATGGCCTTAATACCAGTTTTTTGTTCCATTTCTTTTAGGAAATTTACAGTGGATTTTGATGTGTGACTGCTAGCTTTGTCCTGATGGAGGCTCACAGATTGATGGCACTGTGGGTAAAGCGATGGTATTTCATTCGGAAACATGGGGGATAAAATATGTTCGTGATAGTATTTGGAGTTAATCTTGACATTTTTTTCCGCTCTCTTTATTTTTAACTTGCCATTATAAGAAAAACCAGCAACAATCATGAATCCCTAAGAAAAACTTTCTTTCGATTCTTTGAACCATGTACTTAAATTTTTTTCTCCACTTTTATGATAATAAATGGCTCTTTTTTTGTTGCAATCATTTAAATGCACCCATGATTCATCTATTGTGACAATTGTTTTCCATTTTTCTTTGGATAAGAGTTTCTCATATAGAATTCTGCAGCGTGTCCTGCGTTCAGCGATATGATTTGGAAGAAGACGATGCACATTGCATTTTTTCGCTTTCTTAAGATTTAAATCAACGTTTATCATTTTGTTTACAGTGGACACCGAGCATTTTAATGATTTTGCAACCGTCCTATGACTAGAGGTACTTTCTTTTAACATTAAACAACGTACCTTTGCAATAGTCGAAGATGTCCGTATTTTCCTTGGATACTTGTTTGGAATTTTTGTCCCACTTGAGGCTCCAATTTGACGGGTTTTTTCCCTTTATTGTTGACTATATTACCTATCGACGCTTTAGATATCACAAAACCATGACTCTCACATCGTTTTTGGATAACGGAGTATGCATATTTCTCTTCGGAAAGAGCATAAATGTAGCCTTCGAACCACTGCTTTGTTGAAAACGCCATTTTGAATAAAAACAAAACTTTCAAGCCGCAGACGATAATTTTGACTTTTAAAAACATAGTACAATTGCAATTATTTCCTTTTCAGCAAACGCTTTTTTATTACCGCTTACCAAAATCGTCTAAAAAACGTGCGAACAACCTCTGTAATATATATATATATATATATATATATATATATATATATATATATATATATATATATATATATATATATATATATATATATATATATATATGTGTGTGTGTGTGTGTATTTATTTGTTTATTTATTTATTCATTTACAACATTCTAAACGCTAAGTTTAATTAGCGGCCAAATTTCAAACATTTTTAGATTTAAAGCTTTCTTTATGTTAACATTTGTAAGTAAGAAATAATAAGAAATATATTCCGTTACTAGGTAGGAAAATATTTATAATGTAAATCTTAGTTTAAAACCTTTTTTTTACATGTATTTAAAAAACAGACATAACAAGTTTTTTACACAACAAAGTAAAAGTGAAAGTTAATTTTAACTTCTTTCATAATATCTTAAAATATTTGTAAAATTAGATTTCTAATGTATTTACAGTATAAATTATTTAGTTTATATAAACGTGTTTATATATTCGTTCAAGATAACTGTTATTTTAATTCTTTTAACTTCTGTCTGAAAGATGTTTAAGGGGACTCGGTACCAAAAATTTTTTTTTCTTAAATAATGCCTATATTAAAATTCTGAAATCATATTTAAGTAAGTCTGAATGATACAAAATAATAAAACATTTCAAATTGTTAACATTTTTATAATTTTTTATAAAAATTTGAATTTTTAAAAAAAAATTCAATAATTTTCAAATTCCTACTTCTTTTTTAATTTTTATATTTGGAACTAGATTTTTTTACCACTTGTTCATCATACCTAACTACATAAAACTTCTGAGCAGATTTTAAATAAAATAAGTAGATCAGGGTAAAAAAAAATAAAATGTGGTTGCATATGGAAAAAACGATAGAAAATAGTACTTTTTTAGATTCATAAATTTTTTTAAAAAGTTTTTTCATAGATATCAAAAAACCACTCAGAAGTTTTGATACAGTAAGTATCAAGATTAAGCAAAAAAAAAATTAGACAATTTGCATTAGAATTGTAGAAGCCTTAGCATTTCGAAGATGGGGAGAATTTGAAAAATCACAAACTGAGAAAAATGAGTTTAAAGATTTCATTTATAGAAAAACCATATTAAATATAATCTTACTTCATGAAAACTTTTTTGCCAACAATAATAGGATATATTATTTGTTTTCACAACAAAAAATAAAAGCTAGAAACCTTAATTTAAATAATTGAGATGCATATATAAGCTGTTATCCACTCGTTTACTGCAGTAAAATTATCTTGAAATAGACAAATGCTGTAAATGTGCAAAAATTAAGGCATAATATATACTACTTACTTGTTATATATTTATAATAAGATGCACTACTGTCATAAATCCTAAATAATAATAAACATAAACTATTAATAGCTTAAGATATGAATTTTGAAACCACCAAATTTTAATATTTCAATTTCTAAATTTAATGAACAAGGGTCAATTACTTTCCAATAGATTTAAAAGTAGCCAGCACTATAAGTAATTCCTTCTCTCTTTTTTTCTACAATTTCTCTTTTAGCTTTTGCATTTTTTACAATTTTTGTTACATATTGATATTTAGATGTAGCTCGTCTTTCTCGAAAAGATTGTTTTCGCATATCTAACGTTTTTGCAAGTCTTTATGTATGGCACCCTGACTTTATTCCTAGTATTTTATGAACTCCTTTTAATGTAAAACTCACACCTTTGTTATATTCGCAAATTGCTTGTCTAACAGAACGATCTACACGTTTTTTATACACAAATATGTCTTTGGTACACCTAGACCAAATCATATTATGCAAACTTTCATTTGCATTTTGCGTTTTGTAACTAATGCACTTTTCTAAAAGTTCATTTGATGCTAGTCGTTGGTAAATAGGAAGTATCATTGGTAAAAATTCTTCTTTAATTGGTGTTCCAACATTTAACTTATGATTTCCTGGTTTTACACCTTTCGAAACTGCAGACTGATAGAAACACCATGAATCAGCCCCACTTGGACATTTGTGGTGCTGTGGTTTTTGGTCAGTTGAAATACTGTGGAACAATGTAGCATATATTGCAGTTTTCATATTATTTACATCACCCTTGGTCTGTAAAATTGCTCTTTGATAGTATTTTGTGAGCTTTTTTATTGTCGTTTCCTTAAGACTACCATGCCCTTTGCCTCCTAAATTGACACCACGAACACGCCAATCTTTAACAGCATTTCGCAAAGCTGTCCCTAATCTCTTACTTACGCGATTTACACATTCTTCCTTTTTAATTTCTACAGAAATATCACAAACAGGAAACAGAAATATCACAAATAGCTGAAGTTTTTGAACCTGATCTATAAGCTTCTTTCACTTCCTAATGAACTTGTTCGAACATATTTTTTGATAAAGTACAAGTTGCAGAGTTAAGCTTTTCAACACACCTCATATAAGTTCGTGAAGAAAATGGGGCCATATTCATTGACATACAAAATTTTTCAATAACAGTATATCCTTTCCCAATATTAGAAAAGGCACTGTCAACTTGAATATTTAAATTAGAACATTCTTGTTTCCTTTTAGTGTCTGATAATACATTGGTGCACTCAAAACAAACAAGTTTTAAATTTCTGTAAAAGCCAACTGCACTGCTACAGTCTAATTTGAGAGATATGTTTCCACAATCTACACATTTCCCATTAGAAAACAAATTTCACAGTTCAACAGTATTTACAAAAATATATTCACCATTAATATTTTCTGTTTCTATTTGATTACAAGATTGAAAATTCTGCAATCGAGCACAACTGTTTGATGACATGCTTGTGTTCATGCAACGTGATTCTGCACTACTATCACTTATTATGTTACCTTCGGTTTTTTTCCATCTTTTATTATTATTTTCTGTTGCAAGAACAGATTTTCTTTTCCTTCTAGGCATGATTTCAGAAGAACACACAAAATAAATAAAAATGAACGAAGCTTCCATTTCTCTAAACGAACTCGAATTATAAAACGCAATCCATGAAAAAAAAACAGTGTTCAGCACTCGTAAATGTAAACAAGTTGGCGCTACGGTTGTGGATAATCGAACTTTGAAAGCAGCATCGATATAAAAATAATTATTTTTACAGTAAACCAGGGAGACGATCAGATCTCAGCTGTAAACATTGAAGCAGCTGGGATTTAAAGGGACATTTAAAGGGAAAATGAAAGATATGAGTTACGAAAATTAACCATAACTCCTTAAATATTTATCAGAATGACATGAAATTTGGGTGGAATCTTCTAGACATGTGAAGGAATAATTTAGAATAAAAATATGAAATTCGTCAATTTGGTCATTTTTAGACAAAATGAGATGTACCGAGTCCCCTTAATGATTTCAATATAGGAAATTACGGAAAAAATATTTCTAGATTTGCCGTACTGCAATTATCTTTTTATAGTATTTAACTTCAGTGTCCTAACTCCTTTTTGCCGTGATCCAAAAGCTTAATCTCTAGTGTGAAATTACCCCAGGAAAAGATTCTTTGTAAATCAAAGCGAAAACGCAAACAGTCTGCTTTTTAATGCAGATATTCTTATAAGTATATCAACCTTTCTTAATTTCCGTCTCTGCTGTTGAATAATACATGTCATCAGAAAAAAATACTTTTTTCCTCATTTGTCGATATTTGTACACTTAATATCCTTCCTGCTGATTATCGAAATTCAATATCCTTTGGAAGTTATATCAACAGTAATATAGATTTTTAAAATATAGATTAAATATAGATCTCTTAATTTGCATATAGATTTTTTAAAATTTGAAATGTTGTTTGATAACGTATAAAAATATGAATGACAGGATTATTCTTCATAAAATATGTGTGAGGATGTTTTAGTATCGTAAACTAACTGAAAAAAATTCACTGGATAATTTTGTTCAACTTACATCAATACTTTCTGGGTCTAGTTTGAAAAAACTGAATTATTTAATGAATGTTAAACTGGATTACATTTGATTTATTTTTCATCAAGTATTAACTCTGTTTTTGTAAACTGATTTCAAGTTTATATTACTTGAGTAAATTTCAAGTAAATTTCTTTTAAAAAATGTGATGCTTCATAAAAGAGAAATATATTAATTTTTGCTTTTCTGGTAGTATCCAAGCTAAAGTGGTGCATCTTTTTCTATGCTTATGAAAACTAAAAAGACAAATCTATCTAAGTGATTCCAGGAAGTGTTATAGTGAAGGATTGCCTCTCATATTCTACACTTTCCTCTCAGTCCAGTGCATTGGATGGTAGCAAAAAATATTTTTTTAGTATTTTTGTTATATTTTGAAAATTTCAAATCATGCTACTTTAAATAATTATTTATTCACAAAAAGGCCCCAAAATATATCTTTTAAATGATTGAGCAACATTTTGACATGTTTCTATGAGAGCAGGAAGTCGAATACAAGAATTAATGATCAGGAAATAAGTGAATGAAATATAATTCTGCCCTAGTAATATGAGATGACAAACTAATATTTCGTTGAACGAAACTGTATTATTTTTAATGACTGTTCAGGCAAGCCGATTTTTTATTTCTTTTCATGTCATAATGTTGAGAACATCTTTGAAGCATCTCTGCTTATATGAAGGAAGAAAACTTTCTATTAAACTATAGCAGCTATAGGAATGTAAAAAATGTATATATTGTTCAATGTTTAATGCATTCCATTTGTTTTCAATTCACATAAAATAACTAAAAAGTTCGAACATGGGTGCACAGGTTATTCAGGAAATTCGTCGAAAAAGTACAATTGCCTTAAAGATGAGAAAACATTAAATTTGAATATATACATACCCCTATAATAAGAAATGTGGAGAATATTTTATCACATCATGCTTTTAAACTCTAACTTTTATCATACATTTATGAGAATAGACGATTCCCTAAAGTTTTTTTTGTTAAATGTTTCACTCAGATTACATAATATGATATATATATATATATATATATATATATATATATATATATATATATATATATTTCTACTTCGATTCAGTGCGAATGGACTACTGTTTGTGTCTTTAGTTAATTGAATAGAATTTATTATTCAAGAAATTTGATCAAACGATTGTTGAGCATTACATTTTCCTTTAGTCAAGTGTATTTAATAAATGTAATATTTTGAATCCAATAAAGTTGATATACATAGTAGATAAAGGGAGGTAAAATTTTCTTTGAAATACAAAGAGAAATGCTAACACCACACATAATAATTTTGCATGAAAAGAAAGCAACGATTACTTTCTAGCAGCAGAAGATAAAATACTTTGTGTTTTGCTGCTTACTAAGCAGAAATAATTTTTCGTTGGATCCAATTAACAAAAAAAAGGTACTTTATCTCTGTTTCCTGTAACACAATTTCCCCCATCGTACCAAAGACATTCAATTATCCATTTGAAAAACATTTAAGACATTTGTCACAAATAAAGTTTTCCAAAAATATATATAAATTACGCTTCTACTCTTTTTTTCCCAGAGAAATAACTGTCTCGTAGAATGGCTTAAAGTTCTTTTTTATGATTAAACTGTTTCATGACTTCTTTTCTCGAAATTCTAAAATTATTTAAGTAATGGCTGAAAATATTTCGCGTTTTCGACATTATGTGGCTCTATGATAAACGCTGCTCATTGAATGTTTGGTACTGAAGAAGCACCGTGTTTCAATTTTTGGAGGATTTAGAACTATTTAAATGGCAGCTGTTCAAGAATTTTTCATTTTATGACACTCCCTCTTTTTTACTCTAAGCTTAAATATCTTTTGCAATGTTCGGTCTTATTAACGTACAAAAGGACAAAATAATAGCAATATCAAAATGTTTCACTAATTTTTTTAATAAATGTATCAGTATAATAAACTCATTAAAATTTGACTTAAGTTACTGGACTGAGATTTTTTATTGATTACATGTGGTGCAATGCATAAGTAACTGAAATTACTGATATTCTCATTGACAGTGTTTGAAATATTGGTCATCACAGATTCTACATGTATCCATAGTTCTTAAGTTGTGACTGCTCGTGATGATATAAGGACCAATTTTCCAATAATCGCATCCCTCAACACGTGTTTTAAAGGGGACAAACCGGAACGACTTAGCAGGTTTCGGAAAGAGTGATAGTTGTTGGTTTCAAAAGAATGATTGTATTATTCACGTGACATGGGGACTTGTAGAGAGATAGCTGCAAAGAGGCTTTGAAAGAGGGTAAGAATTCTAGCTCCAAGCTTTGAGTGTTTTAGTACATGTAATCGATATAAAGCGAGAACGTAAATAAATGGAATAGCAACCCAAACCATTACGCCGGACGCAGGAATTAAAATCACGCTCTACAATATTTACTTCTCTGAGAAAGTTATCCAATGAAGTTCAAAGTGTCGCTTTTCTAATATCTATCCGTAACCGCCAGTTTCTAATACTTCTTGTCAGTTTGAATACTGCACGAACCACATCATTTGCTAATGCTAAAAGTTGTGGCCAGACTGAAAAAATAATTTTTCATCTCATACTAAACATATTTTATTATATTTTTATATTTTTTTCTTTCACTTTATATAAACGGGTACTTTATTTTGTTGAGATAATCATGTATGTAGGACCTTGCAGTAGCTGATTATTCTAAAATGTGGTAGATGAAGTGATGAAAACACAGAATTATGCAAAAACTCAGCATGTCTTAACACTGACATTCTCGTGAGACTTCCGTTGATAGGCTTATACTGCCAGGTATAGACTTATACTGTCAGCTAGAAAATGTAGCTATAAGGACTAAAGCACATAATGAATCAAAAATTCAGCCTAAGTTTTAACTCTAGTTCAATGATAACTTAATCTTTGAGTTATAATAATCCATAAAATTAATCCCAAGCTATTATTCTTGCGCTGCAAAACTTCGCTCCAAAAAGTTGGGTAAAAAAGTTTTGCCTACCCTGCCAAACCAATTATTATAGTTATTGAGTGTTAGTTATTGAGTGTATAGTTCTGCTCCTATTATCCACATTGCAACTGTATGACAGAGACAAGGTGTTCAGTTTTCAAATAAACTTTAATGAGATGTAAAGACTGATTATGTAGACGTGACACAGGGTAAATCACGTGACACAGGGTAATTACACAGGTATGTACACGTGTAATGTACACGTGTACATACACGGGTATGTACACGTGTATGTACACGTGTACAGGGTATGTACATGTGACACAGGGTAATCACGTAACACACGTAAATCAGGTGACACAGGGTAATCCACAACTATTTTCATTGAAGAAAAGAAGAATTTATTGAACTGTCATGGGACCAGAACCTTAAATCCCTATCCAAGAAAACATCTTTAAATAGATCTTGATTTCAGAAGTTGGATGGGATTCTTCATGTCGCCGTATGCGCTGTTATATTTGAGATGCCTTTTTTTAACCAATTATATGTGTGAGAGGGGTTTTCTGTTCATTGTGTACCTAAAAATAAGTAACCTAAGAGCCTGACGTCCATTTAAAGCCTTTATTAACCAAACAGTAGTAAGCAGTTTCAAGTCATGCAGTCTCACCAAACTTACGATTACTAAACTTATTAAGTCAACTGGCAAAAGCAAAAATAATATTAAAATTTGAGCTAGGCAAAAAATTAGCTTTGTTGTTAATTGTTTTATATTTTATATCTGAATAGATTCCTTAAGGGAATGTATGAAGATTTTCAGATGCATTTTAAATTGATTTTTTTTCTTAATTGATAGTAATTATTCCCAGAGATATTCTGTTGGTAACGTTAACGTAATGATATGCACAAAAGTTCTAGTTTTTAGATGCCTTTGCCAAACTCTAAGTAATTTTAGAGCATATTGGTATTCAGTAGATTAAAATCTTCCAGAAAGTATTTAAGTTTGTTTTTTGTTTAAATCTGACTTTTGGGGAATTTATCTTGAGGGTAATTTGAAATTTTAGTAAACTCTAAGAGATACAATCTAAAAAAAAGTTTGGGAAACATTGCGTTACACAATTATCTTTGTACTTTGATAACTTACAGAGATGTTGTTTTGATGGAAAAGATGTATTTCCGGTCCCTCTAATCTCTCAGAATGTTTTTGGTCCTTTACTATAGGTAGAAAAAAATATTTTCTTTTGTTACGTTCTTACACAGATCAGGGTAACTATCAATATATATATGTTTAAAACAAAGAAAAATACACTCAATGAAATGCTAGTGTCATTGCTCATAGGATTTCATTACATGCCTTAAATATTCATTATTCGTACACTTTTAATTTATATCGACATTGGCTATATATCATTTAAAAGGTTACCCATTATTTAGTATCCCATTTTATCTCATCGTTTTTCTCTTGGATGTAATTAGAAGAAATTTACTGTTTGTATAACATTAAAAGTCTGTATAAAAATTTCTTAAAATTTTCTCTCAATTTAATTAAGAAAAATTATAAAAAAATATAAAAAAATTTTCACCATTCCAAATCTCTTGACTTCTAAACTTTAAAATGCCGGAAAAAAAACTTTTATTTTGTTGTTTTTGTTGAATACATCACTCCGTTACTTCATTATTGAATCTTATAATTCATTCTTTAAGAGCCAGTTTAACTGAGATAAGAACAGATAAATAGAATACATAATTGCCTTCATAAAATCAATGATCCAAAGCAATTTAGTTAAAAAACAAGAGTACTCTAACAATTCCTAGCTTGACTGAGAGCTGTAATAAAGTGAATAAAGCACTTAAAACAACACATACCTATAGATATTTCTCAATCCATATATCTTTATAGGAGTAATTAATTATACAGTACTTAGTTACCCTCAAGAAATCAATAATGAAAGCAATTTATTTCAAAAACAATAGTCCTCTAATAGTTCCTTCCTTTATTCAGAGCTGTAATACTGCGTGTAAAGCACTTAAAATAATCCATACCTCTAGATATTCATCAACCTATACCTCGAGATAATAACAAGAAAATACAATTTTAATTAACTTCGTAAATTCAATAATCCAAAGCAATCTAATTGAAAAACAATAATACTCTAATATCTCCTTGGTTCATTGAGAGCTGTAATAAAGTGAGTAAAGCACTTAAAACAACCCATACTTCTAGATATTTCTTAGCCCATACCTCTTCATGAGGGTAATTTAATATATAATATTTAATTACCCTGACTTAATAAATAATCCAAAGTAATTTAATTAAAATCAATAGTACTCTAATAATTCCTTGCATGTATTGAGGGCGGAAGTACAGCGAGTAAAGCACTTAAAATAACCCAGACCTCTAGATATTATTCAATCCAAACCTTTAGATAAAAACAGGGATATAGAATATTTAATTACCTTCATGAAATGAATAATCAACAGAAATCTAATTCAAAAGCAATAGTACTCAAATTAATTCAATGGTTCATTGAGAGCTGTAATAAAGCGAGTAAAGCACTTAAAACAAACCATACCTCTAGAAGTTTCTAATGACATCCGGAAAATTTCTGATATAACAACCTAAGTGGCAAGAAAAATCTGCTAATAACCAAAGTTTGTTATCTCGCAAGTTAAGAACATTAATAAATAATTTCTAGCCTCGTTAAGTCAAAGAGCTTCAGCAAAGAGCGGTTCCACTACCAGCACATAACTTTTGTGTTGCAAGATATTTATTTATTTTAATACTGATTTGGGAATGTAAAATTAAAAAAAATGTTTTTAAGCATTTTAGATGAATAAAATAATTAGTAATGATGCTCCTTTTGGACAACTCATTTGATCCTTTTGAACAAATCTCTGAAACACAACAATGAAAATAGCTTTAAACAAAATAATTTAGGAAATTATAAAGAAAAAAAATATAAAATAATAAAATGTTTTTTTTTCATTGTAACTCACATTAGTATTCCATGTGAAGGTCATGTTGTGTGCGGCAAAATGGATTCCCACAGTTACAATGGTAATAAAAAACGAACGAAAAAATTTACAGAAAATACCTTTATGTTTCCGAAAAGTACTAACAATCTAGTTTTTTGTGACACACATTAGTATTCCACGTGAAGTTTATATTGAGTGCGGCAGAATGGAGTACCTCATTTATAAGGGTAATTAAAAAAGAACGAAAAAATGTACAGAAAATCCTTTATATTTTCAAAAAGTACTAACAATCTAGTTTTTTACAAAAATTTATAGATAAAATATTTATATTTTCGAAAAGTACTAAGAATCAAGTTTGTTTTTGTAAGACACATTAGTATTTCTAGTGAATGCCATATTGGGTGCGTCAGAATGGATTCCTACTTTTACAAGGGTAATAAAAAACGAACAAACGAAATTACAGAGAAAATAACCTTTAGATTTTCGAAAAGTACTAACAATCAAGTTTATTTTTGTGATACACCTTAGTATTCCGTGTGAGGGTCATATTGGGTGTAGACGAATGGATTTCCCACATTTGAAAGCGTAATAAAAAACGAACGAATGATTTTACATAAAAAACTATTATATTTTCGAAAAGTACTAACAGTCTAGTTTTCTTTCCCCACTAGGTTTTGAAAATAACATCATGCATGTGGCAGTCGCTATTTCCGATGCACTTCCGAAGCCGTTCTCAAAAGTTTTCCATCGCTTTGTCGGTCATCTCTGGGGGAAAAGCGGCAACTTCCTTACGACTGGTAGACTCACGAATTCGGAACACACTTTCAGGTGTTCTAATGTTCTGAGGACGACCACTTGGTTTCTTTGATAATACAGACCCTCTTGCTCTCACGTTTGAAACACGCAACATGATTGTTCTTCGATTAGGAACGGAATCAGTTGTATATAGCCCTAAATGCCCATTAAATCACTTTCAGAATCATTTTTTCTAAAGAACGCGTCGATAACGAAACAACGATGTTCACTGGACCAACTCATTGTGACTAGTGACAACTAGAAAATCCAACCGAACTGTTGCCGACCTCCACATTCCTCCTGCTTCCACCACTACCTTACCACTGACCTTCAGACCACTGACCATCATTCTGTCACACCCTACAGTATACAAACCGACTATTCATCAAAACTTTTAGTACACATGCACGAACTACCAACAGTAATGTTTTCAAACTGGAACAAACATAATGTTAAAATGATGCGAGAAATCTGTTTTACAATAAAAAAGGTTTAGAATAAAACAAAATATGTAATTATTATACAGAATTTTAAAATATTAAAGTGATTAATTATGGAGATCATACAAATATTACAATTAATGAGTTTTACTTTAAATTCTGGAGTTATTTCAAAGCATTATATATTAATCATGTGAAGATTAAACCCAAAATAAAATTTGACGGAAACATGAAGGAGAATAATTTGAAAGAAGTTTGAATAAATAGTTAAATTAATTGAGTTTCACAACAATATAGTGAAAAAATATCTATCATAAAGGATTTGAAATTAAATTTGAGAATATTCCAAAAGAATTACCATTAATAATAGAGATACAATCAAGTATAAATGATATGTTTACCTCGTGAATATAGCATAATAACATGTTTAATCGTTCAATCATAAAATTAGTTTTTATTTATCGCACGAAATAACAAACAAAATTTTGATAAGAAGTATTACATAGGTTGTTTTCACAGTTATGCGCTTTGAAAGCAAAAAAAATCTGAAATTCTTTTTAAAAAATGTATTGTTCGCCAGTTTTATTTTAAAATGTTCTTTATAATAAAGACCGAAAAATTATTTTAAGGAAATAATAAAAAAATTTATTATAATTGATGACCTTCAGATGATATTTGGGTTGATGACAATCAGATTGACCATTTAATGGGCTTCCTAGACAAATTTTGCATGATGTTCAATATATCTAATGAAACTTACGAAAAAATATTTCATTCGTCAGGATACAAAATTCTATGTACACAGTTAGAGAATATCTTTAACCCTTGAAACAGAGTGAAAGATATGTCTGCATGTCAGTTATTCCCTATAGTAGAAATGGTATTAAAGTTTCACGAACAGCAAAATGTGTTCATGAGACCGGGCATATTTAGTAAAGGAGGAATATTCGTAAAAATGTTCTTGTCTCAAAATCTCAAATTTCGAGTTGATATCACTGTTTGTCAATATAGTCCTTTTAAGACAAAAATTATTTTTCAATAATGATGTAGCTTCTCTGAACAAAAAGTCCTTTCATATTTCACAGTTAGATACAAGCAACAATTTTTGAGCAAATAGAGTTTCTCCCTTGTTAATCATCGGAGAAATTTTTTTTGAGACAAATTTTGAAATAAATGTGTTTGTGTATTTCTTATTGTTATCATAAATTAATATTAAAAATGTATTGTTTAAAGAGGCTTATTTAACATATATAGGATTTTCAAGGCATGTATTGCAGATTTTGTATTATTGTTGGTTGTATTATTATTGTATTATTGTTGTTGTATTATTGTTGGTATAAACGAATGTGGCCCGTGGCCTGAACTTGCAGACCAAGTCAAGGCTGGGGTCGGCGTCCGACTATGCTAAGCACCACCACAATTATAACCCAGCGACATTTGGAGGGCTCATACATGTCGACAAAATAATTATTGAACGCCAGTTTTATTCTTAAATATTCTTTATAATAGAGACCGAACAATTCTTTTAAAGAAATAATGAAAAATTTTATTATAATTATGTTGATGACCTTTAGATGATATTCAGGTTGATGGTTAACCATTTAATGGGTTTCCTAGACAAATTTTGCATGATGTTCAATATATATTACGAAACTTACGAAAAAATATGTCATTCGTGAAGATACAAAATTCTATGTATACAATTAGAGAATACCATTAACATTTGAAACAGAGAGAAAGATATATCTTCATATCAGTAATTCCCTGTGGTAGAAATTGTATTTAAGTATCACGAGCAGTAAAATGTGTTCTTCAGACACGCCAAAATAACAAAGGAGGGAAAATTCGTAAAAAAGTTCTTCCATCAAATCTCAAATTTCGAGTTGATATCTCTGTTTGTCAATATAGCTGAGAAAAGCCATTTTAAGAGAAAAATTATTTTTCAGTAATGATTCAGATACTCTGAAAAGAAAGTCCATTCATATTTCACAGTTAAATGCATGCAACAATTTTTGAGCAAATAAGGATTCTCCCTTGTTAATCATCGGATGAATTTTTTCAGACTAATTTTGAAATAAATGTGTTTGTGTCTTGCTCATTGTTAGCATAAATTAATATTAAAAATCTATTGTTTAAAAAAACTTATAAAAAATATCTAGGATTTTCCGGACATATGTTATTGCTGTTTTATTTTAGTTAGTTATTTGTTAAGTTATGCTTTCCGTGGCCTGAACTTGCAAGAAATCGGGAGAGAAATGAGACTCCGGTTTACAAAGGTACCACAAGGGTCGGAGTCTGACTTAGCTAGGCATCATCCCAATTATAACCGAGAGACATTTAGAGGACTCGTACATTCAACTCCCCCCCTCTGACATCATAAAATGACGTTACAGTCTACAGATTCAACTTGACCATATCCGGCCCACAAATGTATTTTTCGGCTCTCGTTTGGAGTGCCGCAAGTCCGTAGTCTAATGCGCTACCACTTGGCTACCTGTCGCCAAGGCATGCATAATTAAAGGAATTGGGGTCACTAAAATACAAAAATACTGATATTATATTAACCCTTTTGATGAATTTTTTTTTCGCACCAAACTATCTTCATTATACTGAAATTCGAATGACTGCGGTTTATGCAATTTTACCTCAAATTCTAGAATTATTTTATCAATTATAATTTTATCAGGTAAAGACTGACTTCAATAAGTTAGCTTCGAACTAGAAAATGTAAGAAAATGGTTATAAAACCTTCAGTAAATTAAATAACATAAATGAAAAGTAATAATTATGTTTCATACTAAAATTTCATTCATATTCCATTATTTATAGTCCATGACTATAAATACACCTTATTTTAATCCGTATACAATAATCAATACTTATTAAGTCCTGTGATAATTAGTTAATAACTGAGTGATAGCTTTAAACAGTTTCCCGTTTCCAACAATGAAGGTCCTTTAATTAATGAAGTTAATGTCGATCAATACACACCAATTGTCACATTACAAGGAACTTTCTTTAATTGGTCCTTTAAGTATGGTTGCATTGTTTTAAGAATTTACTTGATTAAATCGAATTACCAATGTTCTGTATATTCTCTTCAAAAAGTAAGAATTTCTGAGTTAACGCGTCGAAAATAACACAAACTAGCTTGAAACTAATTTAATATAATGAAATAAGCATCATGGCCGAAAATTAATACAGTCAGCTACAGGAACCATCGAATTTAATTTTACGAGTAAAGCAATACATCCATCTCACACTGAGTCCGTCCAGCTTCTACCGCAAAAGCGCCAAAATAGAATTAGCTAAGAGAGGTTGCCAGAATTGGCGTAGGAAGATTGTGTGAGGAAAGGCAAGGCCTTTTTGTCAAGAAGTAGAAAAAAGGGGTTATCAGAACAGAGAGAAAGTTCAGTATAGGCGATTATAGGTTGTTAATAATATTATTACATATACAGTGTTTTCCGCTTATAAGACGTTTGTTATTACTGTTCACGTTTGTTATTACTGTTTTTGATACTTATAAGCGGTTGATTCTTATAGCCGAAATTTAGGTTTTTGGACAGACACACAAACATCTATATATACATGTATTAGATAATTTACCATAAAATACTCTTTAATTTACGTTAATTATCTTTTATTAAAATTATTTTTTATAATTTTAAAAATACAACTTAATTTTTAGACCTATAAGTAGATACACATGATTATAGTAAGAGAAGAAAAAATCCAACATTTGTTACAACATATCTGCTTAACAGTCTTAACATTTCAACTACAGGAAGGGAGGAAGAAAATGTTTTCTATGGTAGTTTGACGTAATGAAGTTTTCAGGAGGCTGATTATACCTCTTTCAATACTAATAGTCTCATGGCGGGTTCACACATTACCGAGCTAGGTGAGGCGAGCGCTCATCAATTACGTTCCCAGCTGACAGTTTTACGACTTAATAGCGCTCGCCTCGGCGACTCGGGCGAGCGAGTGGTGAGCGGTTTTCTAGCGAACTTCAAAGGAAAGGGTTACCAGAAAGGAATATGTGACACGGAAGACAGTCAGTGATCATTATCGCTGTTTTTGGCAAAAAAACTTCGTTAATGGCTACTTTTCGCAGTAGACTTTACCTTTGTGAATGCCTGAAATGTTTTATTTAAAAAATTTCAAAATAAAAATATAATATATATATATATATATATATATATATATATATATATATGTGTATAAATAAATATATATATATATATATATATATGTGTGTGTGTATGTGTGTGTATATATATATATATATATATATATATATATATATATATATATATGTGTGTGTGTATGTGTGTGTATATATATATATATATATATATATATATATATATATATATACATACACACACATATATATACATACAGTGGCTCCCAAAAGTGTTCGTACACTTACGAATATCAATGAAATAGGAGTCTATCCATTAATTAAAATTAATATTTCAGAATGGGTATTTAATAATAAGATCTATAATCTATTCTTAACAAAACTACATGAAATATTTTGAAAACATAGTAAAACTTTATTTTTAAGAAACCAGTAATCAAAAAGTAACAAAAACTTTATCTCACAAAAGTCATCGTACACTGAAATATTTTCGGATAAATTCATAATTAAAATTATCTTCTGGCGCTTTATTTTTAATTTTGAATTGTGGTGGCATTTAGAATATCGTTTGGCTTTAATTTGTGCTTGCCTACTCCGTAATATTCTATTTATTATTTAAAAATGGCTCGCAGTCGTAAAGAAACAACAAACAGCATTCGAAAATTGATTATTTTTTATTATAGTAGTGGTAAATCATTTCGGAATATTGCTAAATTACTTAATTTATCCCATTCTACTGTGCAGTATGTGAAAAAACGCTTTAAAGAAGAAAATTGGATCGAAAACAAGGTAAGAAAAGGCCGTCCGGCAGAGTTAACAAAACACGATCAGTGATTTATAATTAGAAAATTTGTGAAAAATTCACGTTTGAGTGCTGTAAAAGTTTCTGCAGAATTCAATGAAACATTTTCTACTTCAATTTCACCTGAAATTTTTTGACGAGTTCTCAGAACAGCTGGATTACATGGGCGTTCTGCCCATAGAAAAATTTTTGTGAGTGAGAAAAACAGAAAGTTTAGGCCTCTCTTCGCACTATCAATGATAAATAAGCCCCAAACCTATTGGAATAATGTCTTATTTGCCGATGAATATTTTTGGTGCTGATGGGCGTATAATTGTATGGAGAAGAAAAAAATGAGGAACTTAATCCCAAGAACTTAGTAGGAACAGTTAAGCATGCGGGTGTAGGCATGCTTAACTGTTATATACATATATGTGTGTGTATATATATATATGTGTGTGTATGTATATGTGTATATATGTCTATATATGTATATATATATATATATATATATATATATATATATATATATATATATATATATAATCCGCTCGCCTCCTGAGTACGCAAGAACAAAAATAACGCCAAATTTCCAGCCAAATGTGTTCCCCAACTCAGTTGGGCCCGGGGGGGTTTAAACGAGGGGAGCTCTAGTTCACCTCCGCTCCGAGCGAAGCGAATTCAGGGGGCGGGGAGCTCCGGTTCGAACTCGGGTTTGTGTGAACGAGGTATCAGACGAAGATTCACTTTATACACTGCTGGCCACCAAAATTGCAACACCAAGAAAGACAAGAGATATGACAACAAAATTTATTTTGTAGATAACATGTTGACCAAGTATCAAATGATTGAATTTATAGACTTCTGTGAAGTGTGGTTCCTGCCAAAATCAGTAGCCAGAGTAGCCGCCATTGTTGGAGATCACCGCTGCCACACGCCTCGGCATTGATTCAAAGAGACTTTGGATGAGTTCTTGGGGTACAGCAGACCAAGCAGCTTCCACACGTTGCCAAAGTTGATTTGCTGTGCAAGCTGGGGATGGAATCTGGGTCAATCATAGAGCAACCATGGACCACATGTTTTCTATCGGCGAAAGATCCGGAGAGCGAGGCGGCCAGGGAAGCAATTCAATCTGGCGATTGACGAAGAACCGTTGGACAATGCGTGTCACGTGTGGTCGCGCATTATCCTGTTGAAATATGGCTGTGGGCAAGCCCTGAAGGTAAGGAAGGACAACTGGTTCTAACACCTCGGAGATGTAGCGCTGGCTGTTTAAAGTACCGGCAATGCGTACTAGAGGTGTGCGAGAGTGATATCCAATACCGCCCCATACCATAATACCCGGTGCATGACCACTGTGGCGGTGCATAACGCAGCTGTTCAGCATCCTCTCTTCACGGTGTCTCCAGACTCGAATGCGACCATCGTGGTGTTGCAGACAGAAGCGTGACTCGTCAGTAAAGTCAATTTCATTCCATTCTGCCGTCCACATCCTTCTGCCATCGCACCATTGGCGGCGGAGACGTCTGTGGTTCTGCGTCAAGGGTAGACAAAGCAATGGACGTCTTACGGACAGACCACTCTGCTGTAAACGGCGTCGATTGGTACGCGCAGACACTGGATGATGTGTTACAGACTGCATGTGCCGTGCTATGGTTCGTGATGTGACTGAGTGATCCGTCACTACGATGCCCACAATTTGCCTGTCATCACGTGAAGTGGTGCGCTGAGGTGGATGCGATCGAACACGCCGATCCGTCGTACCCTCCTGAATCCAACGATCACATATCCGCATTACCAGTTGTTTGGTTTCGTCCAACAAGACTACCGATTTCCCTGAAAGATAATCCACAATCTCGGTAGGCCACTATCCTTCCTCTGTCGAACTCGGATACTTGATCAAAAGATGATTGCTGTTTTCGACGAGGCATAATTGATCGTTTTTTTTTAAAAACCACAAGAAAAACACAATTGCCGAACTTGAAATCGTCGAAATCTCCAAGCCTTAAATAGCGCTTTGAAGTGGCACCACAGGCGCGCGTGATGTGCGTCTGCGCTGAAATTATAATCATTTGCATATCTCACCTCCGCTAATGCGTTGTAAATTTCATGTTATTTGCATGTTTCCTTCAGGGTGTTGCATTTACAGTGGCCAGCAGTGTAGCTTACGTTTCACGGTTTAATAACGTGCTCAATCTACTAATGTCACGTTCGCCCAAGTGTTAGTGGACACTTCGCCGAGGATTTATGTGTTTCAGGATCCATGAAACCGCAACCACGATGTGGGAGGTAGGAAAAAAGATTCCCTAGTTTTGTATGTCAGTGGAGAAAAGTGAAATCGGACCCGGACGGCTAAAGATGCCCCCAGGTCAAGCTAATAGGACAGTGTTGTGCTAAATCATTTAAGGGGAAACTATTATGTTATGTCTAATAAAGAAAGGGGTGAATTTTATGACTATATTCTATCCCATCTTATCAATCTTTCTTTAAAAAAAAGAAAGAACTTCGTGCCTTTTGAGGGTTTAAGTGGCTTTTTTGAAAAAATGAGAGGAAAGCGAAGAGTGTAAACTGATTCTTAAAACCGGGGGAATGATTCTTTAACGTGAATATTTTAACATGGAAATAATACATTTGTTTTTATTTTCGCGATATTGATTCTTATAAACGGTTAATTCTTATAACCACTGATCACTATAAGCGGAGGTTACTGTATATATATATATATATATATATATATATATGTGTGTGTGTGTGTGTGTGTCACGGCACTTCGCCGCGTACCATTTAACAAACTAATTACTCTAAATGCCAGTCATAAAACAATAGGCCGATGAAAGAACTAATGATTAAATAATATTTGAACAACTTTATTAATTAACCTTATATGAATTAACACAGCTAAATCGCCATTTCCCTTCATATCTCAGCTCACTAAGGAACTTCCTACCTATCTGAAATATATCCCTAAACTCTGCTTTGTTATCCGAAAACGCGCTGCATGTTTTGCGTCCGAAAAATTACCACCTGATATTTGATATTTGCTTATAATCAGACACTGTCCGCCTGTACCTTTCTGAACGCAAGGGAGCAATTAATTATCGATGACCATGAACTCTCCACTGCGAAATACAACCTACTTCCTGAATTGGAAAACACACTAGAATCGCTAAAAGGCAATTACGCTAACTAATATAGTTAAATATAGTAAATATGCCTCAAATTATTACACACACACACACACACACACACACACACATATATATATTCTACCACGTAAAAAGTCATCCACATGTGTTCTCTGTGTCATAACTGTTCAGTTATGGCAATGAGAGACGTCTGTGAAGTTGGCCCCCCGACATTGAGATATCCAAATTTTGAAAACGGCATACGTTTGAGCGTCGTTTGAGCGTGTTTGAGCGCCAAAAATTTTCGTTTGAGCACCATTTGTAAAAAAGTTATGGGCATTTCATTTTTTGGCGGGAAAAGCACCCCCCCCCCCCCCCGACATTGAGATATTCAAATTTTGAGAACGGCATTCGTTTGAGCGCCATTTGTAAAAAAGTTATGGGCATTTCATTTTTTGGCGGGAAAAACACCTAGCCTCCCCCCCCCGACATTGAGATATTCAAATTTTGAAAACGGCATTCGTTTGTACCTTTTTTAGTTTGTACTTTTTTGTCTGTCATGCCCACACTGTGCATTCCCGTTTTTATACAGATTTTTTTTTTTTTATAGAGAATGAAAAACGCTACCCAAGGACTTTTTAAACTTTCAAATTCCAATAAATACATCAAGAAAAATATAGGAGCAGAAAAATTAGGGCAAGAATTCTGTCAGCTGTAAATGATTTTCAACTATGTTAAGCAATTGCTTGATGCACTTTTATAATTTGAGTTTTTATAATTTTCTAACACTGTAACACAGTTATTGTAAATATGGTAAAAGCAAAAATTATTTTAATGAGGAAGGATATGTCAAACTGTTTTCTAGACCAGCGGTTCTCAACCTGGGTCACGCACCCCCCTAGGAGGGCGTAGAAGAATTTAAAGGGAGGCTTGAGTTAAAAAAAATAAATAAAAAGTAAAACTAACTGTAATTTACTGTACTCAATTTTGTGGTCACAATGTAACCGAAACGTATTTTCGACATTCAACTGTCTGAACATGAAGCTACGATGTCAGAAAAAAATTCTGAAGATTTATGATGCAGTTAAGGGTTTTGCAAAGAAGATTGCTCTTTGGCAACGCCGTCTTCAGAGTTCAGAGCCAAACTTTTCATCCTCTCCAAGATTGAACGACCTCCTCGATGATAAAAAAAATCCCCATTGCAACAGATAAATGTATTGAAGTTCCTTATATCATTATGCATTTGGTAGGTAGCATTGCAAAATGAAATTGCAGACTATTTTCCAGATATTAGTTCACAGAATCGGGAGTTTAAGTTAACAAGAGATCCTTTTAAAATCGACTTGGATGTACTTCCTGATAATATTCAGGAACAAGCTTTCGACCTAAAATGTGGTTCTCAAGCAAACGCGGAATTCGAAAACATGGATGTTGAAAATTTTTGGTTACGCTATTTTCCTGTTTAACCAGAATTTGCTTTGGAAGCTTTGAGGTTGTTAGTGCAGTTTTCATCCACATATCTCTGTGAATCTGGATTTTCAGCATTAGCATACATAAAGTCAAAATATCGAGCAAAGCTTGATGTTGAAAGTGACCTGAGGTGTGCTTTGTCACAGTTACAACCTAATATTCAAAAACTTGTCAATGACAAACAATGCCAGACCTCTTATTAATGTTTTGAAAGTGACTGGTATTACATTCCAAACTCACCTAGATCCTTGATTACTTCAAATATATTTGATCTGTATTTAATTCTTTGATTTACTATGTTCTAATAACAATACTATGTTCCAAATTAAGATATGTGTAGTAATATTAAATTTTGTGTATGAAATTATCAATTCTATATTTTCATTTAATAACCAGCTTCAGTTTCAAATTTCGATTGTACTACTTGTATTGACCACATATCGTTCACTCCTTTCAACAACGTCATACCTCAAAAATCGGCGATTTTTAGTTATGCTTGTTTTCAGAATGCCTTGAAAGAGTATTAGCTACAGGTAGTAATTTTTTTCCTTGTATATTGATAAAACTATTTTGCATTTTATATCTAGCAAATTTTATCGCTCTCCGATTTGTAAGTAAAATTTTTTGGATTGCCTCACCAAATTACTGAGCAATCCTCAATGCCGAATTATTATATCATAATCTTTGAGAATATTTGTTTTTTACTTTTTAAAACTCAAACTGGTGAGGGGAGTTTGCAAAACCTTCCCCGGTAACCTACGCCTTTCAACACCGCCCCATTTTGCGTCCAGCTGTATTATAACTTATCTCTTCTCCCGAATTCCACTGAGCAGACACGGTATGGGTGTCCACCCCGTTTCGCCGACACTAAATTTTCTCCCCCCCCCTTTTTTTCCCGTTCAAATTTCCCTTTCGGTATGCACGGGTCTAGAAATCATCACAAAAACTCACAGAAACGCATCTGGTTCAGCGGCAAAACTCTTCCCAGACAGTCAGCGACAATCAAAGTTACGATACCGCTTTGTAATGGGAGCAGAAATGAGTGTTCACACTAACTATCATAAAGATGCCAGATAAGGGGGTGGCCCACTGGTCGCCCAAACAAAAGCAACCCCTGTCACCCCATCTGTTTAGATATCGGGGAGATGACACAAGCTTGGGCTATCCAGACAGAAATGTAAACAAACAGGAGCTATCACCAATTCTTCTACACCAGGGGTGTCAAACTCAAAGGCCCGTTGCACACACAGCGTTTTTATCTCTAGCGGAAATTTTCTATCGGACGTCGTTCCAACAGTAGACCACAGAAGTCAATTGGAGCTTGCACACACAGCGGAAAATGAAATTTTTCTTCGACGGTAGCCTGTGCAGCTGTCGAGTGCCACTGTGTGCCGGCCGATTCGTTGACGCCAGATTGAAGTAGTTATCCATGTGACCCTATGCACGCTTACACACACAGCGGACTCTACCGTCGTAGGGTCTTTTGCGAGGGTGTGGTTGGGGGTTTGCTGGGGGGGAGGCGCGCTGGTTTTCTTGGAATCGTAAAGGGGATTCGAAAAGGAGGGCTCCTCCGATCCCGGCTGGGGGGAGGGGGGCGTTGATGCGACCCCTCTGGTTTCTTGGACACGTGCAGGATTCCAAAAGGAGGGGTGGGCCTTTCTCCCCTTCGACGGAGTTTTTCGCCGTGTGTGTAAGCTCTACTTTTAGAACGACGTCCGATGGAAAATCTCCGCCTACGCCGTGTGTGCAACGGGCCAAAGGCTAACTTGGGCCAAACAAACAAGGTTTAACTATAGGTGGGCCGCAAAAAAATCAATATTAATAGAAACGTAGGTTTATTTATCTAATTACAGTATATTCAACATAAATATACGCATTTTGTTTAATAATAGCAAAAAAAGAGTATAATTAAAAAACATTTAACGAATTCTTCCTGTCTTATTATAATTCTGCGTCGGTTATTTCATTATATATTATTGTGTACCAATATATTGGCCGGACCGCAAAAATGTTCGTCCATTGGACTTTGCATGCACGTGCTTACTTAAACGAGGAGCTTCCACACCGATGGGTGGGGCGTGCGGGTGACAGTGATTTACCCTTAATCACATGGCCACCAAGATCCCCGGACCTCACGCCATGCGATTTCTTTTATGGGGTTCCTTCAAAGACACTATTTATGCACCACCGATGCCGAAAATACTGAAAGAACTTCAAGAACGCATTTATGCAGTGTTAGGAACTATTGACTACAAAATGTGTGGAACGAACTTGATTACAGATTATATGCTTGTCGTGTAACAAAAGGGTTACACATCGAACATTTGTAACTGAAAATAAAACTTGGTATATTTTTCTTTAATTTCGTGTATCACTTATTGTAATATGTGTAATAGTTTCGAAAATATAAAATATTTAAAATCTGGTCATTCATTTGTGCTAACCCTGTATATATGGTTAAATTACAAATAAAAATTTAAGGTTTTTAAATGATATGGAATGCGCATGGAGTATTTTTAAAAATGTCAGTATTTTTGAAAAAAATTTGAAACATATAGGTATTATTCTGCAAAAAAATCTTTGTTTTGAGTTCTCTCCTGAAAAATCTTGTTTTTCGAGATATGACGTTGTTGAAAGGAGTAAGCGATATGGTGATGGTGTGGGGGGGGGGAGAGGCGTGACCTCACATCAGTGTTCAAAGGGGGGCACAGAGCTTGAAAGGTTGAGAACCCCTGTTCTAGACCATAAATGTAGTGCAATTGACGTCTAGTTAACTCTAACTCTTCTAAACACTATAAAAAGGTCGGTAAGTTTATTCCAATATTCTGTTGAATACATTTCATTTCTTATATCGACTATTTTTATTTAGTAACTGATTGCACTCATTTAGTTATGTTATAAAATATTTGACCAGAAATCTTATGGTATATTTTGGGTTTTAATAGACTGGTTATCAAAAATTAAGGAAAAGTCACAAAAATAGCGATTACTCAAAAAGTTTCGAGTGGAATTTAATGAAACTTATATACATTATACAACACATAGGTAGGTATAAAATAGCATAAAAAGAAATCTCCAGGCAATTATGGTGTTGTAGAAACTAGCATGTGTATTGAAAGAACATATCGGACGTATCAGTTTGGTATAGGAAAAGTACCTTTAATATGGCGGATGATCCCCCCGAGAAGCAATACAGCACATACAGCGATGTGTGAAGCTGTCAATTATGCGGTCTATGAGTTCGGTAGGAAGCGAGAGCCATTGCTCTTGCAAAGCAGTTGTAAGCGTGGCTAGGGTCCTAAGAGGAGGATTGAGAGCAGATATACGTCGTCCTTAAGCGTCCCAAACATGCTCGATAGGATTCAGGTCCGGTGATCGAGCTGGCCACTCCATGCGCTGAATTCTTTCCTGCTCAAGATAAGCATCCACGATGCGAGCCCTGTGCGGTCTCGCGTTATCGTCCTGTAGCACGAAAGCATCACCTATTGCCCCGGCATAAGGGCGCACATAAACATCAAGGATGTCATCTCTATAGGTGTGAGCATTCACATTTCCACGGAGAAAGACATGGAGGTCTGTGCTTCCACCCAAAAAGATATTACCCCGAACACAGACACTACCTGATCCGTATGCATCTCTTTCACGGATATGTGATGGATGAAAACGAGTTCCAGGTTCTCTCCAAATTAAAATACGCCTACTATCGCTTTGGAGGCTAAACCTGAACTCATCCGTAAAGCGAACAGCCGTCCATTGATCACGTTTTATACTTAATTTTTGTACATACATATTTTGAATGTCACAGCAATCTCGGGTTTATGTTTCTAATCATTTATGCGCGTATCTCTTAATAATTATATTAAAATGTTAATCTTTTGCTCCGTTCTGTACGAGAAACAAAACATTTTATTTATTGTATATTATAATTTTGAAATTGGGATTTTTAATGTAGTCATATTTTATTGTAGTATTCATGTGTGCATCAAGTTTTATACTTAATTTTTGTACATACATATTTTGAATGTCACAGCAATCTCGGGTTTATGCTTCTAATCATTTATGCGCGTATCTCTTAATAATTATATTAAAATGTTAATCTTTTGCTCCGTTCTGTACGAGAAACAAAACATTTTATTTATTGTATATTATAATTTTGAAATTGGGATTTTTAATGTAGTCATATTTTATTGTAGTATTCATGTGTGCATCAAGTTTTATACTTAATTTTTGTACATACATATTTTGAATGTCACAGCAATCTCGGGTTTATGTTTCTAATCATTTATGCGCGTATCTCTTAATAATTATATTAAAATGTTAATCTTTTGCTCCGTTCTGTACGAGAAACAAAACATTTTATTTATTATATATTATAATTCTCAAATTGGGATTTTTAAAGTAGTCATATTTTATTGTAGTATTCGTGTGTGCATCAAGTTTTATACATAGTTTTTGTACGTACATATTTTGAGTGTCACAGCAATCCCAGTTTTACTTTTCTAATCATTTATGTGCGTATAGCTCTTTCATGATGGGTTTATAACGTATACAGTGGAATCTCGATCGATCGTTTTCGGATCCATCGTTTTTCCGTATGTGTCGTTCATTTTATCCAGTCCCAACGATCATAGTGCTTTGTTATGTTTCCTCATCTATCGTTTTCCCCTATTTATCGTTCATTTCAATCGGTCCCTTGAAAAACGATAGATCGAGATTCCACTGTATATGGTTAGGATTATTGTTTTTGTGTTTTAAGTAATTTATTTATGTATATGTATATTCAAAATTGGCTGAGGAAATATTTTGTAAATATATGCATTTCAGCACTGCTGATAGTCATTTTTGTTCAAAAGTGACTAATTTGTTTTTTACATTAATCATCTATCTTAAATTGTAAACTTTTTATATTTATATATTTTAGGTAAATAAAGTTAATATTCTGATATTTGTATATTTTAGAGTCATAAATATAATAGTTCGATATTGATGTATCGAAGGAAAAAATATATCATTAAACCCAAAATATACCATAAGATTTCTGGTGAAACATTTTATAAGATAACTAAATGAGTGTAATCAGTTACTAAATAAAAATAGTCGATATAAGAAAAGAAATGTATTCAACAGAATATTGGAATAAACTTACCGACGTTTTTATAGTGTTTAGAAGAGGTACAGTTAACTAGACATCACTGGAACTACATTTCTTATCTGGCAGACAGTTTGACATATCCTTCCTCATTAAAATAATCTTTGCTTTTACCATATTTACAATAACTGTGTTACAGTGTTAGAAAATTATAAAAACTCAAATTATAAAATTGCATCAAGCAATTGCTTAACATATTTGAAAATCATTTACAGCTGACAGAATTCTTGCCCTAATTTTTCTGCTTCTATTTTTTTCTTGATGTATTTATTGGAATTTGAAGGTTTAAAAAGTCCTTGGGTAGCGTTTTTTATTCTCTATATAAAAAAAAGTTCTGCATAAAAACGGGAATGTACATTGTGGGAATGACAGACAAAAAAGTACAAACCAAAAAAGGTATAAACGAATGCCGTTTTAAAAATTTGAATATCTCAATGTCGGGGGGGCTAGGTGTTTTTCCCGCCAAAAAATGAAATGCCCATAACTTTTTTACAAATGGCGCTCAAACGAAAATTTTTGGCGCTCAAACACGCTCAAAAGACGCTCAAACGAATGCCGTTCTCAAAATTTGAATATCTCACTGTCGGGGGGCTAGGTGATTTTCCCACCAAAAAATTAAATGCCCATAACTTTTTTACAAATGGCGCTCAAACGAAAATTTTTGGCGCTCAAACACGCTCAAACGACGCTCAAACGAATGCCGTTCTCAAAATTTGAATATCTCAATGTCGGGGGGGGGGGGCAACTTCACAGACCAATGAGAGGCTTACAGAACGCTTCTGAACAATTGTACTTCTTTGCCACCATGTCTTATATACCCCTCTCTTACACCGTAGTTGTGACGTACTATCGGCGTCATATTGTGGCTCCCTGTAATTTGCATATTATTCTTGAAGATATGTGTGATAATTCTGCAGTGAAATTTTTACTTTAGAGTTAGATTTCCGTGTGATTCTGAATTATCCTTAATTTATGGACATGAGTGTATTTGTGGCATAATTTTTTGGGATGGTCATATTGTGATTCGTCAGATGAAATTATTGACAAAACATGTGTGTTCTCGCATTTATTACACAGTATTTAGCAAAAGTTTTGATATATATTGTGAATTTTTCGAAAAAGTTTATGTTTAATTTAGAGGTATTTTTGAAACATTGGTACATAAAGAATGTTATGTATTATTGACAATTTATCTTTGATGTATATAATAACTTAGTTCAATCCCAAAGACTGGAAGAATGCCAGTGCAAAATTTCACATTTAACTGCACCTCATTAATGACTGTACTCTCCGAACTTTTCAATTAATGATTTGTAAAATTACTTATTTGAAGTCTTTGCATCAAAATTGCTGGCATGGGAAATTATCAAGAAAATGATTGAGTGGAAAACGGGAAAAATACTTTGAATAGTTATTTTCATTATATTTTCATCAGTTAGTCTAATAAGAGATTTTGTGATTTATATTGTCAATAAATTCCCATTTTTTGTTCATCGATCTCCTAAAAGGAGAAAAAAATTTCATTAAAGCATTTTTAAATACGATAAAAGCAATTGTACTGCGAGGAAATAATCCAAAATTCATGATCACAATATGCATTAGGTTACATTCATATTTACTGCAATTATTATTTGTTAGTTTCAATCATAATTTAAATCAAATCTACTCAGTTTGAAAATAAATATTCTCTCCATTTATTTGATGTAAAAATTTATATTATAAAGACTTTTGACTGAAACAAATACGAGTATTATTTGGTGTGACATAATATTGTCTTTATACATTTTAGAATTAAAATATTACTACGCCTACAACGGTAATCAATGCTTTTATTTATTTAAAAATTTATGATTTCATTTGTATTATTTAAAAATTGGAAACTACGTATTATCGATGGCAATTTGTTCATGATATGGCAAAAACAAATTTTATTTTATTTTTTTTTTTTTTTTTTTTTTTTTTTTTTTTTTTTTTTTTTTTTTTTTATCCAATGCGGAGGCACTTGTATTGAAACATTGGCCCTTACTACGCCGCAGTTTTACTGTCCATTTTATTGTGGGGGCACCATATAGGCGGACAGCATTACCCCCTATGAAGGGACGACACGAACGGAGGCGTTTTTCGTGGCGCAACGCTGGGACTCGATCTGAGCACCCTCAGCACCGAAAACCAGCGCGCTGTACCACTGGGCTGCCACACGCCCCAAAATCCAATGCGGAGGCTCTTGTATTCAAACATTGGCCCTTACTACGCCGCTGTTTTACTGTCCATTTTATTGTGGGGGCACCATATAGGCGGACAGCATTACCCCCTATGAAGGGACGACACGAACGGAGGCATTTTTCGTGGCGCAACGCTGGGACTCGATCTGAGCACCCTCAGCACCGAAAACCAGTGCGCTGTACCACTGGGCCGCCACAAGCCCAAACAAATTTTATACTTCCTGTTTTATTTCGAACCAAAATTCCTTATATTTTTCTTTATAAACCTCATTCCGATTCGTGAATAGATGTTAGTTTTATGAATGATAGATTGTAATCTGAAGTTTTTCGCAAATTCTTTTGTACTTATTAAAATAAAATTAAGAAATTCAAAGTATATATATATAAAGAAAAATTTTAGTGTAAATACATACTCATACATTGTTATATGTACAAAATCTGATACGAATGGAATAATTTCTTTTTTGAAAAATTAATAGGGAAAACTAATATCAATTTCTATTTATTTTTTTCACCTAGCCAAATGTATGAGATTTTTTTAAAAGTTATAAATGAAAAATTATCGATAACACACTAATTATCGATTACGTAACCATTATCGATACCATTTGTACCTAGAGACATCACAAATAAATATTTTTTTTTGAAACTGAGTTGAATTAAGATGACCTTTACCAGCCATAATTAATTGGGTCATCCAGTAATAATAGAATTTGAAAAAAATAACTCTTTGTACCCGATTGGGGGAATAATTGACCCAATTTCTTACAATTGATTACTGTGTGAATTTTTACTGTCTTCTATAGACTTCTGGGATATCGATGTGATGAATTGAATCTGCATTTCTATAGCCGTTTATTTGCAATATATGAAGTCTAGAAACACGTTTTATTTTAGGCTTTGTGCATATCTTGCAATTGTAATTACAGTTTATATCCATATTATTAAGTAACTTCAACTTTGTGCCGAAAACAAAAAAATGTTAAGTTAAAATTTAATTAAGTTTTAAAGATTTAAAACTAAGTTATAATTAAAGTTTTAATTTAAGTTTAAATCTGAAGTTACAGTATAATTAAGTTGTTTTACAGAATTTGCAAAGGAATTTCAGCATGTTTTAATCCATTTCATAGATGAGAAGAGATAATTGATGGGAAAATGGTGACTAAAGGAAAACCTCCCTGCCCAGACGGTTAGGAATCGGATCAGCCGATGTGTCTTCATTTTCTCTGACTAGAGAGGCGCATCTAGACGATGAGAAAGTCATGATCATGTGATGAAAAATCGAGAAGAAGGAAAAGGGAACAAGAAAAAGTAGATTTGAGGGATCTAAAGTTTTCATCAGTATTATTTATTTGCATAGATTTAATAACCAAGGGTATTTTTTAAATGAAGTTGTAAAGAGCATTATTAATTTCAAAAAATCTAATCTGAGCTAACAATGGGACCAAACAGTGTAGAAACAATTTTGGAGACTTTTCTAGAATTACTAAGTTCTATAACAATTTCCATAATTTGTAATAATATTCGAATTTTTATAACAGTCATTCTTCTTTTAAGTCTACTAATATTTAAGAAGAAAATACTGAAGGCATATTATTCTAAACCAATTTGAATATATGAGTATTTACAAAAGCGTCTTTAAACGCGTAACTTTTATTTGAAATGACTCCATTATTAATGAATTTATTATAAAATTTTACTACACTTTTTTGCAAAATTGAGAGTGGTCAGTGGTAAATCAAAATAAAATAGTCAAAAGAAATCTGATGCACGGCAGAATTTCACAAAAACTTTTAATGACACACACAAACAACATAAAAAACATAAAGGGAAATTAAGGTTTTAAAAACCCAATCAAATATACGGACATAGAACTCGTTCAAAAAAAACCTATCATCCCGTATCAAACTCTATCTAACTAGTTCTAATCATAATCAAAATCTCATATTACAGATAGAGAGTGTACAAGATTATCTCAATCAAACAGTGTCACCAAACGTCGTCTATAATTATTTAAGCACAGTAGCGCTACCTAACTAAAACTTTCTAAACAACATAACCTTTAAATCTCTCTATTCTAAAAAAATGTAACTCCCGCTGCCACCGCCTCGGTCAAAGGCTTGTCACGCTATCGTCTTCGAAACCGCTGGGAGTATGGGGTCGAGAGCGATACCAATGAATGCAGAAAAATGGGGGGAACAAAGCAATAAATGTCTCATTTTTTTCGAACTTTTTTCGGACTTTTTCCGGACTAAGCAGTTTTTATTATTTTTTTATTTTATGTTTTGTGGGAAATTATTGACTTTTTCATCTTCAGATTACGATATCTCGACAAAAAATGATCGTAGAATTTTGATCTTCTTACAGTCTAAGACTACGGACATTTTTCTTTCACACTAGACCTCATTTGTTTAAAAATATTTCAAAACAGACTAATATTTTCATCAAAAAATGAAACACGGTTTTTCAAGAAATATCGTCCCATATGTGGATGTAATATCGATGCTCCTCGAGATTTTATCACATAAAGAAAATATTTACATCATTTGGAAGCTGACATCTTTCTTATTCTATAAACCTCATTTCAGGTGTCAATCATAAAATTGCGATTGTTTAATTGCATTTTAAATCTGATAATTCAACAGTGATGAAAACCCTTCGCATACGGGTGACAACAGTAAATGGATGAAAGCTGTTATATTGCCCGAGAATCACCTCTATGTATCTCGCTATTAGCCCTAACAGAGAAAAGATATAAAAATAATTTAAAAGAAACTAAAATCAAATTCAAAATTATCCTTACCCATCCTCAGGCGGTCTCAAAAAGCCTAAAATAATCTAAATCGGCAACTAATTAGTAAATTAATCATACCAAAACTCAAATTCACGATTGTACACAAACGATCTTTGTTGCCATTTTTATTTTAGAAGTTCATTTGTTCAGTATATTATTTTTTTTTCAAAAGGGAAATGTATCTCTATCAAAATAAATAATTCATGTTCGAGCATTATTTTTATACTGAATTCCTGAATTTTGTTTTACTCAAAATAGAAGCAGAGCGTGGAAACAAATGTTAAACTTTCAAACATTGTTTTGCAGTTCTTAAAAGTTACCTGACTTCAAGAAACATTTGAAATTTATATTATATGTATAATACATGTCTTTATATTATTTAATTTATTTATTGATTTGTATATTAAAAATTAGTTAATTTACTACAGCTTAACAAATGTTAAAACTCTCAAACATTGTTTTGCTGTTCTTGAAAGTTACCTGACCTCAAGAAACGTTCGAAATTTATATTATATTTATTATACATATCTTTATATTATTTAATTTATTTATTGATTTACATATTGCTAATTAATTAATTTACTACAGCTTACTTTATTACAGCGTATCTTTTATATTTGTAAGGTATACACAAGATTCGATTCACAACAATTGAACTTTTGATGAATGAATTAAAGAAGCTGCTTTAGATATGCTAATTTCGGCATACGCGCTAAGTATAAATACCACGCAGCGTCATTAAAGAAAAAAGTGGTTAGGGTTGAAGAAGGTTGTTAAAGTTGATAGATAAGCGATAGGGAGCTAAGAGGTATGCAGCTCCAGTACTATCCTGAGCTAGGGCTTAGGGGGCCCAAAGTTTACGTGGCAGAATTGCTGGTTTGACTTACTGGTTGTGAGTATTGAAAATATATTGTTCTTGAAAGCTGTATTTATATATTCCATACAAGTAGTACGTATGCTTATTACTGTAAAAGCAAATTCTATATGTGCAACGAATTAATAAACTTTGTTTCATGTATAAACTGTGTTTGTATCAAATGCAAATTGAGTGCCACTTCAAATTATATACACCCAAGTCTGGATAGAAGAAAGCTAAAATTCTCTATACTGGCGCCCGAAAGTTTATATATACCCTGGTTGTTAGCGTTACATTTATAACGAACAACATAATTGAAATTAAACTTTGTACTGTGAACTTATATTGATAAAATTGTTTCAAGTACTTATATACTATTTGAAAATGAGTGTTGTAGAACAAAACCTTGATGGAAATTTTCCTCGGGTAATTATGGTTCAGCAAATTGCGCCATTCGAAGCCATCTTCAATGGCGGCCCCTCAAGCCAATTCCTAAAGAAAATTGAGCATTACTTTCAGCAACAATGCACCCCAGAGGGGGATAAACTTATAATTGCTCTAGCTGCTTTAAGAGGTAGTGCATATCAGTGGTACACGTGTATGAAAAGCAGTAATCTGATTTTTGACTATTTGTCATTCAAGCAACAGTTTCCAAAGACCTTTTTCCAAAGACCTTTAATCAAAGTCAAATTGAAGCGGAAATTTATTCGCTAAGGCAACGTGAAGGTCAGTCTGCGTTAGATTTTGCTATGGAAAAGATTCCAAGTGTGAGGAATATCTAGAAGGGGTGACGGAAGCGCTAATCTTAAAAATAGTTATCCAACGTTTGAAGCCAAGTGTTCAAGATTTTTTAGATAATCAAACAATTACAAGCAAGGTTACCCTCCTTCAAGCTTTAGCTAAACATGACAATAGGCATTTCTTCGTTACCCCCTACCCTCATTCAGGTACGAGAAGTTTTATACACCCGCGCCAAAAATTTTCGCGAGTTTCAAACCAGCAGCGTAAGCAGTATCGTGGGCGAAATAATAGAAGCTACCGGCGTTACAATGAAATTAGTGCACTTAAAGTAAATAATATGCAAGCACCTTACTTGCACTGGCAAGTTGTTTCACATGATATGGTTCAACCTGTTGAAACTGTGTGGTGAAATGTATTAACTTGTCCGATCAGTAATCATTATTTTGAGAATAGTGAAATCGGGATATTTTTATGGCTTATAATGAAAGTGAGTCTAGCTTTAATAATGCGGTAATTCCAGTACAAATTTCTGAAAATAGTGCCGATACTAATGCTAGTGGTTTAGAAAATAAATCATCTGATACTTCTATTAATGCTATACCTGACATTATTAATGCTATACCTGATATTTTAGATGATATTCACACATCTGTTAATGAAGGAAATTTAGTAGATGACGAAGTATGCGTTACGGAAGTTAGTGAATACTTATTAGTTGACGACAATAAAAATTATTTAAACGATAGTAGGAACTCGCTAGGTAATGATGATATTATTTCAAGTTTCCATCCGAATGAGGATGCTGTAGGCCAGGTTGATAATATGGTCTTAAATAAAGTACATGAAAACCAGACTGAGAATCAGGATAAAAAGTTGACACAGAGTTATACTGTAATTAGTTTAGCTGATGCTTCGGAAGTTATAGACGTAGTTAGCATTAAAACGCACCAGTACGAAAAGCTTAATCTTCCTAAAACTGAAGCATTGTTAAAGAATTTAAATTATAACGATTCTGATGTCGCAAGTTTCAAAGAGACTTTTTCGTCAAAAGAGGATAAAACTAAAGTTAAGGGGGATAAAAAACGTGAAAAAGCGCCTTCAGGTTCCAGCATTAAAACTGCTAATACTGAAGTAATTAAGGCGGTAAACAAGAAGTCGTATAAGCACAAATAAGAAAAACAGAGTCAGGTTGTTGAAAAGCATGACACAAGCATCGAGATAAAGCCAGTAACTAAACACGTTGGTGCAGCGTATAAATTTGAAACAGTAGAATCTTCATTAAAATTTAATACCGATACAAGCAAAAGTACGAAGAAAAGTAAGGTGTGCACTACAAAAAGTCTATCAAAGGATGAACGTGTTACACATAAGGTACACAAGGTTATGAAAAGGATAGATGACAATTCTAAAGCTCCTTTGCATAAGTACGGGAAACGCAAGATATCAGCCGCCCAGCAAGGTTGGCCTCCTCCCAAGAGACCTCCTGTCCATCGTAAAGCCGGACCAGCGCCTCAGGATCAACGCCCTACTGCACGAAGGATGACCACACGGTCAACGAATCCCTTTACTAGGACTGCGACCATCAAGAGAGGTTCCACGGAATGGACAGACTGGTGCAAGGAAGTTGCTGCTTTCATGAACAAGTCTTGTATCAATTCTCTTATTCTAACTCCCACCCTTTAATAAAACCGAACCAAATTGGTTTGAAGTTCCCCATTGTAGATACTGTGTAAACATTTTGAGGGGAAGGGGTGAGCCACTGAAAAAAAAACGGCATACTGTTATTTTATAAATTTTTGAAGGGGACATGTAATGACTAGAAAAAAATACATACTGCATAATATAATAATTAACTAACTAACATGCTAACTTCACAACACATAACACATGTGCATTATAAATTGGGGGAGAGCAGATACAAACAGTCAAGAAATGTCATGCTGTGCAATTGTGTTGACACTTTAAATTAAAATAGATCTTCTAGGGCGCAGTTGGCCAGCCCAGTATCCGCAACTCTGCAAATCCACTGTTTGATGGTGTCACCTGGACCCTTCGGGGTTAGTTTTGTAAAATGGGAGTGGCGTTTTTCCTCCACACGACGTGTGGAAGGTTTTTTGGATTTGCCACCGATTATATAAAATGTCAGACCAGCACGCGTTTTCAATCAGTTAACTGAAGCCGTTCAGACCTCAGTTACCTAATTTTTTTTTCGAGGGAGGCCAGTGTAAGGTATACACAAGATTCGATTCACAACAATCGAACTTTTGATGAATGAATTAAAGAAGCTGCTTTAGATATGCTAATTTCGGCATACGCGCTTAGTATAAATACCACGCAGCGTCATTAAAGAAAAAGGTGGTTAGGGTTGAAGAAGGTTGTTATAGTTGATGGATAAGCGATAGGGAGCTACGAGGTATGCAGCTCCAGTACTATCCTGAGCTAGGGCTTAGGGGGCCGAAAGTTTACGTGGCAGAATTGCTGGTTTGACTTACTGGTTGTGAGTATTGAAAATATATTGTTCTTGAAAGCTGTATTTATATATTCCGTACAAGTAGTACGTATGCTTATTACTGTAAAAGCAAATTCTATATGTGCAACGAATTAATAAACTTTGTTTCATGTATAAACTGTGTTTGTATCAAATGCAAATTGAGTGCCACTTCAAATTATATACACCCAAGTCTGGGTAGAAGGAAGCTAAAATTCTCTATATATTATATTTCTTGTTTCTACAGCACTGATTTTTTATTCTACATCTTAATCATTTATATTATTACTAGATGAATACACGTTCTTCGCTACGGAATACAATCAAATTAAATACAACGGTCAATGTATGCAATTAATTCGATATATATATATATATATATATGTATATATATATATATATATATATATATATATATATATATATATATATATATATATATATATATATCAGTGCGGATATACAGTCAAAGTTTAGACTTTTACGATTTCTCCTTTCAAGGGTGTAATTTTAATAGTAAAATTTGGATAAAAAATGAAATCTACATGAACAGTGCAGCCGTTCTGTATACTCGTAACCTGCTGTCGAGAATAATTTCAAGCAAAAGGAGTGCAACACTAACGCAAATATCATCAATTCAACGATAAGGGCCTCTACTAACGGTATTCTCAGAAATCTACAGCGTTCAGTGAATAATATGGGCTTCATTAGCCGATGCCATACCTGGTTGCTTTTATTTTCCTCAAAACACAAAGCTCCGAGTTGCATTTGGGTACGAGAACACAGTCCCTGGACACTAGATAACTTGAAAAGAGTAACCTAGAAAGATGAATCTCGTTTCCAAATGATTGAGGTTGATGGAAGAGTCTCCGTGAAGAAAGAGTCATAAATCAATGAATCCAGCATTTAAACATAGTAATTTACATGCTGGTAGTGCTACAGTAACGGTATGAAGTGTGATGAGCTGGCAGGAATTAGGACTCCTCATACGTCGTCAAATTTACTGAGCAGTGATCGCTTTATGAACATACTTTCCGATCTATTACTGCCATTCTTATGCATCCTCTCTCGTGGGTTTGCGAACCCTCCATCATGAGAATACTCCACCACACACATCTACAGCCACCAACTTATGGTTAGAAGAACAAACATCCGAGTTTTGAAACTGGAGCTCGTGGCGGCCCTGTGGTTAAACATGCTGGTTTTCGGTGCTGAGAGTGTTCGGATCGAGTCCCCGCGTTGAGCCACTAAAATAAAAGTCTCCGTTTGTGTCGTTCCTTCATAGGGGTAATGCTTGTCCGCCTATATGGTGCCCCAATAATAAAATGACTAGCAAACTGCGGTGTAATATCGCGGTAAGGATACTGTCGGAAATACCGTCTGCCGCATTGGTGAATTTTTTTTTTTTTTTGAAACGGGCCCCGTAGTGAATCAGATCTGAATGTTATTTAACAAATCTCAGAGACCATGCAATGTTCCTTTCAAAACAGAGATTCAACATCTAGAAATATTACAGAATTGGGGACCGATCTTAAGAAGACATGATTTTCACTGCCTACAGACTTCCTCAGAAAGATCTTGGAGTCCGTACCCCGTCGTGTTTCTGCAGTTCTACGATCCAGATGTGGAACTATCAGATATCGACAGGTATCCCATTTTTCTGGCGCTTCAGTGTCCACACAGACACACGCAAACAAACACACACACACAAAAACAAACACACACACAAACAAACAAACACACACACACGCACACACACACACACAAACAAACACACACAGATATATATATATATATATATATATATATATATATATACTAGAAGGTAACCCGTCATTTTGACGTCATAATACTAATGATGACGTCATAATGGAAAAAGTATATGAAAGTTAAAAAATATCCCGAATTATCTAACAATATTTAATTTAATCCACACCTTGTAAAAGCAAACCCTTTCATTATTTTTTATTTATTTAGTTTTTCATGCGATTGGAGTAGTAGTCTGCCATCCAACATGTCATTTTAAAGTCATAATACTAATAATGACGTCATAATGGAAAAAGTATATGAAAGTTAAAAAATATCCCGAATTATCTAACAATATTGCATTTAATCCACAACTTGTAAAAGCAAACCCTTTCATTATATTTTATTTATTTAGTTTTTCATGCGTTTAGAGTAGTAGACTGCCATCCAGTTTTTTACAGCTCACTCCGCGATATGAATACTTGATCTACTTGATTCATTCACATTCAAGTTTGCTTACTTTCAGAATTAATCGGAAAAGTAAACAGATTTTTAAAAACTGTTAAATATACAGCTAAAAGCATCCATTTTTTCTAAGTTCTGAATGTTTTATAGAAAAATAGGCTGAACAAACATGATTTGATGGAGAAGATATTAGTTTTTCGGTAAGAAAAAATTCTGATCCATGTCGGTAATTGAAAATAAGCCTAACCGGCTTTTTTTACTGAGGGCTTCAATTGTAAGATGAGTACAGCCCGGAAGTGTTATACAGAGACAACGGCTATTATATATACAATATATATATATACATATATATATATATATATATATATATATATATATATGCATGTATATATATATATATATATATATATATATATATATATATATATATATGCATGTATATATATATACATATATATATATATATATATATATATATATATATATATATATATATATATATATATATATATATATATATATATATATATATATATATATATATATATATATATACACTCATGGATAAAAAAATTAGCGCACCAAGAAGGAGTCGTCAAAATTAAACGAAATTTTACAGACGTAATGACTACTTTGATATAAGTAAATGATAAGAAAATCAAAGAAAAAGGATAATTTATTTCAGAGAAAAATGCAAAAGAACGGAGGAGTTGAGGAGTTAATATTCCGTTGGACCCTCTCTAGCGCGAATGCACGATGCGATACGATCGTGCATTGAGTCATACAAGTTCTGTATGATGTCTTGTGACATTTCGTTCCATATTTGCTGTAACCTTGCCTCTAGTTCGTTCAAACTCGTGGGATGCCCAACTCGTCGTCCCAAATGATCCCAGAAATGCTCGATTGGAGACAAATCTGGGGATCGGGGCAGGCCAAGAAAGGGTAGTAACAGTGCGGAGACAGTCTTGTGACACCCTTGCAGTATGAGGCCGAGCATTGTCTTGTTGAAAAATGGCTCCTGGGAGCCGTTGCATGAGTGGCAACACATGTGGTTGCAGGATTTCATGAACATACCGCTGGGCTGTCATGGTGCCACGGAACAATACTAGGGGTGACCGTGTATTGTAGCCAATGGCACCCCATACCATCACACCAGCTGTGGGAGCGATGTGTCACTGTACATGAAAGGCAGGATTGAAGCGTTCACCACGGGCTCTCCACACACGAACACGATTGCCATCACTGCCGAGATTGAATCTGGATTCGTCGCTAAAGACGACCTGGTTTCATTCCGCTGCAGTCCAGTTTCCTCTTGCGCGGCAAAACTTCAAACGGAGGCGTCGATGGGTGGGCGTCTAGGGCAGCACACGTAATGGGCGCCGCGATACCAACTATCTTTCAGCCAGGCGCCTTCGTATGGTTCGAGAAGACACAGAAGCCCCTAGTGAAGGTGCTACTTGTGCCTGGATGGCGGCCGATGAAACAGTTGGCTGTACGCGTACATTTCTTACGATGTGGCGGTCTTCTCGACGACTGGTCTGTCAAGGGCGTCCTGAGCCTGGTCTTCGTGTACATGACATCTCTCGGGTCCACTGGTCCCAACACCTCCTCACAACACAATCAGAGTGGCCTAATTGACGAGCTACTCGCCTAGCTGACCACCCAGCTTCCATCATCCCGACGATTCTCCCCCTCTCAAACTGCTACAACTGCTTATATTGTCTTTGAATACGGCGTAATGGCATGTCTATCTCAGCTCTTTCTTTGTAAATGATTCAGCACACTCCAGCAAGCTTTGGTTACCTGTTTTATACTCCACAGAGTACGGTGTTCAACGCCCTCTAATGGCTATACGTAATGCGCAATCACGCTGCATTTCTAATCATTTGCATATCTCCCCAATATGTATCTTCATTGCAAGTTTCGTTACAATCACGCAATTATTTCTTGGTGTGCTATTTTTTTTTGTCCATGAGTGTATATATATATATATATATATATATATATATATACTGCTGGCCATTAAATTTGCAATACCAGGAAGAAAAGCAAAAAACAAAACTTTAATTTTTGTTTTTATACAGCATAATAGGAAGGAAAAAAATATTAAATTTGTAGGCAATTTGGGGGCATACAGGGTCCAAAATTAGTATACACAGCTGCCGCCCTGACAGCTAAAGCGGCTCTAATCTGGTTAGGCATTTAGTTGAACTGGGCTTGGATGAAATATACGGGAAAGTCATTTCATGCTGTTTCAAGTCTGTGCTAGACTTCATCAATCGTATTGGCTGGAGAGCAGTGGTGGCGCAGTTTCTCAGCAACCCATGACCAGATGTTTTCTATGGGTTAGAGATCTGGAGAACCTGCTGGCAAGGGCAACAGTCGAACACACTGTGTCGCGGTAGGTCAGGACATGATGGATAACATGCGGCCTTGTGTTATCTTGCTGAAAGATGATATCCTCGAGGCCTCGCAGTTACGACACAGACACTTGCCCGGTGCGAACAAGGGGTGTTCGTTTCATGTACCCAATGGCTGCCCATACCGTCACACCAGGTGCAGAGCCCGTATGACGATATGGAATGCAAGCAAATCACGTGCTTTCTATTCGGTGCCTCAAGATACGTATACGTCCATCATGAACTGGGACTGGTCTGAAAAGATGACGTGTGGCCATTCCTGTAGCCAGTTTTGTCGTTGGAGGCACCACTGCCGCCCCGCGTCTCTATGCTGCAGTGTCAAGAGACGCCGCAATAATGGTCATCCTGCAGGCAAATCGTGCTGCCCCAGTCGTCATCGCACTATCCGTGCGGATACCTGTCGTGCTGCAAACAAGCCCAATTGCTGACTCAAGGTTCGTGATGTAGGTGTACGGTCCTACAAGGCGACGTAACAACGACCTGTCTGTCCCTCGGGCGTTAGTGGCGGAAGGCCGTTGAAATACTGCATGGAGTTCAGTTTGACCCTCCGGAACCCATCGATTCCGAAATCGGATGACAGTCGTTGGATTCCGACTAATGCGACTAGCAATATCACGGAGCGATAAACCATACTCCCGATAGGTCACGATACTGTCGCTATCGAATTCCGACACGGGCTAGTAGCCGATTATCCTTCTTATACGAGACATAACACGATCTTCTTAGAAACAACCAATATGCAAATGCAATTTTCCTATGAGAAACCCGCTGCGTAACTTTCCTTTGATACATAGTTTGAGATACCCATTCTCCCTCCTGCGTCGTTCTATTGCGCATAAATATACTTATTATGTGTATATCCACTTTTTCATATTCACATAATAAGCATGTACACATAATATGCTTATTATGTGTATATGGAAGTGTTTGGGTTGTGAGGAAGGAACCCAAACACTTTCTTCCGTACATACGAATTTGACTTTTATATCATCTATCTTTAATGGTGTTGCGATTTTAATGGCAAGCAGTATATATATATATATATATATATATATATATATATATATATATATATATATATATATATACATATATATATTATATATATATATATATATATATATATATATATATATATATATATATATATATATATATATATATATACATATATATATATATATATATATATATATATATATATATATATATATATATATATATATATATATATATATATATATATATATATATATATAAATATATATATATATATATATATATATATATATATATATATATATATATATATATATACATATATATATATAAATATATATACATATATATACATATATATATATAAATATATATATATATATATATATATATATATATATATATATATATATATATATATATATATATATATATGCAATTTCTTATTAACTGCTCTTCTTTGAGTAATAAACAAGAAGTTAATAACGTTGCTATAAGAATATAAATGTACTATATTAATTATGTGTTTCATATTACAGTTACCATTTGATTGTTTTCAAGATTAATATTTTAAGCAACTTCGTCATGTAATGAAAATGATGCTACTGTAATGAAAATTTACGCAAAAGTGAATAAACGAAATTTGATTTATTAGAATTAATTATTCTTTTGCCATCTGGATTATTGTCATTCTTTGCAGCTAGACCATACACATTATACATCATCAAATCTAAAAATTTAAATGTATAATTAACTAAATATCATAAGGAAAAATTCAGAGACAACTTTAGTTATAAGAAACGTAAGGAGCTGCATAAGTGTCCTCTTTGAAAGAGAATTAGGAAACGGCGTTAAATAGTATCTAATAATCACATTCAGTAACTATTACTGGAATTCAATATTTAACAACATTATTTTTAATCAACTCAATAATAACTAAGCAAAATTATTTTTCAAACAACATTAACTAACTAATAAACTTTTACATATAATATTGTTAAAAAATAACCTTAATCATACATAACCACCAGAAAGTTTCAAGGATAAAAACGTCAAAGCTTTATAAATATAGCTTAGAGGTATAAACCATAACAATAGTTTTATTAGTAACATATCGGTGATTTAATATTTTCAGAATAGTATTGGTGCCATTCTTGAAAAATTCGTATTATCGATAATAAATATTTTTGAATTAAGCTGTTTTGAGTAGATATTAATTTAATGAGACAACATTCCTCAAATTCAAAATATTTATTAACTTAAAATCAATTTATTAATGTGTAAGGAAATACTTTAAGCCTGTATTTCAGATAAATATAATGTTTCTCGTTTAATTAATGTTAAAAAATTAAAATTGTAGTATCAAAATTATATCCTTAATATTTTATTTTTTCCACTGGTTGTACGTTTAATTTTAACTTTTTTAAATCCTATACTTTACATTGGTTTATTTTAGTATATTTATCAATAGTTTAGTATATTAGTCTTTATTTTAAGTTTTAATATTTATAGTTATATTAATTGTTCGAAAGAGTTTCCCTACTATATTATCCACAAGAATGTTCCTTTCTGCATTGAGCTTGAGAGATAAGATTTAGAGCAACTTTACGTACATATGAGCCTTTTTATTACCATGTTTTATTAACTAGCTTTCTTGTTTGTGTGAGTGTTTGTCGAGTACAAATCTTGCAATTGATTTTTCACTAACTTTCCGACTAGCTAAACATTTGAAACTTTTAGAATAGATCAGAACACGAGGACAATCCATTTTTGAATTACTTTTAGCCATCTTTAATCAGAATTGAAATCGTTTTCAGTTAAATTTGTTTTGTAGACTGGTACAGCCATCTATCGGCCGGGACGGGAACGAAAAGTTGAACGCAAGTTAACTTGAAATTAACTTCATTTTCTTTAAAGTAAATGGGATAATTCATCAAAAAAGTTTAAAAAGTATTTATTAATACATAGAATTGTCAAGTTTAAATGATTCAACAGAAAATTTAAAATCATGGTACATAAAAAGTGCTTTTTGTCTTGTAATTATATTTTCTAAACAAAGTATTTGATACTTGGGTCTCTTTGTAGATCTGTGAGTGAAAAAGTATATTTTTATGACTTTATATATTTCGAAGGCTCTGTTCCATTAATTGGGATTTTCCTGCGTTCTTAAACTACTTTTCTGCTTTGTTATAAAGTAATATATCCGGTACAAAATTATAAAAAAGACATTACATAAACTCCTATGGAATGTGTATTACAGGATAACACAGCTTCTTAATTCCATTATAAAAAGTTTAATAAAAACTAGCTACGATTTGTATAATTTTTAAGAAGGTGAAGCAACAGATGTGGTCACATAAATGGCCCACAAGTTCAATATAAAGCACTGAGTGATCAATAATTTTAATTTTAGAAGCTATAAATCCCAATTTTAGTAATCTGAAAACGTCGGTTATTTTATATTCCTTTGGATAATTTCTGGACGTCTTAAAACTGAACTTAGAAAAACAATTTTCAAATTAATAGCAGTATTCTTAATAAAAATAATAATTTATCGGAGAAAATTATTTTACAGGTTGTTGCATATTTATAACCTTGAGAATTCAGATTCTTTTCGATATCAGATAGTTTAAAAGGATTTGAAAAGTTGCATGTTATTAGAATTACTTGACTGTACTTTCTACATTTTCGTCCCTAATCTGTATATTTAATCTAGACACAGAACCACGAATATTTATAAAAATCGATTAACTTAATTTAAAGTAAGTTTAAGTAAATTTGTGTTAAGTCACTGCATGCATGAACACCAAAACTTTAATATTTATCGACCCATATTCCATTGATTGAAAACTTTTATAAAATAGAAAAATACAAACCGGCTTATTTGCATTCATCCTTTGCATTCATTTACTTAATTAGAAAATCCCTGCAGGAATTTAATAAAAACTTCAAAAATGTTCTGCGTAAGTTCTTCCTATTCAAGAATTTATTTTGAGAATAGATAATGACATTTTTTAACTCATAAATAATGCATTAAATTTATATTTCTTTGTATCCAGACGAAAATTTCTGTAAAATATATTATTTAAAAATTAAATTTGAATTAGGAAGTCTCAAAATGGATTTTCAATGACGTTTATTCAAAAACATTTAATAGCGCCGTTTCTATTTTAATTTATTGCATTAATGATAAGTGTTAGGTAACTCATTTCAGTTTGTACCGCCGAGGCATTGTAGCGTTTTCAAGCAAATAACAAAAGAGCACTCGAAATCTTCGTTTGTAACGGAAAATTTTATTTTTATTTTCTTCTGAACTACAACTAGGAAGTGTTTCAGCATAGTATTCAATGTCGCACAATTAATCTAATTAAGGTCGACTCTCTTTGAATGATTCCGACAAAAAAAACAAAAAAGTCACATACGGTTAAGTTGCTAACATATGAAATCCATCATTTAATCAATACGTTCCATTATTATGATCTTTAATTAGAAAAAAATTTCTGTACGTGTGTAATCAAATAATATTTTCTGAACTATAGGAATGGAGAAAAGCTGGCAATTAGACTCCTCTCTCACTGTATATATATATATATATATATATATATATATATATATATATATATTATATATATATATATATATATATATATATATATATATATATATATATATATATATATATTATATATATATATATATATATAGAGAGAGAGAGAGGGGAGAGAAGGTGGGATTATGAACCCTGCATTTATTATGGACCCCCTTAAAATCTGCCTTATGTGCAGGTGCAGCCGCTAATTATAGATGTGATCTGGAGCCCCTAGGTGGCTGCATTGGATAGTCAAGGTCATTGACCCCAGTTCATTCCCGGATGACGTCCTGTGACCAATAGTTTATTTTTCGAATTTTCAAACTTTTTTTGACGAAAGTAAAAGTGAATATTTTGCATATCTAATACTATGTTTTTCAAAAACTGATTCATGTGCCTTATTCTACATGAGAGGAAGTTCCTTTTGAGGTAGTTCGAAATTAAATTCTATCTATTTCATAATGTGTAAAACGAGTTTGTTTCGAAGATGGCGTTGTTGGAATTATGGACCCCATAGGTGCCGGTATTATGGACCCGGGTCCATATTACCAACAACCGATTTGGATGATGTAATAATAATATTACAATATAGAAAATGCGATTCCCCAGAAGATTTCATTGTGATACCTTTAATTTTCAAGTTTTGTAATCCTTATGGGTTATTCTGGAAGCTAATAATGCAAGTTGAGAAGAAATCTCCCACTGGCAAGGACTCTGTAGTGCGCAGAAGAAATTGGGATAGGGTGAAGATGGCTGAAGCTATATAGAAGCTAAGATGCGGAGAAATGGGACTAAAGACGCTGCCAGAGTGTTTGGTGTACCAATAATAACTTTGAGATTATTGGTTTAACAAGTGGATAAGCCAACAGCATATTTGGTTGTACAAAATCAAAGGAGGAAGCCTGTTTTACCAAATAATATTGAAAATGGGTTAGCGGCCTATTTGCTAGAGGTGAAGTCAGTATTTCACGGTCTAACTCGGCAAGATGTGAGGAAATTGGCGTTCCAATTTGCTGAACGCAGTAATATCTCCCATTCTGGCATAAACGAAGCAGCATTTAGAGACTGGCTAAACCGATTCCTCACTCGCCATAAAGGAGAAATTTCGATCAGAAAACCTACAGGGACTTTATATGCACGAGCAGAAGGATTCACAAGTGGCAGTTTTTTTATTTGCTTGATGGCTTGTGTTCTGGGAATGATTTCTAGAATCTTCAATGTAGATGAGACTGGTTTAACCTATATTTGACCATCGTCCTATATATAGGACAGCATACATTTCTAGCTCATACTCATAAAATATTTTTTCTATTGCGTTTGTTTTAGTATTACATTATTGTGAAAGGACCACTCCTTACACTGGCTAAATTTAAAATTTTTAATTTTAAAACATTTATTTATTATGAATTTTTAAAATATGCCGATTTTGAGAGTTTTTGTAGGGAAATGTATAAAAGTAAGTTTAAAAAATTCGGATAAAAAATATTAAAATTCTGCCTTATTTTCAACTTTCTAGATTTTTAACATTATGTTGGGTAAAAATCAAGAAGAAAAATCAAGAAAAACACCTTTTTTCACTTCGTTTGTAGAAACGTCCTATAAATAGTACAATGGTCAAATCCATTACTACATTCTTCTGTCATTCAAGCGTATCTATCTCACCTTCGACACGGAGTGGAGGTGTTTGTCTGACTATGGCATTCTTTTACTATGTCATATCAGTGGCATTCGAAGATAATCTGTTTCTGGAGGTCAAACGTTCTATATTCCTCTCGAACAAAGAGGGAATCGTTGTAAACCCACGTCCTTTGAGATACATCTTACTTTTCGGTGCATTGGTTACAGACTAGCGTCCAAAATGAGCCACCGATTTTCGAATGCTGAAGAAGCTTTAGAATATTTCTGGTCTTTGGATGATGAAATTTCAGATATTGAACAAGAAATGATAATTTTCCCTCCTGATCCAGATATAATGAGTGATAATGAGGAAATAGATGAAGACTGTAACAAAAATTATTCACGGACAAATCATATGCGACGAAATAATTTCTGAGGAAACAGCAGGAATGTTAGAAATTCTAAATCGAAACGAGACTGAAGAAATATGTATGTCAAAGCCAAATTGGAAAAATCCCATACCTAAATTTTCAAATGCTTCTAAATTTTTTTCTCAAGAGTCACGTCAGACAATTATGGATTTTATTTTTGGAAAATCTCCTACAGAGCGTTTCGAGATGATGGCTGAAAAAATTATAGAAAGACTGTAGAAGAAAGTAATAAATATTCTGGGCAGAAGAATAATCACAACTTTTTATTGAAGAAAGAAGAATTCAAACAATTTTTAGGCATACTCTTTTACAGTGGATATCACATTTTGCGTTTTGAAAAGATGTACTGGGAAAATGCTCCGGATACTGGAACAACACTAGTTAGTCGAGCAATGCCACGAAATAGATACTTTGATATAAAGAAATATTTGCATTGGAATGACAATAGCTGTATTGATTCGGACTGTTATTACAATGTCCAATATATGACTTACTGAATGAGGCTCTACAGCAGTTTGGTGCATTTTCGGAACATCTAAGTATTGATGAAAGAATGGTGCGATATTACGGAAGACATGCCTGCAAGATGTTTATGAAGAGAAAACTAGTCAAATTTGGATATAAGTTGTGGGTACTGTCTTCTTATGATGGATATCCATTTCATATCATTCCATATCAAGGAGCACAAAAAGACCCAATCGTATCTAGTCCAGAAAATTTGGGATTGGAAAGCAATAACAAATATGATCCTTAAATTTTTGAAAAGAAAACTAAATCAAAAGTGCAAAAGATTAAAGTACCATTATCTCAAGAAGTTGTTGAAAGTTTGCTGTCAATTCTAAAAAATCCAGCACAGCACAAAATTTATATGGGTAACTTTTTTTACCTCCTATGGCCTTTTAGTTAGACTGAGAGAAGGCAATTACTTAGCTACGGGAACTGTAAGAGAAAATAGAATGGCCAAGTGTCTTCTAAAGTCAAGTAAAGTAATGGCTAAAATGTATAGAGGTGCGGCAGATTGGAAATTTGATGAGAAAAATGAAATTGCAGCAGTTCGCTGGAAAGATAATAAGGTTGTATCATTACTCATGAATTTTGAAGTTACAAGATGCTATTCAAAGGTAGAAAGAAGAGCAAAAAGAGGCCGATAAAAAAGTTGATATACTAGCATGCGTAATTTCGTACAATAAGTATAAAAATGGTGTAGACCTATTTGACAATCATATGGAAACCTATATTTCCTCTATACAAGGAAAAAAGTGGTATTGGACATTATTCTTAAATGCTTTTCAAACTGCACTTATTGCAGCCTGGAAGATAATGAAACTCTTCAATCCAACAGAAGCTCTTGAACTTCTGGAATATCGAAGAGCTATTACAATAAGTTATTTAGGACCGTCTATACCAAGAAATTTGATGGTTATGTGATTAGGCAATCAACAAAGAAATCCATATTTTTTAAGCTGCAAAGTAAACACATTATTGTGAAAAACCCCAATGGAAGACTACGTCGTTGTAAACTAGAGAACTGCACAAAAAAAAAAACTATCTGCAGAAAATGTGATGTTGGAGTCTATTTAAACTGTTTCTTACCATTTCATTTGAAAGAAGATGTTTGAGTACGAAAAAACAAAAATTAGTCTCATAGCATTGGATTTGACCGTCGTCCTATATATAGGACAGCATGTAAATCTGATGATAATAAAAATTTGGTAAGTTTTACAATTTTATATCTTTTCTTGTGTTTATATGAAGCTAAACCACAATTTTTTAATAAAATAATAATTTTTTAATATTTGGTCTAATATGGGTTAAGTGTGATTCATTCAAAAGTCATCGGTTTGAAGTGCAAACGTCATATGGAAGCTCTGACTACAGCTGAGCGGTGTTCTCTGGTAACGGTGGTCTGCTGCATGAGTGCCCACCAATGATGATATTTCCTCGTAAAAACTTGACGGATCAGCATATGAATGGAGCCCCATCCGGAGCAATTGGAAGAGCTCACCTCTCTGGGTGGGTACAAGCCCATATGTTTACAGAGATAGCCCAGACCAGCAAGAAGCATCGTGCATCTTCTGTGAAGGTGCATTAAAAGATGACACATTCGGAGATCTTTGGATTCGTTGTGTGATGTGCCTACGCTGGGCTTTTTCTGTGTCCGCTGAAGTCAAAGCTGAGTTTTATATTTGCATTTTTAGTCACCAAAATTGAAATTTTTTTATATAGATAATATTTAATGATCCAACTGTTTAATAATATTATTTTTATTCTTTCACTTTTTCTTTTGAAAACTTTTCTCATTTTTATTTCAAGCTATTTAATAAATAGATAAATGATTTTTTGGTAAAAAAGGTAGGGGTCCATATTATCCTCCACTTTGGGTCACTTGCACTTATGTGACTTTTTTCACTTATGTGATTGTATACATCTTAAAATTTGATTTAAACACAAATCCTCTATAGGATGTTTAGATGATGAGTTATGGAAGAGGTTAGAGCCCCAAAATATGAAAATCGGTCTGTGGTATGACCACAGTGAGCCAAAAACAAAAGGAGGGAGTCCAAAATTTCACCTTCTATATATATATATATATATATATATATATATATATATATATATATATATATATATATATATATATATATATATATATATGTATATATATATACACTCAAGAGCCAAAACATTATGACCACTTGACAATAACGAGATGGCCCACCTTTGACGCGCAACACAGCTTCAACCCGCCTAGGCATGGATGCCGCAAGTCCTTGGTAGATGGCCGGAGATAGATTGTACCAGATGTTTAAGCAACGGTCACGCAAATCCGAGATATTGCGAATTGGTGGTCTTTGAACTCTGAGCTGCCGTCCCATGACATCCCGAATGTGTTCTATCGGATTGAGATCCGGTGAGTTAGGCGGCCAGGACATTAACTGGAATTCAGCATCATGTTCCTGGAACCACTCCAACACAATTTTAGTCTTGTGACATGGGGCGTTGTCCTGTTGAAACATTCCATTTCCAGCTGGAAAAACAGAGGCCATGTAAGGGTGCAACTGGTCCGAAATGATGTTCAGATACCCTGTAGCATTCATGGTCTGCTCTACCACAACCACGGGTCCCAGAGACCCCCAAGAGAACGTCCCCCAAAGCATAATACCGCCACCAACGGCCTGTGCGTGACCTACTGTACATTGAGGAAGCAACAGTTCGCCTGGAAGACAGCGTATCCTGACACGGCCATCGGCGTGATGAATGACAAACCGTGATTCATCTGACCAGGCAACTCTCTCCCACTGATCCATGGACCAGTCGCGATGTTCCCGGGCCCGGCGTAGGCGCAGTTGGCGATGACGCTTGGTCAGCAAAGGCGCACGAGTGGGACGTTTGCTACGTAGCCCCATATCCAACAGTTTCCGCTGAACAGTGTGCTGCGATACTATTCTACTTGGCCCTACATTGTATTGGTCTGTCAGCTGAGCCACTGTCTGGCTCCGGTTTTGCTTCACCATGCGAGACAGTCTCCGACGACCATTTTCTTTGATAGCGTGTGGACGTCCTACACCATGTCGTCTACTGCTGGTTTCACCGTCATTAATCCACTTTGCATAAGTACTAACAACTGTAGGTCGCGAACAACCCACGAGTCATGCAGTGAACCTTCGAGCCATTACAATCTGCCCTCTATCAAAGTCGCTTAGATCCGCAGCCTTTCCCATCACACACACAAGTAAGTGAAAGAATGGTTCTTCAGACTCTCCAGCAGCAGTTAAATACCACTTCCACCTGATCACGTGCCTTCCACGTCATCCAGGCGAATTCATTGCAAAATGTAGGGGTGGTCATAATGTTTTGGCTCTTGAGTGTGTATATATATATATATATATATATATACTAGCTGTACCCGTCCCGGCGTTGCTCGGGCAATGTAATTACCAATTTTTTAGTAGCCTTGACCCTTTGTTAATGGGCGTAGCTGTCATCCTTTTCCTCACCACGATACATCATTTTACCAATATAAATTTAATCATTTCTGGCACATTTTGGCAAACTTTTTGACATAGGATTACTTAAAACTTTCCACAACAGTCAGTGAGACGAAAAACGTATTAAGATGTTTATTGTGCTCAAGTTGGAGGCTTAAATCTCAGCAAATGTATTCTGAGATTTTTTCCACAAACACACCACAAATTATATGATATTAACTAAGTGTTGGCCAAACAAATTACGGCATTACTAAATCCGATTTTTTAATCGATTATCACTGCAATAGTAATCGATTTCCTTTAACCACAAAACAAACGCCCCAACACATCACGTGCTTGACGTCGAAAAAGACACGCCTACTTTCCCTCGCTTTACCTTCGTCCGGAAATGAAGAACGAAATCCCCAAAATGAGATTTCTCGCAAGAGTTTCCGAATCATAAAATAAATTATTTAAAAATAACTACAATTTGTAAATTAATTTTGGTTCTGGATTGTAAATTAATTTTGGTTTACGGAGCTTTTACTCGTCCGGGAGCTCAAAATCACGACTAAATATTTAATTCCGGAAAATTTAATTAAAACATCGAAAAAAGGGCTTCGAGGTGCATAATGAGACCTCGGGGGGCATCTTCGTGTCGAATCTCAAGACTGTCCGACCTGCCGTCTTTGCGCCGTGCCGCGAGCAGACAAAAACTCGTTTACACACACACAGACTTTGCCTTTTATATATAAAGATATATATATATATATATATATATATATATATATATTCTACATATATATATATATATATATGTGTGTGTGTGTGTGTCAAAACATAACTGAACTGTTAAAATATAGTTGAGAAGTACGGGGAAAGGGGGTTTAAAATAATAATAATTTAACATTTCATTTGCATAGCACGCGTATTTTTTATTGGGGAATCATCCTTTAAAAGGGACTTTGAGCGGAAAGCGAAGAATTCTAGGCAAGAGGATTTATTTTTAGAAAGGTACAGGTCTTTGGACGCGAAGTTAAATCGTACGATCAGCAATAATAAGGGTCCAGATGACCAAGATTGAGGTCTGAACATGCGCTGTGCAGCAGGAGCTCGGAGGAAATTAAGTTTTGACGGTAGATTGAATGGGAATTTCGTTGAGAGCGGAAGCTCGCTGCAGTCGTGATGGGTAGGTCGACAAAATGGCTATGAGGGAAAAAGTACCCTGGAGCGTGGTTACTTCAAGAACGCAATAAATAAGGATTAAAATGTAGTTGACTTTCTTGTGATCCATTCCCTAACGCTCGCCCAACTAATTAAAGAATATGACGACTGCAGGAATAATATTTAAACGCGGGAGCAAAACACGCTCCGTGTCAGTAGCTGCGTTGTGATCGACGTCACGGGTGAAACTACATTACCAATAGATTATCGCCCCGGAAAAGTAGAATAAAAGAACATTTTGTTGTGATACTTCGACTAAGGGCATTATTTTCAAAGGCATAAAAATGTAAATCATTAAGGATGGCTACAAATAACCCAGAGACTGATCTAAAAAGCGTCAAGATGCACTTAGACGATAGCTATGTGCAACAGCAAGACATTCGTGATGGAGCGGAAACAAGTCAGTGAAAAATAGAAAAAGGTGAGAACGGAAAAAAATTGAGTACAGATGGAACTCCGACAGATCATGGGTGCGGCAAGAGAAAAGAAGACTTGAAATAAAATTCCAAATTCCAACGTATGACAACAACAAAAAAATCAAAAATATAAACCCTTGTTTAAAGTTATATGTAGAAAAATGTCGAGCGATGAATTTAAGCAATGGATCGAAAAAAGATAACATAATGAATTATGTAAGTGAGGATATACAAGAACTAATAATTTCAACAGAACTGTATAGGGAAGATTATGAAGTAATAAAAAAAGAGCAAACTGCCATATTTTCAAAAATCGACAAGAACAAATTACACGATACAGAAGTTTAAAATTTTCAGAGTAAGGTGATCTAGTAGGATATTTTAAAGACAAGATAGAACTCGGTAGATCACTTCAAAAAGAAGATAGTGAATTAGTAGAAACATTAACTTTAGATTCTCCTCCACAAATGAGAACACTCCTGACATTGCAGAAGATACAAACTCCAGTTGAATGGTTAGAAGTTACAAAGAAGATTCTTCTACCAAATTCGACGACGGAAATATGCTAGCAGAGAGGTGAAAACTTCAATTCATCTACAAGAAGACAACCTTTTTATAATCAGCCAACAAACTATCGACAGTTAAATGATGCAGATAATCGACGGCAATGTACAAACTACAATGACTCCCGTTTTAATAGCCGAGAGGATTATCATCAAAGATGATATCAAAATCGCGATGGACACGATATATTCATGACATTCAACCAACGGTATCATAATTCGAACAATTACCATAACAGCTACCGACAAGAGGACAACACAAATGACCGTAGATGACTGATTATCGAAGCTCGGGTGAGGGACAAAACTTTTCCATGTCTCTTAGACAGTAGGTCGACGGTGACCTTATTACCTTCAAAATTGCTTAAATTAATTAAAACCTTTAACGAAAAAGAAAGTAAGAATGTATTAATAAAGCAGACTGTTGGTAATGTAATTGTGCAAAATTTAATAGAATGTGCAGTAAAAATAGGAAGTGTTAAAAGAAAAATTGAAATTCTGATAATTGATTGTGAGTTATTGATGATTGTATGTATGTTTGTGATGATTGTATGTATAAATTAAGAAGGGGCAATAAGAGTGTGTATAAATGTAGACATTTTTATGGTACTAAGAATTCTTATAATGTAAAAAAAAATTTGTAGAAGAAGTAATTTTGAAAAGAGAAAAAATTTTTGACATGATAACACTCTTGAGCTTAATCCTAGAAATGTAAAAAAGAGAAATTGTGTAAACCAAGGTATTGAAACTGTTTTAGTTAATAAATGTGACACACCGATTTATGACCAAAACCAGAGCATGAGCAAATCTAATGACAAAATTGAAAATTTTCACAGTGTAAAAAATAATGATTGTGATGTTCTAAATTATAAGGAGACATCAGGTATCCCCGATGATACGCTGAACACTCTGTTAAAAGAGCCCGGTGACGTTTTGGCTCAAAGCCACCAGAACAAATACCTGAGGACTGGACCCAATTAAACAAAATTTTCAAAAATTTCAAACACATTTTTTTCTAAATACAAATGCAATGCTGGCAAGATTAGATTAGAACCCCAAAAAATTGTTTTAACGTCAGAATTACCGGTATCACAGAGGCTATATCGTGCATCCCAAGTAGAAAATGCTGAAATTAAACAACAAATAGATGAACTTTTAAAAGCAGGTTTTATAAAACCATCAAGTTTTCCATTTAGCACAACTGTCACCCTTGCAATAAAAAAATAAGGGAAAAACTAGATTATGTATCGATTACAGGAAATTGAATGTTATAACGAAAACAGATTCAGAACCTATTCCACGAATCGATGACCTTTTAGACCAATTAGCTCATGCAAATTATTTCACCACTTTAGATTTGACCTCAGGCTATTGGCCTATTGAAATACATGAATGTGACACTGAAAAACTAGCATTTATGACTAATTTTGGACTGTATGAGTGGAAAAGATTACCGTTTGGGTGGAAAATGCACCTAGTGTCTTCCAAAGAGCAATACGACAAATTCTAAATAAACACCAAATAAATTTTGATGATAAATTTTGATGATTTACTTCGATGATATAATAATTTTCTCAAACTTTTTTCTTGAACACATAGGACATTTAGAGAAAATTTTTAAAATTTGTCAGCAGGAAAATATTAAGTTAAATAAAGCTAAATGCCACTTTGCACAAAAATAAATCAAATTCTTAGGTTATAAAATGACACAAGGAAAATACTCCCCACATAATACAAACATGGAAACTATTAGAAAATTATTTCCGCCAAGAAATGTTAAAGAATTGCAAAGATTTTTAGGGTCAATGAATGTTTACCAAAATTTATACAAGACTATGCAAAATTAAGACTCCCCCTAAACAAATTGTTAATAAAGGATGTAATATGGGATTGGTCCCAAGAATGTGAAAATTCATATCTGAGATTAAAAGATGAGCTCATTTCAAAACCAATTTTAACATTATTTAACCCAGATTATACATGCCACCTTTTTGTAGACGCGAGTCAAGAAGCAGTTGCTGCTGTCTTAAAACAAAAACATCCTGATGGTCAACTACACCCAATTGCTTTTCATTCCAGACAATTAAAGAAACATGAAAAATCTATGCTATCACTGAACTCGAATGTTTGACTATAATTGACTCTATTCATAAATACCATTCTTACTGGCATGGGAAAAATTCACAATACATTCGGTTCATTCAGCCTTGCAATGGCTCAAAAATGTTAAAAATTTAATTGGGCGACAGTTTAGATGGTCTTTAAAACTCTCTATGTATGATTATGAGATAATACACATAAAAGGTAAATGTAATTATGAAGCTGATATGCTATCAAGAAATCTTATAAGCCACTTTGTATCCCAATATTGTTAATTTTTAAGCACAGATGAAATTATTCAAGGACAATTAAATGATAATGTAAACAATGTAAAGCACAAAAATTATGATGGAGTTTTAACAGTGAAAAAGAAAAATCTAGTCAAATTGTAGTTCCTCCATCATTACGACTCAAATTATTAACCTCTGCACATGAAAAAATTGGACCAGGTGTGAAAAAAATGTTACAGTTAATTTTCCCTATTTTCTATTGGCAAGATATAATAATAGATATTGCAAATTTTGTTCGTTGTTGTGAAACATGTCAGAAAAACAAAAAATCAACACAGAAAAAATTTGGCCTGATGGGGAAGGTGCCAGTTGCTCTTAAACCGTTTGACCTAATTTTAGTTGTTACCATTGGACGTTTTAATTATTATAACTCGACAAAAAATATCTTCATCTGGTGATTGAACATGCGACAAGATATATTTGGACTTTTCCTTCTAAACGTGTGACAAGTGAGACATATACTAACTGCTTAAAGCAAATTTTCAAAATTAAAGTTGACAAACAAATATTAAGTGACAGAAATGATGCATTTACTTCCTCAAGGTTTAAAAAATTCCTAAAACACCACAATACAAAACAATTACTCACGTCAGCCCATAGGCCACAGTGTAACGGTAAAAATGAAAGATGTAATCAAACTATTGTGTCAAAATTAAGATGTAAAGTAAATAATTCTTCGAAAAAATTCCCATGGACCAAAATTTTAGAGCAAGTAACTTCTGAATATAATAACCAACCCCATAGTGTAACTGGATTCCCCCCGAATTACCTTTTATTTGGACATTTACCATATGACTCACCATTGTCTAAAACATCTTCATTAAATTATCCGCCAGTTGAAGATGCAGGAAAGATTGCAGTTCAAAGAACCATTCAGCATCATAAGTTAATAAACAGAGATATGATAGACATTTTGTACATTCAAATTTTAAAATTGGTAACTTAGTGATGTACGAAGAATTTAACTATCTAAATTCAAGAAAATTAGATCCTCCTTATTCAGGCCCTTATACAAATTTAAGCCTTCTTTCTAATGTTAATTTCGAAATTGATAAACCAAACCAATACACTGGGAAAAAGAGTGAAATTGTTCACTCAACCAGATTAGGGCATTTTCATGCACATAATGAGTTTAAATTAAAATAATTTTGTTTCATGCAAAATTTTCTTGGGGAGGGAGAGGAAATTAAGAGAAGATTTTGGTACGAATAACAAGTAAAATAATTGAAATTATAAAATTGTGAATGTTACTGAGTAAATAAAATAAAAAAAATTGGATTTGATGATATAGTGAAATTATACTAGAATATGATTTGTATTGAATTTATTGGTTTTTAACAATTTTGTGTTTTGAATTGAAATTTAGTAACAAATGAAAGAACTTTGGCTAAACCAAATTTTTGGATTATTTGAAAATGTTTTGTTTCCAATTTTGCAATGTTTTGTTTGTATAATGTGATGAACTGTGTTTACATTTTCCCGAATATGACCAAACTTCCTATCACAGACAAAAATTTCTTAATTGATTTTACTTGTTGGGTACCTAACACCTTTTTTGAAACTTTGTGTGTTGTCTTAAATTAAAATTAATTAATAAAACACTTTAAAAAAATAATAATAAATAAATAAATATATATATATATATTAAAAAAAAGCTATCTTGGTTAAACTTTCTACTAGAGAACTATTGTATGTGATGTTTTGGATCTTCTTAGCCAAGAACCGAATGTAACAGCAAAGATTTTGTTACTTAAGTCATTGTTGTGGTTAAGACTGTGGGGAAATTTTGAACCTGCTCTCCTCTGACCCAACTATGCACAACTAATCAGAAAGTATAATGTGTTTTAACATAATAAATCTATCATTGTGAATTTTTATAATAAAAAGTGTCAATTATATTTATTTTATGCTAAGGGTGAATTGATTTGTAGATAAATTGTAAAATTATTGTGAAATTTGTGTGTGTATCATAACTTGAGTATCAAAAGCGCGTTTCTTGTAACCTAGGTAAAAATGAAATAAAGTTATGTAATGAAACAATGCTAAAAACTAAGCATATGAGAAAAATTATCCCATGGGAAATTGAATTTAAGAGTTGATAGAATCTGTAGAAGTTGATTTTGTAAAGTGATTTTGTAATACAATAAGTTAATAAAATCTGTATTTTTCAATTATTAATATGTGATGTCTCTGGGTTTTTACAGGGGCCAAACATGATATTCGACCATGGCTTTTTTTCATCATTAAGTTGTTTTCATTCATGTATACTTCATATTTCCATCCCGATTTTATGTAAATAAATTAAATGCATCTGTAACTGATTTAAACTTGAACTGTTTAAGATTGTGAGAGTGAGTGGACAGATTGTAGGACTGTCAAATTATTCTCCACTCAGGTAGCATCTGGTAAGGTAGCATCTGGTAAGTAATCTGGTAAGGTAGAGACTTATTTGCAATTCTAATAACCATCCAAGTAACCAGTGAAAATTGTGATTAATATTTTAGTGTGTTTATGTAATACATTTTTGTATGTTAAGTGAGATTTTTCAGAAAATGCCTCTATGTTTTTCCTATTGTTTCTACTAACCAATGATTACATACATTTCTTTTCAAGACTTAAGACCATTTTGATGCAAACTGTTACGAATATGCACTGTATTTTTAAAAACTACTGCTCCAGGCCATCCTGAATAGATAGAAGAGTAATGTAGGGGTTTCAGAGGAAAAAAATTAGGAATTAATTGATGGGTTTTGTTGGGAATTTGTTGACTAGGAACAGCAGCCCTACTCAGCATTTTCCAATGGGTCCATTTTAGTTCAGGAATTAACCTTGTTTTTCTCTTCTGGGGACGTGCTGCAGAGAATTAGCTACTCTTTGTGTGCACGCCTTCAGAAGGACGGAGGGGGGAAAGTTGTTAAAACATAACTGAACTGTCAAAATATAGTTGAGAAGTACGGGGAGAGGGGGTTTAAAATAATAAGAATCTAACATTTCATTTACAAAGCGCGCGTATTTTTCACTGGGGAATAATCTTTTAAAAGCGACTTTGAGCAGAAAGCGAAGAATTCTAGGTGAGAGGATTTATTTTTAGAAATGTACAGGTCTTTGGGCGCGAAGTTAAATTGTACGATCAGCTATAATAAGGGTCCAGATGACCAAGACTAAGGTCTGCACATGCGCCGTACAGCAGGAGAACAGAGGAAATTAAGTTTTGGCGGTAGATTGAATAGGAATTTCGTTAAGAGCGGAAGCTCGCGGCAGACGTGCCGGGTAGGTTGAAAAAATGGCTATGAGGGAGAAAGTACCCTGGAGCGTGATTACTTCAAGAACGCAATAAATAAGGATTAAAAAGTAGTTGACTTCCTTGTGATCCATTCCCTGCCACTCGCCCAACTAATTAAAGTATATGACGACTGCAGGAGTAATATTTAAACACGGGAGCAAAACACGATCCGTGTCATATATATCTACATATATATATATATATATATATATATATATATATATATATATATATATATATATATATATATATATATATATATATATATATGTCATGGCTGTTTCGCCGTCCACCCATCAAAAACACTAATTACTGCAAATGCAGTCATCACACAGTAGGCGGGTGGAAGAACTAATACTTAAAATACATTTTCAGACTCCATTATTAATTTATATTAGTCAAATACCCCATTAATCCAGCTAAATCGCCATTGTACATCATCTCACAACTCACACGACAGACGCGCGTTTTGACTCTATAAAAGATTTCCCTGAACTGCGTAATTTTTTTCTTTTCCGTTATATAAGTCACATAAAGCGTACTCACTTCCTGACTTGGAGATCACACTAGGACTTTAATAGAAAAATTACTGTTTAATGCTCAGTAATATAATTAACTATATCTTATGCTCTAATCATATATATATATATATATATATAGTTTACAAATGTAAATTACTTAATAGGAAACAATAATGATATATATATATATATATATATATATATATATATATATATATATATATATATATATATACTAGCTGTACCCGGCCACGCGTTGCTGTGGCTCAGTCTGGATAAATGGAAAAGAAAGAAAAGAGAAAGCACGTTTCTAATATAATTAATTTATAAAGGGTGCAAAGCTGTTACTCCTTTAGCAATACCCAGGGGGCACGTGTAGCTTAAAGTATGCTACGGACGCGAGTAACGTTAACCCAACCCCCCAACACATTTTATAGTTCAGTTTTTAGTACTTGCTTGTTTTATGTAATATCTTGGCGAAATAATTGTGTTCCCTTCCGCCCGCTGAATTGGAAATAAAAAAATTAAAAAGTGCTTAATTTTACAATAGTTGTGGGTATACAATATTTTTTGTTGCTCCATTGTCTGTGCAGATATATAGATTGTCTGGTTTGCCGACTCTAGAACACGCAACATATAATTTTCCATGTGAGAAGCAATCCGTGTCTAAATCTAACCCACACAATTGTAAAGATTGGCCCTGTGCTTTATTTATGGTGATTGCAAACACCAATCGAATTGGGAATTGCAATCTCTTAAATTTAAATGGCATATCTGTTGGAATCATGGGAATTCGATTAATTAGGACATCTTCACCTTTGAATGGTCTTGTCAAGATTATTCCTTCTAAGACGTTGCTCAGTTATTTTTTTACTACAAACGGTGTGTCGTTGGTTGATATTTCGCTTTGGTTGGTTGATATTTCGCAACATTATAATTGGCACGCCGATTTGTAATTGCAGTACGTGCGGTGGCATCCCTGGCAGATCGAGTGAATTCAAAAATTCTGTTGGATAATGAACCGCTTCATCTCCTTCCACAACAGTGTCGACGGACTTGTATGTGACTCCTTCGCTTTCAATGTTATACTGAATGATGTTGTTCGTCTTTGTTTTCGTAGTTAGTTTGTTAGACGTCTTTGTTTTCATAGACGCCTTTGTTCTCCTCTTTGTAGCTCGTTCACTCAGCCAATCATGATTATTATACTAATTGGTTTGAATATTGGGAAATACTTTTTCAACCAATTCTTCTTTTGACGATACTAAATTGCAGAAGTTATGAGGCAATGAAATTCGTCCTGATGTCAAACCAACCGGCACCTTTCTGTTCCCAATTTCCAGCAATTTATGTGAGAATAACTCAGCTGATCGATCGTCTTGTAGATGGACACGCATATTTCTAGATAATTTCAACGTCTTTACGTGTCGCCACAAAGTAGAGTATTTCAGGCAAGCATTTATTTCGTCCGCTGGTGTCGGTCGAGGAATTATAGGTAATGTTTGCCTGAAATATCCTGCAAGCAATATTAATGCGTTCCCAAATGGTCTCATGTTTCCACGCAAATCTTGCAATGATCGATCAAGAGCCTCGAGTGATTTTTTGTGTGCCATTGTACATTCATCCCAAACAATAAGTTTGCATTTCTGCAATCCTTTTCCCATGCCGGATGGTTTGGAAATGTTGCACGGGGGAGTTTCAATGAACTGCATGTTCAATGGCAATTTCAAAGCTGAATGTGCAGTACTTCCACCTGGTAGCAATGTCGCAGCTATTCCGGACGAAGCAAGAGCTAAGGCTAAGTCATTTTGGGATCGAATTGCTGCCAGAGTCAATCAAATTAGGAACGTTTTACCAGTTCCTCCTGGCACATCTAAGAAGAAGATTTCTCCAACCCCGTTATTGACAGTTTGCATTATTTGATCGTAAATGCCTTTTTGCTCAAGCGTTAGCTTAGGAATATTTTATTGCACATACGACAAAAGATCACCCGTGTTGTAATTTTGTTCACGGCGGAATTCTACATCGAACGAAGGATCAGCAGATCGATTCGGTGATGGCATTCCCAATTCATTGAGAACTTTGTTCGCGATTTCTAAGCACAAATCTACAATCATTATCAACGCTTCGTTGTAAATTTCTGCTGTGAAATCTATGTTCATATTTGAATTTTCCTCGCGTATTCGACGGAATATATCTTCAGACATGTGCGATTTATATTTCTCTCGTAACTCTGTTGGAGATGAAGGAGAACAGGCGGTCAATATGATTGCAAACAACGCACGAATTTGTTTTGGATTTGAAGTATTGCAAGCGTCATTAATGCATACATCCCAGTGTCGGTCGTTCTCCAATAAATCCAGAGCTTGACATGCACTGCTAAAAGTGGCATGTGTAACGCCGTTGACAATTCTCAATTACTGGAAAGATGTTGGACCGGGCACATTTACCAACAGCATGTGAAGAAAGAAGCATTCATCTTGATTGGGATGCACGGTGTACAGTCTGCCTATCGTAGTTTCTTTGAATATGCCAGGTTGTCCGTCGACTCGCTCTCCTCGTTTGCGTCGTTCAAATGATTTTCTACTCGCATTCCATGTGTAATATGTAGGCACTTCCGAATACAGTAGAGTTTTCGCAAACGCGTCATTTTGACATAACGTGAAGAAAGCAGTTACCGTTGTAGCCGGTGGATTCAGGGCTATTTGTTGAACAGTTGCAGCTGTGAAATACACGCGTTGTCCATTTTCAAGATGTACTGCTAAGTGAACAACAGCTGGACTTCGTTCATGTATGGGAAATGAAAGAATTCGCCATACAGTTTCATTGCTGCTTATGTATCTTCCAGCCTGATACTGTGCGATTCCATCCATATTCCGAAAACGAAATATTTCAATCCGCTCGAAGAAATCACTCCGAAGAGGTCAATTTCCCAATACAATTTGAATTCCAATGAAAATCAATCCATACAGCTCAATTCAACCGCCAATTGCACAGAAAAATAAGAAAAACAGTTAAAAAACATATAAATTTGCAAAACATTAAAAAAAGGAAAAAACACGAACTAAAAAACAAAGGCAAAACAACAAAATACTAACGAAATACTGTCGAACCTCCATGTATTGAAGTAGCAAATTGCGCGATAAAAATTCGATATATAGAAATTTCGATATATAGAATTGAGCTTAGTCTTATCATAATTCTCCTAAAAAAATAAATAAAGCTAATTTTCGTATACGAAACTCCATTTCTAATTTATATGTGAATCCCATTAAATGAAAGTTAATAACTAAAAAATGGATTAATATGAAAGATTTATTGATTACTACATATCTTGAAAAAAACAATAATGCAGACAGTGGTTACAATGATCATATTTACATTCTTTAATAAAAAACTACGTATATCTTGCTGAACAGTTAGTTTTGCGGAAAGTTCAAAGAAATATTCGTATTTATTCAGTCCACTAAAAACTTCATCAGGGACATTTTCCACGAATTGAAGTCCACGACGTATTGTTTCAAATGCCAAAAATTGGAAGATTTTATTCTAAAGTGGAATAAAATCTCCCAATTTGTCTTGAAAAAAATTTCGATATATAGAGAAATTTTCGATATATAGAAAAAATTTTTCTATGAAATGAACATGGAGATTTGCTAAGAGTTCGATATATAGACAATTTCGATATAGGGAAATTCAATATATAGAGGTTCGACTGTATTTCAATTCAAACGCAGATTAACCGACAGAACTCAATTCTAACGCAATGAGAAACGAAATATTTCAATCCGTTAGAAAAAATCACTCCGAAGAGGTCAATTTCCCGATAAAATTTATTTCAAATGAAAATCAATCGATACAGCTCAATTCCACCGACAATTGCACAGAAAAATAAGAAAAACAGTTTAAATAACGTAATGTAAAACAATGAAAAAATTAAAAATTAAACTATGCTCACAAAATAAACGCTATGGTAAACGATACAATTTAATTCCAATGCAATGACAAACGAAATAATTAACCTTCTGAAGGCCACTAAAGCAGATCGATTACACTGAAAAAGAAGAAAGAAAGTTATAACAAAAACATATAAATTTGCAAAACCTTAAAAAAGGAAAAAACACAAAAATAAAAATAAATAAGCTATACTCACGAAATGAACCCTATAGTAAACGACACAGCTCAATTTCAACGCAATGCGAAACGAAAAATTTCAATCCGCTGTAAGAAATCACTCCGAAGAGGCAAGTTTCACGATATAATTTGAATTAAAATAAAAATCAGTCGAACACCGGACAGTGGTTCTCTTATTTCTTCGATCGTCTTTTATTGTCTACAACGAATCCTCCGTATTTTACGACCTGTTGGGATTTCTGATAGTGGGGTCGCACCCCACCGTGACAAATTTAGGTTCTGAAGGGAAGGGAAAGACATTTCTCGTTTCCTATAATATACTTAGTATAGCATTTGTTTCAAAAAAGCATGTTTATACCTGTCACAGGTCTGGCATCTATATAACAGGTATATAAAAACACTCACGTATTCGAATGCAACGTTGTGTCAAAATTTCAAAGAAATTGGTGAAGAACTTTCGGAGATTGGAGGTTTTGAACAAACGAACATTCACATTTTTATTAATATATATATATATATATATATATATATATATATATATATATATATATATATATATATATATATATATATATATATATATATATATATATATATATTATATATATATATATATATATATATATATATATATATATATATATATATATATATACATATATATATGTGTATATATATATATATTTATATATATATATATATATATATATATATATATATATATATATATATATATATATATATATATATATATATAAGATATAATTAAAACAATAATGATACACCAAGATAAGCTAAAAAGGATAGTGAAGTTTTGAAGCAAAAGGAAATTTTTGAAACAAAAACGGAAATTGATGTATTTAAAAAGACGTGAGGGGGATTAAGACCCCTCTATCCTGGTTAAAAGATCTTTTTACATAGCTAAAACTTTCCCAGCATTCGTCATACATCAATTAGAAAATTTAAAACTTTTCAAAAGGGTTTAAGACAATAAATAGAAAAGTTAGACATAAATGTAGAAGTTATATACTATAATAAAATAAAGTGACATAATGTCATAAGATGATCTCTAAAAACTACCTTACTAAAAACAGTAATTAAAAATATAAGAAAAAGCACTGAAAAAGCACTGAAAATGCCACAATACATTGATAAATTACACTACCATTATAAAACACCACATTTTATAAAACCATAACTTTAAAATTCAAAACAGCAGACAAAAACTCTATACCTCCAAGTCCAAGTGCCCAAGGACATCCACGCGCCCAAAACAACGCCTCAGTATATCCACCAGAAAGCCAGCCGGATACCCCGCCTGTACAGCCAGTTCAATGAATTTTTTAACTCTTTTATTCATCTCAATCCTAGAATCACACAGTCTATCACAACGAATTATGTAGTTGTTGACTATATTACGTTTAACATTTTGATGTAAAGCTGTATTCCAATTAGATAGACGGTTTATGTTAAAGTCGTATAAATCTTTTTTATCGAATATGCGGAAAGATAGAGTTCCATTTGACAAAGTGATGGTTACATCCAAAAAGTTGATTTCGTTTTTGGAGTTTGGTACGGTCTTAGTTAGTTTTATATTAGCTGGATAAAAAGTAGGAACAAAGTTACAGTTAACCTCGTGAGCAATGAAAATGTCGTCTACGTATCTAAAGAAAGCTATATTTTGTAAAAGTGATGATTTAGATTCAAAATAATAAAAATATATATCTGCCAAATAGGACGATGATCCACCCCCCATTGGCAGTCCAAATGTCTGAATATAATATGTTGTACCATTAAATAAATAATTTTCAAACAATATGATACGAAGTGTATTTTTAAAAAGAGTAAAAGTAATATATTCTTGTAAATCAAACCTGTGAAAAAACTCAATTAGAATTGAAAAAAGAAAAGTAGTGTCTATATTATTGAATAGGTCTACTACGTCATAAGATTCTATTAGTTCTATATCGTTTAAATTTTGATTTTTGATATTAATTGTAAGCTATTAGTGATTATATTGGATCCAAATTTTTTTATTTTAATGAAAAGATTTTTTAAAACTGGTATTATCAATTTATTAGCATAAGTTATGTAGGTACCGAAACCTACAGTTACTGGTCGAAAGGTAATAGGTTTTTTGTGGAATTTGGGAATTGCAACAAGGTAGGGAAAGGAGAAGGAATAAAGATTTATATTTATTTTTTTATGCAGTTTAACTAAACGTCGTTTCAGAGACAACTCATCAAATGCATATGGTTCGTAAAGTCTATTATTTGAATAAAATTTTTTACAATTTGAATATAATAATATTTGCAAATAAATGAATAGTTAGATGCCACCTTGTCTACATAACTAATTACCAGTTTATTTTGTAGTCCCTTTATAGAGGTCATACTTGGACTATTGAAATATGTTCTAGAACCCTTTAAGGCCAATTCATAACTTTTTAGAAAAGTGAATGAAGTTTTTTGTTTCCATTTTGTAAATGCCTCCAAAGGCAAATTATATTTTAAAGCATTTTTTTCAATGAAGGTGGTGAGGTTCTTATTGAAGGTTATTTCTATGTCTTTAAAACAATTATATCTAAACTTAGTACCCATTTGTATAGCATCACGTAGGTTTTTGTTCGATACTATCTGGACATTACCCGTTATGACATGGTTATGATCTGGATTAATATATTTTGACATTGATTTATGATGACAATCACACTCATAAACTGTGTTTAAGTTTTTTGAATTTAGATTATAATTAAATATTTTACGACTAATAGGTATATTGTAAGAGTATGTAACTTTAGGTTGTATTTTACAAGGTAAGTCAGACATAGAATCCTTAAATATTTTATTTATTGGTATGGAATTAAAGGCATTGTTTTTAAATTGTATAACAATGTATTCTGTTTTTATAGGTTGCATTGCTGCAGAAAGATCTATTCCTAATTTTTTAGCTCTAATTTTAAAGGTTTCTAATATTGTAAAATAGTGTTGTAAATATGAAGGTTCGAAGAGGCTTTTATATTTAGGATCTATTACATATTGCCATAGTTTGTTTAACCATCGATTTTTAATATTGTATATTTTACATTTTATCCAATTAAATTTTACAGAAGTTTCAGACAACAAATCCCTATTTAGTTCTAAAAAAAGGTTTTTATGTTTTTGTATGTTAAGTTTGTTACTACCATTACCGCGTCGCTGTCTTCGCTTTAGGGAGAATTTTGGATATACTTGTATTGAGATGTAGTCTTGAGTGTTTAGATAGCCTAAAGTATTTTCGTTTTTCGTTTTACCAAAACATGAAGTATTCAGGCCAAAGGGATAAAGTGTGTTAAATTGCGAGATGTGCATACTCTCCCACCATAAACGAAGTCTATCTTTTGGAACTATGTCCAAAATACTAACTTCGATTGATGTAAAACTGTGTGACCTGAAGTGTAACATCTCGAAAGAAGGATCTTTTTTATTATTAATGTTGCTTCTATGTAAATTTAATCTGATGTGTAGTTTATTTGATGTTTGACCTATATAGGCCTGACTACACTCTTTACACTTTAAACAATAGATACAGTTATATACTTTACAAAACACTTTATTACTAGTATTAGTACCCAACTGGTTTTTGTTTGCAAAAGGACAAGTTTTACAGCGTGGATTTGTACATCTTTTGAACTTGAAAGTACGTATATTACGATAATGTGAGTAATAATTAAATTTAAAATTAGGAACACTAATGTCTAGTACGGTTTTTTTGTTAGCACAAGTTGTATTTACCACACTAGGAGCTTTAGCAAAAAAAGAAGTAATCAGACCTGGGTTACGGGCTAACGAAGTGTTCAAATCCCCAACATTCAATATACTTATTAATGCCTATATTTATAATGTATTGGTTTTGGTGCAACACATGCTTTAAATATTTTAGTTATATATGCTCTGTCTAAACATTGCAAAAGCTACGCGCATTTTGGACGGTATTGCTATAATTTATTGCTATAATTTAATTCTAATTGGGGTACACCATATGAGTTAAGTCCATATACGCTCCCTAGCTCGTCATACAATTTTCTTTAACTTATTTTCTATATAAAAAAATAAAAAATAAAAAATCACAAAATTAGTTAAAAAATTAGCCAAGTTGATATTAATCCACAACATGTTTAGCAATGGTACTGCTGTAGTGATGTCTTGATAACAACTTCGTAAAGTAGTTTTTTCACGTAGAAGCCTTACGGAATGGATTGATTGCGGATTGCGCCTATTGAACATGGACTTGTTTAGAAGCTAGATTTCTTTCTATTTATTTATCATGAACAAGTACACTGAAAGGTATCAAGCGACTGGCAAAGCGGTTGAATTACATTCACCCGATGCCCGGAGTTTCAATGTTGGGGATTTGAACACTTCGTTAGCCCGTAACCCAGGTCTGATTACTTCTTTTTTTGCTAAAGCTCCTAGTGTGGTAAATACAACTTGTGCTAACAAAAAAACCGTACTAGACATTAGTGTTCCTAATTTTAAATTTAATTATTACTCACATTATCGTAATATACGTACTTTCAAGTTCAAAAGATGTACAAATCCACGCTGTAAAACTTGTCCTTTTGCAAACAAAAACCAGTTGGGTACTAATACTACTAATAAAGTGTTTTGTAAAGTATATAACTGTATCTATTGCTTAAAGTGTAAAGAGTGTAGTCAGGCCTATATAGGTCAAACATCAAATAAACTACACATCAGATTAAATTTACATAGAAGCAACATTAATAATAAAAAAGATCCTTCTTTCGAGATGTTACACTTCAGGTCACACAGTTTTACATCAATCGAAGTTAGTATTTTGGACATAGTTCCAAAAGATAGACTTCGTTTATGGTGGGAGAGTATGCACATCTCGCAATTTAACACACTTTATCCCTTTGGCCTGAATACTTCATGTTTTGGTAAAACGAAAAACGAAAATACTTTAGGCTATCTAAACACTCAAGACTACATCTCAATACAAGTATATCCAAAATTCTCCCTAAAGCGAAGACAGCGACGCGGTAATGGTAGTAACAAACTTAACATACAAAAACATAAAAACCTTTTTTTAGAACTAAATAGGGATTTGTTGTCTGAAACTTCTGTAAAATTTAATTGGATAAAATGTAAAATATACAATATTAAAAATCGATGGTTAAACAAACTATGGCAATATGTAATAGATCCTAAATATAAAAGCCTCTTCGAACCTTCATATTTACAACACTATTTTACAATATTAGAAACCTTTAAAATTAGAGCTAAAAAATTAGGAATAGATCTTTCTGCAGCAATGCAACCTATAAAAACAGAATACATTGTTATACAATTTAAAAACAATGCCTTTAATTCCATACCAATAAATAAAATATTTAAGGATTCTATGTCTGACTTACCTTGTAAAATACAACCTAAAGTTACATACTCTTACAATATACCTATTAGTCGTAAAATATTTAATTATAATCTAAATTCAAAAAACTTAAACACAGTTTATGAGTGTGATTGTCATCATAAATCAATGTCAAAATATATTAATCCAGATCATAACCATGTCATAACGGGTAATGTCCAGATAGTATCGAACAAAAACCTACGTGATGCTATACAAATGGGTACTAAGTTTAGATATAATTGTTTTAAAGACATAGAAATAACCTTCAATAAGAACCTCACCACCTTCATTGAAAAAAATGCTTTAAAATATAATTTGCCTTTGGAGGCATTTACAAAATGGAAACAAAAAACTTCATTCACTTTTCTAAAAAGTTATGAATTGGCCTTAAAGGGTTCTAGAACATATTTCAATAGTCCAAGTATGACCTCTATAAAGGGACTACAAAATAAACTGGTAATTAGTTATGTAGACAAGGTGGCATCTAACTATTCATTTATTTGCAAATATTATTATATTCAAATTGTAAAAAATTTTTATTCAAATAATAGACTTTACGAACCATATGCATTTGATGAGTTGTCTCTGAAACGACGTTTAGTTAAACTGCATAAAAAAATAAATATAAATCTTTATTCCTTCTCCTTTCCCTACCTTGTTGCAATTCCCAAATTCCACAAAAAACCTATTACCTTTCGACCAGTAACTGTAGGTTTCGGTACCTACATAACTTATGCTAATAAATTGATAATACCAGTTTTAAAAAATCTTTTCATTAAAATAAAAAAATTTGGATCCAATATAATCACTAATAGCTTACAATTAATATCAAAAATCAAAAATTTAAACGATATAGAACTAATAGAATCTTATGACGTAGTAGACCTATTCAATAATATAGACACTACTTTTCTTTTTTCAATTCTAATTGAGTTTTTTCACAGGTTTGATTTACAAGAATATATTACTTTTACTCTTTTTAAAAATACACTTCGTATCATATTGTTTGAAAATTATTTATTTAATGGTACAACATATTATATTCAGACATTTGGACTGCCAATGGGGGGTGGATCATCGTCCTATTTGGCAGATATATATTTATATTATTTTGAATCTAAATCATCACTTTTACAAAATATAGCTTTCTTTAGATACGTAGACGACATTTTCATTGCTCACGAGGTTAACTGTAACTTTGTTCCTACTTTTTATCCAGCTAATATAAAACTAACTAAGACCGTACCAAACTCCAAAAACGAAATCAACTTTTTGGATGTAACCATCACTTTGTCAAATGGAACTCTATCTTTCCGCATATTCGATAAAAAGATTTATACGACTTTAACATAAACCGTCTATCTAATTGGAATACAGCTTTACATCAAAATGTTAAACGTAATATAGTCAACAACTACATAATTCGTTGTGATAGACTGTGTGATTCTAGGATTGAGATGAATAAAAGAGTTAAAAAATTCATTGAACTGGCTGTACAGGCGGGGTATCCGGCTGGCTTTCTGGTGGATATACTGAGGCGTTGTTTTGGGCGCGTGGATGTCCTTGGGCACTTGGACTTGGAGGTATAGAGTTTTTGTCTGCTGTTTTGAATTTTAAAGTTATGGTTTTATAAAATGTGGTGTTTTATAATGGTAGTGTAATTTATCAATGTATTGTGGCATTTTCAGTGCTTTTTCAGTGCTTTTTCTTATATTTTTAATTACTGTTTTTAGTAAGGTAGTTTTTAGAGATCATCTTATGACATTATGTCACTTTATTTTATTATAGTATATAACTTCTACATTTATGTCTAACTTTTCTATTTATTGTCTTAAACCCTTTTGAAAAGTTTTAAATTTTCTAATTGATGTATGACGAATGCTGGGAAAGTTTTAGCTATGTAAAAAGATCTTTTAACCAGGATAGAGGGGTCTTAATCCCCCTCACGTCTTTTTAAATACATCAATTTCCGTTTTTGTTTCAAACATTTCCTTTTTGCTTCAAAACTTCACTATCCTTTTTAGCTTATCTTGGTGTATCATTATTGTTTTAATTATATCTTATATAGTATTGTCTAATAATAGCAGCTTAGCGCATATTGACAATATACTTATTAATGCCTATATTTATAATGTATTGGTTTTGGTGCAACACATGCTTTAAATATTTTAGTTATATATATATATATATATTAATAAAAATGTGAATGTTCGTTTGTTCAAAACACTCCCTTACGATCAGGGTTTTTTGTTTTAGAAATCATATTAATAATGAAACATAAATATTGTGACATATTGCGAATATTAGAGTATAGTGGGAAATTAATGAATGTTTCCTTATTTATTTATCTGTCTCGTAATAGTTAAATGTGTAAAGAAAATTTAGTATAAATTACTTATTCAGTGTGTAGATTGTTTCTATTGTAATCAAAGAATGATAAAAATTATTGAAGTTTAAACAAATTTATCATTTACCTCTTAATTTTGTTGCCTCAAATCAGAGAGGCACAGACTAGTGGGACTCAACCCACACAGGGACAATAAAATAAATGGAGGAGTCGCAGATGGTTTAAAGTAAATTTTTGACATAGTGAGTTATTTATTTAAAATTGTTCTTTTAATATGCTTATAATTTTGAAATCATGTTATTTTTAATTTTATTTTTTTTTAATTTTTACATAAATGAAATACTGATTCATATTAATATTTAAATATGTTACAGTCACATAAGATTTGCTAAAATCAGAAGACATTCCAGACATTTTTTTCTGCTATTATATCAAGTAAATATATACAAAAATCAACTGGTAATTGATTTTTTAAAACAAAAGTCAAAATTTGCTGATTTATTTTTTATTTTATTTTTAATATTTTCTTAATTTAAAAAAAAAATTGCTACTTCCAAAAAAATTCGGGATTCGAGTGACTTTTTAATTCAATGAAAGTAGGCCACAGTCGAAAAATGTTTATGCTCCACTGATTTAACTGAATATAAAAAGAAATATAATTTTTAAACAGGCATGATTTAAGACTTAGAAATTTTATTATCAGAGCATTTATTAGAAATGTATTGTTAATTTTAGCTGTTATTTATTTACTCAGAAAAAAAAAATTAAATTTTCACAAATAATATAATTATTACCTATCATAATTATTTGTTTTATTAAAAATAATTAATAGAGTTGATGATAATATCAATAAACAATATTATAAATTAATTATTATATTATTATATTAGCACAAAGCTATACTATAGATTAAGAAGACGAAAAATTAAGAATTTGTATAATCATCAATCCCTGCAGATACCTTCTAACTATATTAAGTTTAAGACAAATGGAAATTTAGGTTTACTGCAGCTAACATCTAACATTACCAAGTTCTAACATTCCACATGAAAATTAATTTTAAATTTATTTATGCTTTCTCCTGACCGTTGTTGCTTTAAATAAATATAAAAGAAATAGAAAACTTAAAAAGACATCATAAAAGACTTCAAAATTTTATTATCAGTGCATTTATCAGAAATGTATTATTAATTTTATCCATTATTTATTTTTACTCAGAATAAAATTACTTAAAATATTTATAAATAATATAATATTTAACTATCACAATTAGTTATTTAAAAATAAGGATTAATAAAATTGATAATAGTATCAATAAACAATACTATAAATTAATTATTATATTATTATTTTTGCAACAAATTATACTATTGGTTAACAACATGAAAATTAAGAATTTTTATAATCATCAATCCCTGTAGATAACTTCAAACTATATTAAGTTTATGACAAATAGAAATTTAGCTTTACTGCGGCTAACTTTTAACTTTACCAAGTTCTAACATTAACATGAAAATTAATTTTAAATTAATTTCTGCTTTCCACGGACTGTTGATGCTTTAAATGATTACAAAATGAAATAAACATTTTAAAAAGGTATCATATAAGACTTAGAAATATTATTATCAGAGCATGTACCAGAAACGTATTATTAATTTTAATTCTTATTTATTAACGCAGAAGGAAATTAATTAAAATGATCATAAATAATATTATGATTAACCATTATAATCAATTTTAGTATTAATACTAATCGATAAAATTGGTTATAATATCGATAAATTATATTATAATTTTTTTATTATATTAATATATTATCAGCAAATTATACTATTGATAAAAGAACAAGGTACAAATTTAAGTATTTTTATAACCATTATTTACAGCAGAAAACTTCTAACATTACCAAGTTTATTACAAATAAAAAATTAACTTCTTATGTTTTAATTTTTTTATCATTTTTTAATAATTCCTGTTTCCCTTTCACAGTTACGCAAATCTAAAGAAATCATAAGAGCTCTTTAATAACGTTGAAAATTTTTATTAAGATACACTTTTTCAACTTTCAATGTGCTGAAATATATTAGGATCATAAACACTAACTCGGTAAGCAAGAAATTTAATTTATTAAAGAAACAACATTGATACAATACAAACAAAATTATTAAAGATGTTTTTAAAAAGTCTGGCAAGGGAAGATAATGTAATCCCTCGTTTAATTCCGTTAAGAAAATTTAGCAAATGCCTAACTTGTTCGATCAGAGAGGATTTTATTACTTTTTTACTCCCCACTTTTTAAGGACACCATTTTAAATTTCCATAAGTGGTGTTCCTGTGTCGTACTGAGAAACTATTACAGTTTTTAAAGTTTTGAAATTGGATATAATAAATAGATAGAACATTCAACTGTGCTTTCAAACATGTATAAAATTTAGAAAGGCAATTTTCTATTTTTTTTTCAGTAGTTTAGTTATCTTTCAGTTCTTTAAGAAGAAATGAAAAATATTAAACCTTAAACATTTTGAATGTTTTTTTAATACAGGGCGTCCGGGCCAAAAGTATCCAAAAGTTATGGCTTATTTTTAAGGAACTACCCATTATAATTTTAAAAAAATATATTTAAATAGACAGAACATCTCACGAAGCTTTAATATAAATCATAGATTTTGATCATAGTAACATAGATTTCGATGCGTGTAACTTTTGTAGCACAATAAACGTCTATTTGGTAATCCAGTTCTCTCCATGTGTTTCGTAGCATATCAGGAGTTATTACACGAATTACTTGAATGATATGCTTCTTCAACTCCTTCACAGTTTCAATTTTTTGTTTATACACAAAGGATATAAGTTTAATAACTCCTGATACGCTACGAACCACTTGGAGAGACCTGGATTACCATTTAGACGTTAGTCGTGCTGCAAAAGGTGCGCACATCGAAATCTATAATACTATGATCGAAATCTATGATAGATATTAAAACTTGGTTAGATGTTCTTTCTCATTAATTTTTATTTAAAATTCTAATGGGTTGTTCGGTAAGAATAAGTCATAACTTTTGAATATTTTTAGTTCAAAAACCCTGTATTTAAAAACCTATGATTTGTATGACATATAATTTAATTTGATGATTTGTATGACATATAAAAGGGAATATTTTACTCGTAAAAGGCCACTAAATTCGTAAAAAAATATTTGTTATTGTAATGTGATATTAAAGTGCCCGACTACGATGAAAACATCGGTTTTCAAACGGATAAAAGAATATAATATAAGCTGAAAGCAAGAAATACTGAATATAAGTATTATAAAAGGAATATAATATAAACTGAATGTGAATTTAGTTTATTTTAAATTATTTTTACATCTTTCCTCTCTTAGGGGTAATAGCGAAATACATAGGAGTGATTCTCAGGCAAAGTAACAGCTTCCATCCATTTCCTGTTGTCACCCTTAAGAAAAGGGCTTTCGACACTGTTGAATCATCAGGTTTAAAATTAAATTAAAAATCGAAATTTTAAGATAGAAACTTGAAGTGAGATTTATATGAATAAGAAAGCTTTCAGCTTCCATATGATGTAAATATTTTCTTTGTAAGATAAAAACTGGAGGAGCATCGATATTACATCCACATATGGGACGATATTTCTTGAAAAACTATGTTTCATTTTTTGATGAAAATATCAATCTGTTTTAAAATATTTTTACACAAATGAGGTCTAGATTGAAAGATAAATGTTTGTAGTCTTAGTTTGTAAAAAGATCAAAATTCTACGATCATATTTTGGCGATTTATTGTAACCTGAAGATGAAAAAGTCAATATTTTCTCACAAAACATAAAGTAAAAAAAAACTTAAAGTTCGACGAAGATAAAACATGTCTTACTTTGGTCCCCACCATATTTCTGCATCCAGTGGTATTGCTCTCGACCCAATACCCCCAGCGGTTTCGGAGTAGATAGCGTGACAAGCTTTTGACAGCGGCGGCAGCGGGAGTTATTTTTTTAAGAATAGAGAGATAACTGTACACATTAGACTAACATTACATGTTTAGAGCTGCCAAAGACCTGTGACTTATTCATGTAGAAATAAAGATAAAGTACTCTATACCGATATTACAAAACTTTAATGATTGCGTAGCTAAATTTGCAACCGTGACTCCGTTAAAATTATTTGAAAATTTTATCCTCTATTGCATAACAGAAATTTTATTAGTTATTTATTTTCTCTTTATTAAATGCACACTACGCAGACATAAATTGCTATGAAACCTTTAGAATCGCTACGGTTACGCTTGTTTTCTCTTAACTTAATAACCCCATATATACGCTCTAATGATTTAACTGGTAAATTAACGCTTGGTGGGATAATGCACGTGAGCAAAATCCCTTTGAAGTAATCCTCTAAAAAGGATTAATCGATACGCTTCAGTAGTAGATTTAAAAGGCAGTGCAAAATTCATTTTTATGAATGTTAGAATATTTAATCAGTATTTGAAGTTATTTTTTTCAAAAGCAATTTTTTTCGCCTTTTGAAATATAATTTTAAAATAGTCCACATTATACAAATATAGAAGTATAATTAAAAATGGGTAAAGAATTACGTCTTTTTTAAAATTTTTTTAAGTCGTCTACACTTAAAATGTCTTTTAATCTTATTTAAATTCTGGAAGACGTGATCTCTTTATTCATATTTGACTAATATAAAAATTTATGGAAATTTTGCATATTAGCATAGCGTGAGAATTACGAAAAAAAACTAGTTTGAATATTGCTTATACTAAAAATAAAGTTATAAAATACTGAAAAGATTCGCTAATTTTTGTTTTAAGTGAAATTAATAAATGATTTACTCTCCCAATCTAAAAGTATTTTCCTTTATGTCATTAATTGAATATTATAATCATCAACAAACAGTTAAAAGTATATAAAATTCCCAATTGTATGGGATATTGAAATAGTGAACAGAAAGTGGACGGAAATTCGTTCAGGCATTTTCTGAGAGCTTATTAGACTTTTTTAACAGCACATAATTCATTAGAAAAAAGGAACATCTACTAGGACGATTAACAACATAAATTTGAGTGCGGTGGCCCAGTTGGCAAGAGCAGCGGGCCAGTGATCTGAACGTCCCTGGTTCGATACTCGTCGCTTCAAATCCACCGCCGTTCACGAATGGTGGCCAGGGTACGTAAAATAGGTCGTGGCTGCTATGTCTTCCAAGTTCTCATATTTACCTCTTGGCGCACGGGGTCAAATGTTCCGGTATCGTCACTTGACTCGGCTCAAAATTACGGTCATTTAGCCAAGTCGGAGTCTGACCCTTGTGATTCTAAATGAAAACAGGAGCCGCCCCTTTCAGTCCAATAGCCTATTAGGACCTAGTGAATGGACCCTCCAACCAGGGGGCATTAACAACAACAAGACATCATATAACTATTTGATTCTACAAAATACAATTGTTCATCGATGTATAAATCTTTAACTTTTTATCGCATCAAGTTGTTATTATATATATATATATATATATATATATATATATATATATATATATATATATATATATATATATATATATATATATATATATATATATTATATATATATATATATATATATATATTATATATATATATATATATATATATATATATATATATATATATATATATATATATATTATATATATATATATATATATATATATATATATATATTATATATATATATATATATATATATATATATATATATATATATATAAATTTTATACAAGTTCTCTTTTGTGTGCGTGCGTTGTTTCAGAGTTGGTCACTAAGTTGAAATTGTAAACCTTACCTAAATGAAAATAATCTATCTATTCAATTAAATCTAACTGACAGCCACTATAGTAGAATCGGAATTTTGATGGTAGTGGCGTGAGAAACGAAATGATAACCAAATATCGAAATAAATAAATAAATAAATAATTAAGACTCGTTAACTCGAAACACGAAAGTTACGGAAGATGGAAATATCTAAATTAAAAACAGAAACATCTTGTAAAATATTACAGTCTAATACCATCAATTTATCTATTTTATTTATTTATTTTGTACATTTATGCGTAGATAAGGCATATGTATTTTAGTAGATGAACTTTATTATTATCTGTTTTAATACCATTCTCCTTTTAAAAACAGAAAATGAAACGGGAATTTTTGAAATGCAAAGAGACGTTTTCTAGAAATGTATGAATATTAAATGACAAATGCATGTTTTAAAAGCAGAAATATCTGTTTTCCAAATGCAATCTGAAACAGATATTGAATGTTTCAAGAAAACTGATCGACATTTCTTCCGATAGTTAAATATTTGCAAATTTCTTTTCCTCGGAGGTCACTGGAAATTTTTATAATAACAAAGCAATTCTGCTTTTTCTTTCCTTTTATTTCAGAATATTTTTTATGCATAGTCATGAAAAGCTCAGGGCAAATCTGAATTTATGTAGATAGATGAGCTTATGCATAGAAAATATGGATAAAAGACAAAATTCCTAAGCTTTAAATATCGCATTTCACTGAAATTTTGAATTATTCAAGATACAGTTAACACCCTGGGTATTATTATATAAAATTTCCTCGAGGCTAGGCTTTTTTGGTGAATTTTTTTCTGCTTTCTTATAGCTGCATAAAAGTTACTTTACAAAAAAGTTTCCGCAGTATTATATTTTATTGGTTTGCGAATCCTTGTATAGAAAATGATTAGTTTTGGTACTCTTAAAGAAACATACTACTATGCTACATTTATATTGGGATGGTTTTAAATCGTTTACACCATATACATTTTTTTCATACGAAATTCTTTAAATTATATTTCGGTCTATTCGCTACATTAATTAGAAATGGAATAACTATTGGTAAATATGTTTAATGTATTGGTGTATTTGTGTTCAGAATCTACTGCAAAATTTATATATATATATATTGATTAAAATCCATCAACGTATAAATTAATATTACTATTTTAACATAAATTGTGCAGTTGCTATTTAAATATTCCGTATATAAGTAAACGTCTTAAATTTCCCTGTTTTAACATCAAAACGATTTCTTGAATTGAATTGAGCACAATATTTCCTACAATGTAATTTTTTTGGCTTCTTAATCCTCCTTTCATTACACTTTTAGAGTTCCTCATCTCCATCCATGCTTACTAATTAGGTTAGTATGTCTTACTTTTTGTAACTTTTCCTGTGATGGATCCAAAAGGAGAGATAAATCACTTGTGACAATCGATTTGAATGTTCTGTCCTTAATGGAGAACTACATGAAAGTACATTAACTTTGGATAAAAGAAGTTTTGTTTTAAACTTAAGGTATGAAAAAAATGTATTGCATGTAATAATAAAAGGGGATATTATTGTAATGAATATTATTAAAATTGTTTCAATATATAGCTTACTTTAATCGAAAATGTTTGGTGTTTAGTTGCGTATAACTTCAAATTTCGAAGGCAAAAATAACATATCAAAGGAATTTATTTTACCTATTTAAATTTTTTAAGATCATTGGTACATAATTCATACTTGCCTAGCTTAAAAAATATTATTTTACTTTCCTACATTTTATTATTAGACAGAAATTCTTGTAATTTTTAATAAAAAATTAAAAAATATATATCTTTATACGAGTATTGATGTCATACGCCCTATATATGAAAACCTCCATAATTGTTTTACTTTCAACCAAAAAATACAGTTCTGTCTTACGATTTTACATTCTTGGGTATTGTTGCTAAAACTTATGATAGGACACATCAAGAATAAATATTCCAGATAGCGTTACTACATTTCTATGAGTTTGGTCTTGAAGGGTCAGACGGTGTGGGGCGGTCTCGGCTCAGGCAGTCAACGTGGATCTGGGTTCGTTCCGACCCAGATCCACGTTGGATCTCCTGCCGTTATGCAGATTGCTTGGCTAAGCTGCTCCTGCCAGACGGCTTTACAGGCCAGGTAGAGAGACTGGCAGTGTGACTGGGCATAGCTTCTGTGTGCCAGCTGCGCGAGGCAAATACTTGTAGCAGAGCAAAGTGTCTTCAGCCTTTAATTGTGTCTGAATGAATACCATTGTATAATTGCATCAGTGTGATTATTGGTTTAATACAGTTCATCTACTTTCGACGGTACACATGCCTTTTTACTACAAAACTAAAGAGTTTCATGAAGATTTTAGACTTTCTGTATCAGCTACCGGTATGTAACCATGGGGTGGATTCCCTTAGAATTCGACTACGGGCATTTCTTTATAATATAGAAGGACGTAGTGACATAATTCGGGATTTTTCAGGCCTGCTATTTCATTTTTTTAGCTTGAAATGGAGTTTGCATGCACATTCAGTATATATTACTTTCCTCTAAAATGATTGAAAACAGATTTTTTTCTAATTTGTTATTTTAAATCAACACCTCTAGTTCTGACTTACGAATTTCCAATCTTGGGTTACGTTGGTAAAACTCATCTTAACACTCCATTACTATCCTCAAAATACTTACGTCATTACTGTCGTCGTATCTGTGAGATACATGACATAAAATCCATGATATATCAATGTTTACACTAATATTTGAAGGAGAAGGGGGGGGGGGGGTAAATAACTAGAGGTATGCACTGCTTTGCCTTTTATTTACGGAAAATTTTCTGATAAGGTATGGAACACAGAGACATCACTGAACCAATTATGAGCATGGTATGACCCGTTCGTTTGCCTTCCAGCATAAATTTCCCCATTGGTTAAATTAAACATTGCATAAATTTCCAAATTGGTTGAATAAAACATTCGTTGAATAAAGCAACAATCCACAAAAATACAGCTACAAAACAAAAAATCAGATTGATCAAAAATACTTACGAATCTGCTGTCGTCGTATCTGAGAGATAAAAGGTTTGTGATGTCAATAACCTTTACTTTATAAGAACCGAAACTAAACTGACATTTAGCACCCATAAATGCCTCTTTTTTTGTTGAAATCATTTAAATACAACCATAATTCATCTATTGTGACAATTGTTTTCCATTTTTCTTTGGATAAGTGTTTCTCATATATAATTCTGCAGCGTGTCCTGCGTTCAGCGATATGATTTGGAAGAAGTCGATGCACATTGCGTTTTTTCGCTTTTTTAAGATTTAAATCAATGTTTATCATTTTGTTTACAGTGGACACCGAGAATTTTAATGATTTTGCAACTGTCCTTTGACTAGGGGGATTTTCTTTTAACATTAAACAACGTACCTTTGCAATAGTCGAAGATGTCTGTTTTTTCCTTGGATACTTGTTTGGAATTTTTGTCCCACTTGAGGCTCCAATTTGACGTTTTTTTTCCTTTCTTGTTGACGATATTACCTATCGACGCTTTAGATATCACAAAAACATGACTCTCACATCGTTTTTGGATAACGGAGTATGCATATTTCTCTTCGGAAAGAGCATAAATGTAGCCTTCGAACCACTGCTTTGTTAAAAACGTTATTTTGAATAAAAACAGAACCTTCCAGCCGCAGACGATAATTTTGACTTTTAAAAACATAGTACAATTGCAATTATTTCTTTTGCAGCAAACGATTTTTTACTACCGCTTACCAAAATCGTCTAAAAAATGTGCGAACAGCCTTTGTAGTTACCACATTTCTACGTCTTCTTACAACGAAACTTAAGAGCTCCATTAAAATCTCCGCATTAGGCGGCTCCTAGTGAATTTTAGGTTAAAAAAATTGGCAGCTTGTTTACATAGGCATCTTATTAAAGTCCCAATCTGATTTTGCATCATTTACGGCATTTTATTTTTGCAAGAAATAAGAATTTTTAGAAGTAAACAGCTGGTGGGTGGCCCACTGAAGTGTAAGTCTTGTTTCTTTCTTTCGGATTATGAATTTTTTTCTAAAAATGTCAAAGTTCTGAACATAATTTTTTTCTCAATCCCATACCCTTTTACTATAGGAGGTAAAAAGACAAAATTTATTTCTAGGTAAGTTAGCAGTCCTAGATAATTCTAGATAAGTCAATTGTGTTTTACCTTGTATTTATTACTTTCCCCAACTCTATGAAAAATTCAATTTGGATATGTCAAAGACAATTCGTTAAAATTGAAGTTTACACTAAACTCTTTTTCAGTTTACGTCGGATGATAGTTCAGGAGATATATCTTGACTCATAATTAATTATGGATATTAAATTTTAAAAATTACAAAATTCCCCTTTTCTTAGAGTTTCGCATTTATCATTTCTGCTCAGACTGAAAGTGCCATAAATCTTTGTCAAATATCATTTTCAAAAGAACATACTATTTTTAAAAAATTATATTTCACAAAATTGTATGGCAGAAAATGTCTTTTTCGAGAAAATCAAACTATTTTCAGGTTTCCAGGTTCCAAATTCAAATTCAAGAAAAATGAGCTAACAATTTATTCATTTCTGAAGTGTTCAAATATTCATTAAAATTAAGATAAAAATTTAATATTAATTCTTTGGGGGTCTGTGAATTCTGTAGAGGAGAAATATACATTCGAATAGTATATTTCTGTTATATTTTCGTTGCAAGATCATTCGTAGAGAAAGCATATAAAAGTTTGAGAAAAAATCTTGCATTTGACGCACATCACGCTCGCCTGTGGCGCCACTTCAAAGCGCTATTTAAGGCTTGGAGATTTCGACGATTTCAAGTTCGGCAATTGTGTTTTTCTTCTGGTTTTTTCAAAAAAACGATCAATTATGCCTCGTCGAAAACAGCGATCATCTTTTGATCAAGTATCCGAGTTCGACAGAGGAAGGATAGTGGCCTACCGAGATTGTGGATTATCTTTCAGGGAAATCGGTAGTCGTATTGGACGAAACCAAACAACTGTAATGCGGATATGTGATCGTTGGATGCAGGAGGGTACGACGGACCGGCGTGTTCCCTCGCATCCACCTCAGCGCACCACTTCACGTGATGACAGGCAAATTGTGCGCATGGCAGTGACGGATCGCTCAGTCACATCACGAACAATAGCACAGCACATGCAGTCTGTAACGCATAATCCAGTGTCTGCGCGTACAATTCGACGCCGTTTACAGCAGAGTGGTCTATCCGCAAGACGTCCATTGCTTTGTCTACCCTTGACGCAGAACCACAGACGTCTCCGCCGCCAATGGTGCGATGACAGAAGGATGTGGACGGCAGAATGGAATCAAATTGTCTTTACTGACGAGTCACGCTTCTGTCTGCAACACCACGATGGTCGCATTCGAGTCTGGAGACACCGTGAAGAGAGGATACTGAATAGCTGCGATATGCACCGCCACACTGGTCCTGCACCGGGTATTGTGGTATGGGGCGGTATTGGATATCACTCTCGCACGCCTCTAGTACGCATTGCTGGTACTTTAAACAGCCAGCGCTACATCTCCGAGGTGTTGGAGCCAGTTGTCCTTCCTTACATTCAGGGCTTGCCCACAGCCATATTTCAACAGCATAATGCGCGACCACACGTGGCACGCATTGTCCAACGGTTCTTCGTCAATCGCCAGATTGAATTGCTTCCCTGGCCGCCTCGCTCTCCGGATCTTTCGCCGATAGAAAACATGTGGTCCATGGTTGCTCTACGATTGACCCAGATTCCATCCCCAGCTGCCACAGCAGATCAACTTTGGCAACGTGTGGAAGCTGCTTGGTCTGCTGTACCCCAAGAACTCATCCAAAGTCTCTTTGAATCAATGCCGAGACGTGTGGCAGCGGTGATCTCCAACAATGGCGGCTACTCTGGCTACTGATTTTGGCAGGAACCACACTTCACAGAAGTCTATAAATTTAACCATTTGATACTTGGTCAACATGTTATCTACAAAATAAATTTTGTTGTGATATCTCTTGTCTTTCTTGGTGTTGCAATATGGGTGGCCAGCAGTGTACATACTGTTTCTAAAGCGGCCTCCTTATTACACATGACATGAAACATACTTAATGGAAAGAAACATAACGATAAAAAACAAGTCTACCGATACATCAATATGGAAGGAACAATCTCCCAAATCAAGACAGAAACATTGAATAGGATGAGCAGCCTCAAACATCAATACGCGATTTGTCGTAGGGGTAGTCTTTCTGTTAACACTTGATATGCTATCTCGAATAGCTTCTTTCTTCTTTTCAGGTGGTTGTTTACAATTTTCTGAAGTTTCAGCTTTAAACTTTGGTGTCAAGAAAATGTAGTATTTTCAGTAAACTAGATAAATTCCTTCTAAAGTCCAATAAGGACGACCTTAGGTATTGTCATTCATGGAGACTAAGCAGAGCACTTGACGGAATAGCTTAAAGGTTATTATACCCATTCAACATCTGCGTATATCACACAGCATATTTTCGTCGGTTGTTGGAAATATCCATTCACTTTCTAATTGTATTCTCAGTTGCTTTGAGGTTCAGTTGGTTGGTTCATTTTTTCTGGAACAAGGTCATGGAATGAAATTCGCCTCGAATGAAATTCTAACGTGCGAATGAGCCTTCCGGGTCATTGTAACGGCCGTATATCAGGACAAAGGACCTTTCAATATATGTACTGTTGCACAGAGCTAATTTTTTAACTTAAATTTCCAGGCACTTGTTCTGAGTATAGTGTTTAATATTAATTGTACAATAAAACTTTGCTGTTTTAAAGGTACATTCCTTTGCACAAAGATTTATCTATATAGATTTAGAAAATGGTGAAAGTATAGTAGTCTGTGAAAATATAAGTCTGGATGAATATTTACCAGTGCCTCATTGTAGCACCCAATCTCGTTATTCTCTTTCACATATTCGCTTTAATATACTGATTTGCATTATGAATTATTCTACCAGGAAATCTGAAAACGGATCATTGAACCATTCATTGTATGAATGCAAAGAAAGCTACAAATGTGATAATAGAGAAGGCCTCGAATGGAATTCTAACGTGCAAATGAGAATGCTCTGAACATAGCACGACATTTAAATCTTTAATAGTATTTTGAAAAAACTAAAAAAAAAGGAAAGAATCCTTCTACTGGTCACTCATGCCAGTATGTTTATACAAAATTCTGTTTCTTTGAACTATTGTTTTAAGATGAAGTGAACAAAAACCTTATAAATAGTGGGAAAAATTAATTAGCAATAAAAAGTCTAGGGCACATCTGAACAAGTACAATAAAAAATTTGTGGAAGTAATTATATGTTGTAACTTATATTTTAACCATTAAAGCTATTTAATTTCCTTCGCGTCAAATGAAATGAGAAAAATTCGTTCTTTTTTTTATAATTGTAAGGTAGTACATTACAAGAGGGAACTGAACGCAAGTAAAACTTAAAAATAAAAATAGTGAAATGTTCATTTTGATTTCTTATAGTTACTGCATTCCTTGACGAAAATCTATTAAAAACGAAAAAAAAATTAACTAACACAGAACGATGTTTATATAAACTGATCACACCACAAAAAATTTATATTTTAATTTTTTATTAGTGCTTATTTTGGAGGTTTTGATTTTGATTTACACTTTTTAAATACACTCATGGACAAAAAATTAGCGCACCAAGAAGGAGTCGTCAAAATGAAACGAAATTTTACATACGTAATGACTACTTTGATATAAGTAAATGATAAGAAAATCAAAGAAAAAGGATAATTTATTTCAGAGAAAAAGGCAAAAGAACGGAGGAGTTAATACTCTGTTGGAAACCCCTCTAGCGCGAATGCACGATGCGATACGATCGGGCATTGAGTCATACAAGTTCTGTATGATGTCTTGAGACATTTCGTTCCATATTTGCTATAACCTTGCTCCTAGTTCATTCAAACTCGTGGGATGCCCAACTCGTCGTCCCAATGATCCCAGATATGTTCGATTGGAGACAAATCTGGGGATTGGGCAGGCCAAGAAAGGGTAGTAACAGTGCGGAGACAGTCTTGTGACACCCTTGCCGTATGAGGCCGAGCTTTGTCTTGTTGAAAAATGGCTCCTGGGAGCCGTTGCATCAGTGGCAACACATGTGGTTGCAGGATTTCATCAACAGCACCATGGGCTGTCATGGTGCCACGGAACAATACTAGGGGTGACCGTGTATTGTAGGCAATGGCACCCCATACCATCACACCAGCTGTGGGAGCGATGTGTCGCTGTACAGCAAAGGCAGGATTGAAGCGTTCACCACGGGCTCTCCACACACGAACACGATTGTCATCACTGCCGAGATTGAATCTGGATTCGTCGCTAAAGACGACCTGGTTCCATTCCGCTGCAGTCCAGTTTCCTCGTGCGCGGCAAAACTCCAAACGGAGTCGTCGATGGGTGGGCGTCAAGGGCAGCACACGTAATGGGCGCCGCGATACCAACTGTCCTTCAGCCAGGCGCCTTCGTATGGTTCGAGAAGACACAGAGGCCCCTAGTGAAAGTGCTACCTGTGCCTGGATGGCGGCCGATGAAGCAGTTGGCTGTACGCGTGCATTTCTTACGATGTGGCGGTCTTCTCGACGACTGGTCTGTCGAGGATTCTGAGCCTGGTCTTCGTGTACATGACATCTCTCGGGTCCACTGGTCCCAACACCTCCTCGCAACTCAATCAGAGCGGCCTAATTGACGAGCTACTCCCCTAGGTGACCACCCAGCTTCCATCATCCCGACGATTCTCCCCCTCTCAAACTGCGACAACTGCTTATATTGTCTTCGAACACGGCGTAATGGCATGTCTATCACAGCTCTTCCTTTTTAAATGATTCAGCACACTCAAACAAGCTTTGGTTACGTGTTTTATACTCCACAGAGTACGATGTACAACGCCCTCTACCGGCTATACGTAATGCGCAATCACGCTGCATTTCTAATCATTTGCATATCTCCCCGACATGTACCTTCATTACAAGTTTCGTTACGATCCCGCAATTATTTCTTGGTGCGCTAATTTTTTTGTCCATGAGTGTACATATTGAATAATGTATATATTTCATTAGTGTTAAGATTATGCTGCTCTCGAAAGAAATATTTTCTTGTCAAGATTTAAAAAGACTATGACCGAAAGATTGAAACTTATTTCAAAGGTATCGATGAAAATTCCATGCATGGTATATTGCATGAGAGGGTTATTGCTTTAATACTGTTTGAGTACAGGATCCCTAAACATTAAATAATAAAAACTGCCTTCCTAAATGTACGTTGTTCGAAAAAAGTACCACAGGGAAAATCGTCTTCCCCTATTCCAAACGTCTGTGATTCAGAAGTTACAAACATGTTAAAAAAGAAATTATGGACAACCGGTGAGGTAGTAACTTGCGATTTTCAAGATGGCACGGAATACCTTCGTTTCCTTCTAACGCTACATCCCGCAGAAAAACTAGCCTATCCAGACATCGGTCAGACTGTTAGAATTTGGAAAAGACGAGAAACAAGTTTACGCCCACAAAACAGCCTTAAGTATAAAAAAGTAGTATAGATTTTTTTACCGTATCATCTATTTTTGAACACCAATCTCGAGCAGCAAAAAATCCCATGCAATCGGTTTGAAAGTGGAGGGCGAAAATTTCTAGCTTCAATTGCTATGAGGAGTATTTCTCGCGTGGGAAGCTGCACAAGGTGTTGTGAAAGATTTTTTGGGGAATTGTGGATGGAAATAAAGATATTTGAAAAAAAAAAAGGCGTTAGGATATAAGAAATCAGGTGATCGCTCAAATTTTACTTAGTAATTGTTAAGTCGTGTCGAAGAACCCTCCGTAATTTTTTAGAACTCTCTATATTCTGCACACACAATGATGCCGTTATGAAGTATTACAGCACACATAAAAGTACAATTCGGGCCCAACCGGAGTATTTAGCTACGTTACAGGAGACAACGTTACGGCGCAGAGATAGGACATGACAAAAAACTTGGACGGAACAATATCGATATACGCGGACAGTCACGGAAAAAAGCTGTGCAAAATCTCTTGCTCACGCTTTACGAAGGGGGCCAAAAACTTCTAATGGATTACCGGTGACCATCTGACCTCGTGCGTCAGAAGTCGTATGATGTCATGGAAGCTTCGAGAAAGTTCCATCATCTTGTTTCTAAAACAGAGCATAAGCATTAAGGGACAATTTAGCTGGTTAATTCGTTTATCCTTAGGTCATAATTTGAAATAGGGGGCTATACTCTATTGAAACGTTAACGGGAAAATTTAGAATAGGTGTTATTTAATAAAGGTGGAACGTTATTATTTCATATATATATATATATATATATATATATATATATATATATATAACTGCTTATAATGCATTAATATATGCTGAGTTCATCTCTAAAGCGCATTCATTTATACTTCATGTTTATATTATAGTTTACTAAATATAAATCATAATCTGTAGACGTTATTCTTTCTTCAAATTATTTTAATCATCTTTCCTCATATCTTCTAACTGGCAACATTTTATTAAAACAAGCAATATGTAAATTGTGTCAGAATAATTTCTAGGCTTTTCAGAATCGTGATTCTGACCTTGCAAGTGCATTTCTTTATCAAAAAATTAAAAATGGCAGAGAGAGATCTAGAAAGACTTCTCGGAATAAACGTATTTATCATTAAAACGTGCCACTGAGCATGCGCAGAAATACGTTTTTAATTGTAAATTATCGGTAATTAATAGAAATTTCGGTTACAGAAACCAAATTTGACAAATCTACAGATTACAATCTTTCGTTTAAGACCAAAATAAAGCAAAAGGATGTAGTAGACTTTGCAAAGAAATGCGTCAAATTTTTCTGGATAGAATTGTATTCCCCTTGAATGTAAAATAGTACTGTTACAAAGATTTAAATTTCAGAAGTCAAGAGGTGACAACTGTAAAAAAAGCTGCCACTTCAGTTACAATTTTATATTTATTTGTTTCATCCGAAAATGCACCTGACCTTAGAGCTGTCACGTCTCTACCTCGGTAATATAATTTTCGAAACATCCCCATCCAACAGTCAAAACTGCTATCAAAATCTATTTATTTTGTCCTTCTCAAAAGAATTCCCTGTAACTCTGTGCATATTTCACTATTCGCAGTTTTAAAGAGTAAAATTTCACCAGAAATTTAAATATTAAAAAAAAGTCAATGAGTTTTAGATTTTTCTTTTTAATAATGCGTAAATCTTTCTATACACGACAAGTGGTAATTTTGATCTATCTATATATTTAAGTTGCTAAGCTGACTTTTTGGGCAGTCCATGAGAGAAAACTACTGCACCCATTTACTTTATTTCGGTCTTAAACGAAAGATTGTAATCTGTAGATTTGTCAAACTTGGTTTCGGTAACCGAAATTTCTATTAATTAGCGATAATTTACAATTAAAAACTTATTTCTGCGCATGCTCAGTGGCACGTTCAAATCTGTCTTTAGAAACTCACTGTTTATGCGCATGCGCAGTGACATGTTTTAATGATAAACACGTTTATTTCGAGAAGTCTTTCTAGATCTCTCTCTGCCATTTTTAATTTTTTGATAATTATTTTTGGCAAATATAATATAAAACATCATGGAAATTGTTTATTTCGCACTGTTTAATTAGCGATAATTTACAATTAAAAAAATTGCTTTCTACGCATGCTCACTGACATATTTAAATCTGTCTTTAGATACTCACTAAGCACGAGGCCGCTTAACATTGATTAAAAACACATTAATTTGTTTCTGCGCATTATTATGATTTTTAACATTTGTTAATGATGTGTTGAGTATAATTTGTGTATTAGAACATTTATTTACTATCTAGCCATAATGTTTTGACAGATATCAACTAGTTTTCATTAAATTTTCTTTTAAATTAGTTTTTATTAAATTTTTTATTAAATTAATTGTTTTAAACTCATTTAACTTAGAATACTTATAAACGGATTGAGATTTATTTCTTTTCAAAGTATTCTATGTTGTAAAACAAATAACAGATTTTCCACCATGTGATATATTTCAATCAATGAAAAAGAAAAAATCTATGAAAATACCGGAATGAACCCTTTTATTGGAGGAACATTAAATGTAATTTAAATGCATCTGAAGTCTAGCGGTAGCAAACCGACCTCATATTAAGATTTACATCGTGAGTATAAGGAAATAAAAGAAGAACCAGAAAGAAGCATCTATATTCATAAAGGGATTGCAGTTTCGTGGAGGGACATTCAGTACTGACTTATTTTACTCCACAGCGGGGACCAGGTGGTATTCTCGCAGGTTGTTGAACAATATAGTTACTGCAGAATTGGAAAAAACTTAATGCTGTGGTAAAATGTATATTCAATGCAATATCCTGCCGATATTTCTATCTACACATGGCCATATTTCAAGGCTTATTTTGACGATCTCTTGTCTCTTGCAGCATTTTTAATTTGTATGATAGAAAATATAAGTATATACATACATAATTTTTAATCTGCATCTGCTCCATTTTGCTAGTCGTTGCTCCATGCTTACACAGAAAGCAGAAAAAAAAATATGCGTTAGAGGGTTTGGCCCAGGAAACTCAGTTCCTCAAAACTTCCCCTTTGTCTTGTAGTTAATATGTATTTAATATATACTTAATCTCTGGAGTTTTGTGCATTACGTTATTTTTTCAGATATTGTCTATAACGATAAAGCATCTCATTAACCTATATTTTTGGGAGGTGCTCTGTCATTAGTTACACGTTTTTTTAATCTAATTTGCCAGTTACGAAATATATGAATACGTTCATTTTCTTTTCATGTTTAAACACTTGACCTTTATATCTCTATCAGAATGCTTTTCCCTCACGCAAGTAGATTCTTTCTGTGACATTTCCATTGCATTGAATGAATTCAGTGATTTTTTAGAGCGTGCAATCGATGGGGAAGTAACTTTCTTTTTATAAAACAATCATATAAATTTATATCTTTAATTAAGACGTTGAAAATTCCATATTTTCTATTGAGTCTTAGACGATCTTTTAAAATTTTGCGAGGAAAAATTTAATTCAAATACTTTTGATTACTTAAAACACTACGTACCATTATTTAAAAATGTGCTAAACGAGACGAAAACGAAATAATTATCTTAAAACTTAAGAAAAATAAAATTTATTCTAACATTTCAAGTTCAAAACCTAAAATTTCAAGCATTTTTCTTGAATACCTATACAAATTTGGCTTGATTAAATTTAATAGCCTGCGTCGATTATTTTTAAAACACATGGTTAATGTACTGATACGTAAATTCAGAAAAATTAAATTTTGTTCGTATGCGGGTAAAATATATTTTTACTTAAAAGTTACAAATTTCACAAATATGGTTTACATTCTTTTGAAGAAGAACATATTTTCTCAAAAATTCACTGTCGTTAGAGATGAAAACAATTCTACTTAATTCGTATTTTTGATATGGTTGTCTGAGAAGAATTTTTGAAACAGATATCAAATTATATAATATATACACTATATAAAAGTTGCAGTATTAAAATAATGAAGATGATGGTTTTAACAAAAATTCGAAAATAGTTGCCATTTAGTAATTAAAAAGAAAAGTCCTCATTGTAAAATGAAAATGGTATATTGCAATGTGATGGAGATTCATTTAAATGTACCGACCGAGATATTGTTTTGACAGGGTGAGGCAGAATGGACATCCACATTTATGAAGATCACTGGTAAGCGAGTTGTTTGTGTAGGGATGCGTGGGACGTCGTAATAGTCCGGACATATTTTCTAGTTGTCAGTAGACACCATAATTTGGTCCGGTGAACACCGCGGTTTCGTTATCGAGGCGTTATTTGAAAACAGCGATTCTGTAAACACGACACAGAGGGAATTTATGGCGTCCTTCAAACGCTATGCAACTGATGCCGTTCCTGATCGAAAAACAATCCTGCCATGGGTTTCAAACTTGAGAGCAAGTTGGTATGCATTACGATGGAAACCAAGTGGTCGTGTACGGAACATTAGAACACCTGAAAATATACAACGAGTCCGTAAGACCGCTATCCGGGAGGGTGTTGCTGCCTTCCTCCAGAGATGAATAACAGAGTCATGAAAAACTTTAGAGAAAAGTTTCGGCATTGCATCTCAAATTACGGACGCCAACAGGGTGTTGTTATTATTAAAAAGTAGTGGAAAAAACTAAGTGCCCGTTGAAAATATAAAGGTTTCTTCTATAAATTGTTTCGTTCGTATTTTATTACTCTTTGAAATGTGGGAGACCATTCTGCCGCATCGTACACTTTGCAAAACATCAGAATTCCCTACAAAGTAAATGAATTCTTAAATGATTTTATTACCTTTGGACATGGAATTGTTGAATGTGTTTCTATATATTTATTTAAAAGTACTGTTTTACGCAATTCTTTTACATTGTTAGACAGGAGCATTTTCTACACAGTAATTATTTTCGTAAATAAATAACTTTATTACCTGATATATGAAATTGTTGAGTACGTTTTTGTTTTAAATTTTAAAAATTGCATACTAAAAATAAGAACTATGAAACTTTTTCAACTAAATAATGTACAATTATTACTATCTCAATTTTTAAATTTGAACAGATGCGATGAAATGATATGCTCACAAGATATTTCTGCCGATGCAGCTCCATTTCCTTGATCTTTTAAGTAATCAGAGACCGAAGTTTGAAACATCTGAATAAATTCTCTCCATATCAATTAATTGGATTCGTTTCGAACATTGTACCAAACAATAAAGAATTTTCGATTAGTTTTCATGAAGTAAAGCCCTGTAAGACTTTCCTAAATTCAAACAATCTTGGAATTTTTGAAAAGTAAATTTCGTTGGACACTGCCTATTAAGTTTTAAGAAATTTGTCAAAAAAAAAATAGTTTTCCTATTTTCCTGTTCGCAATAAAGCTAAGAAAGCGCATTCAGTCCCATACAAATTCCATAAATATATTTTTTAACTGATGTACGTGTTGTTTTCGAAAAGAATATTTACTTTTGCAAATATGTTCATTTAATTCTTAAATAAGTCTTTCCATGTTCTATAAAAAATATTTTCAAAACTCATTTCTTGCAAAATTTCTTTGTTATATTGGATCAAAATTTTCATTTTTAATGAATATGTATTTTGTTATGTATGAACATTTTTATTAAAGGAATATATTTTGTATGGAGAGGGGGGCGTTGTTTCATAAATTAGTGTCACAGATATTTTTAATTCCTGCTATTCTTCCTAACGCTATGATTTGTGGATAAATAATTGAGAGTCTTAAATTTAGTTAAGACTGTTGGATAAGCAATATCATATATATATATATATATATAATATACAAATTTGGTGAGATAAAAGAACAGTTAGATAGACATTTGGCTTACGGTGACAGGTGGGATAACTTGTTGTAAATAATACATTTATTCATTTTACACATTACGGTTGTTCAAAATGTTAAATATATTTGAAATATAAAAAGATATATATATATATACATATTTGCAGAGACAACGGATAACGATTAGCTCAAGGTATATCCAATTCCGAAGTGTGCAATTCGAAAACTCCTACCAATACCCACAGGTTCTTCGCGTGCTCACTCGTGCAATATTGGTTTTGCGACAGGTAGCGCCAATGGGACACAACGGCAGTTAATCATATAAGCAGAAATACATTATTAAAGTACAGTACCAATAGGATAGAATTAATCCTGCTAACCCTTGTAAAATTTTAAATTTTAATGAAACACAAATTTTAACATTTATCGAAACAAACTATTTTCATTTTTTTCTTTTCTCTGGACTGATAAACACAATTAAGTTTAATTAGAGTAATTGGTTCAGGAAGAAAATTTTAAAAAAAATTCCGATTGCTCATATTTTGATACACTATTTGGCCAAAAGCATCCGGACGCCCAGTGGTACGGACTCTGAGAGTCCTGAGGCATATATTAATATGATGTTGGTCCACCTTTTCCATAGATGACAGCCTGCACACGTCTGGGGAGACTTTCCACCAGGTTTTGATAGGTATCCATAGGAATTGACTTCTAGGCGTCCATCACAGCTGAATTCAGTGCTGGCAGGGAGGAAGGTCGATTTGGCTGGCTACGTAATTTGCATTCTAATTCGTCCCAAAGGAGTTCAAGGGTATTTATATTGGGTCTTTGAGAAGGCCATTTCAGTTTTTTAACGACCATTTCGTCAAACCATGACTGCACAAATATCAGTGTGTGAATAGAGCAATTATCCTGCTGAAAGAGAAATGGGCCTTCCCAGAAATATTGCCATAGAGTTCAGAGAGCATCATTGTCCAGAATGCCCACATACATCTCAGAGTTAATGTTTCCAACCACATGAACTAAGGAACCCAGGTCAAACCATGAAAAACACCCCCACACCATGATGCTGCCACCACCAAACTTAACAGTCGGCACAATGCAGTCACGTAAGAAGCGCTCGCCGGGCATCCACTAAACTCAGATGCGTCCATCGGACTGACAGATTGTAAAGCAAGATTCATCAATTCAAAGAACATTTTTCTACATGTCCACAATCCAATAACGGTGAGCTTTGCACCATTGCAATCGACTCTTCGATTCTGGGGAGTGATGTTCGGCTTGCGAGCGGCTGAACGACCATGGAATCATAGGTTTTTTTAACTCTCGACGAACAGTCCCTGTGATAGCACTAACGCCTGATGAACTTTGGAACTCCTGAGTGATTTCAATAAACGATGACTTGCAATTTTGTTTCACTACCCTTTTCAGAGTTCTACGGCTGCGTACACTAATTTTTTTCGGCCTGCCACTTAGTTTTTCTGCAGTTTCACTACCTCGTCGATTCCACTTCACAATTACATCACTCACAGTGAATTTTGCTTCTGTAGACTGTCTGAAATTTCCCGAACTGATTTCACACAAAGGTGGCATCCCACTATAATGCCACGATCAAAGTTACTAAGCTGCTTTGACTTACTCATTGTCTCACAAAAGCATAAATATGACATGACAAACCACTACCAATACTTTTATAGCTTTCGTTTACGCATCAAATTACGTGACCTACCAGATACACTTCTTTAGGGGTGTGTCCGGATACTTTCGCCAGATAGTGTATATATTATGAAATATTTGATGAAAGATATATTTAAAAAATAAGAATAAATGAGAAAATATCAGTCCCAAACCCCCTTCGTCTGTCTCTCTGTATATAAATATATATATAATCATCTCAACTACTCCTTCAGAAATATGAATAAATTATGAAAGATCATGAATATAGGAGACTTCGTTTTTATTACTTCAAAGAATAAACTCATTTCCACTAAAAAAGAAAAAAATATATATAAATTTTCTCATATTACTTTTCAAATTATGAGAAAGATGGAAACAAAACTGGAAAACTAATTTTACTTTTATTGAATTTTCATATAATTTTCTTTTTTTGAGAATACATTCGATGAACTCATATGAAACTGAGTTATATTTTCTTTAATAAGAATTTTGACTGCGGGAGAAAAAGCTTTAAAATTTAACTCTTTACAATATATTCTCCATTGTATGCAGAAAGAAAAATAATTTCCCAAAGCAAAGTTAAAAGTGTCGAATTTTCTGTTGGAAAAACTATATATTATTTAAAAGACTATCAGCCGTTCTTGCACGTGTTTGTTGTTGTTGAGTGGTGAAGGAGTATCAGAATTAATGCAAGTATTTGTCTGACATAGCGAGAAAATTCCCTAACCCTATGCACTATAATTTTTCCACTTATGAGCTCATCTGGGAGTCCGTAGACGATCTTATTCATTTCTGATGTCCGACTACCTGCTGTTTAAAAGAGATGGGCGGGTCGCTCATAGTACTGTAACCTTCTATTTCATTGTCTTCAACACTCTGTTGTTCTTTTTATACTCATCCTGAATTTTCACGTAGCAAAAGATGACAGTTTCGCTCACAAAGACAACCACTTTGTTTAAAATGTGTCTTTTCGGGCTTCAGGCTTGACTTCATATGTCAAGTAAAATATTCTTTTCAGGTTAAGGGATCATAAGGATTTTCATATTTTCCGGGAGCATTTTTAAATTTTTTTAGATTAAATATTATGTTTTTGTCTACATACACATGTAGTCTTCTTGAAAACGGAATCTTCTAGGAAGCGAACTTGGTGTACGATATCAATATATATATATATATATATATATATATATATATATATATATATATATATATATATATATATATATAGATATAGATATATATTAGGGTGGGGCGAAAAAAAATTTTTTTTATAGTCAATTTCTAATAGAGTGGAAAACTTGCGCATTGGCACCCTAATAACGGGAAAAATAATATAAAAAAATATAAATTTGTTTTGAAATCTCGCAAGAGCCCTAAAGTTTAGAAAAAAAGAAAAAGAAATCAGCACTTTTTAAAGACGTATAAAAAAAATTTCAATAGTTTACTTTATTTCTAATAGTGTAAAAAATACTCTTTGTAGGTACCTAAATGCGTGAAAAATACTTTTGGACACATTGCCGTTCATTTGAATTCGCGTAAGAAGCCTTAAATTACCATTTATATTTGTAAAATCCTCATATTGCATCTCTTCGCCAATTTCATCATGTTTTTCCTCTATGAGTTAGGTATTGCCTTCTACATCGCAAATGCATTCAAAGTTGTCTTGTACTTCCTTATTAAGCGATAGGTACGGTGTTTCTGACATGACCACAGTAGCAACAGCTTCCAGTGTCCTGCATGATCTTGGAATGATCTCTGATTCAAATATGTCACGACTAATTGACAAAAGTAAGATTAGAAGGGAAAAAGGTGAAGATTATAAAGCAATAAAGAAAAAAGAGCACCAGCTGAAAGAAGTAAATGGAATCTACTTCGATAGTAAAATATATAAGACATTAACACAAGAAAAATATAGAAGCTAAAATGTACCGCAGAGTAAGAAAAGAAGAACTTATTAGCGTGATTAGTGAGCCTGGTGGCCAATACATTGGCCATGTTACACCAATAACAGGAACCGGTAATGATATTGCCGAAAGTATTTTCGACTACATGAAATAGAAAGATTTTGCCATGAGTGCATTGGTAGCCATCAGATGTGATGGGGCAGTCACAAAAACCGGTTGGAAAAGTAGTTTTGTACAGAACACTGGAATTGTGTGTGAGCGACCACTGCAGTGGTTTATTTGTTTGCTTCACTTTAATGAGCTGCCTTGTAAACATTTGATTGAGCACTTAGAAAGGACAACAACTGGGCCAGCGTCATTTAGTGGTCCTATTGGCAAGCAATTGCCTAGCTGTGAGAAAAATCATGATGTTGATTTTGTGCCGATTCAATCTGAACTTGTCATCACAATAAATAAAACTGAAATCAGTAAAGATCAGCAGTATCTTCTAGACATTGTCAATGCAGTCATCACTGGACTCTGTAGTCCAGAATTGGCTGTTAAAGAGCCTGGACCCCTCTGTCATTCCCGATGGTTAAACTATGCTAACCGAGTATTAAGACTTATGTTTCCCAAATAAGTCCGACAAGTGAAATTACGACACTTGTAAATTACATTGTAAAGACCTATGCTCCAGTTTAGTTTAATATTAAGATGCTTTACACTGTGAAAAACGATCCTAAGCACATACTAAAGGCCATTCAAACAACAAGACGTTTCCCGGAAACATAAAAGAAATCCTCGATCCGGTCATTCAGAGAAACTCGTTCTTCTGCCATCCAGATAATATGATGTTGGCGATTATATTGAACGAGATTCAACATATTCGAGAATTATGCTACAGGAGGATATTGAAATCCAGAAATGAGCCCCCAATAGTACGCCACGTTAGAACCTTCAAGCTTCCTTTAAGGGAACAAGAGATCTTCAATATCGTTGTTCTTTAATTTTCAATATTTTACACTATATACCTCATGAATATAATTAATATTATTTTCTACTACATTGAAGATACTTAGAATTCACAAATAAGTATTTTGTGGAGGAATTAGACCTGTTTATCAAAAAATTCTTCAAAAATGCTAGAATTTTTCAAAAGGCTCCATGCGTATTCATTTTCTTCTGATATCTTCCAAATTTCTCAGAATTGTTAATTCAAGTTTGTGTCACAAAGCTGTGCATAATTCTTTGAAATCACAAATATTTTTCAAATTCAGAGACCATAAAATAAGATAAAAATATGAAAAAAACATAAAAAGTAACAAGCAGAATAGAAAAAAATTATTTAAGACTTTAGATTCCTACAAAAAAAATTAAATGCACATTCCTATTTGTATACATATTGTAAACTTATAATAAAAAATCTAAAGACTTTAATTAATATAGAATGCGCACAGAGCATTTTGAATAACCTTAGCAATTTTGAAAAACAGTCATTATTCTGCAAAAAATATCTTATTTTGAATTCTCAGGGTTTTCAATGTAGTAAAAAAGAAGAATTATTCTCATTTCGTATATAGAGTTAAAAATTGAATATTAAAAAATTCTAGTTTAAAAGTCCCTTGTCCCCTTAATTAATTTTCAAGCCCCAGATTATACTGAACTTATTTATTGGACAAAGTGTATGCTGAAACCACCTCCTTTGTTGTCAAATATGGCAACAGAACACATTTCAACAACACTGCTCAAATCAATTAGGGGACCACATGGTTTTAACGAAATTACGCAAATACTTGCACCGATAAGTAACATAAAATAAATCCTCCATAATTTAAAGCCTAGCAGGAAACAGAAGAAGAAAATTGCATCTGCAAATCAAAGTTCAGGACGTAAAAAACCAGAAAAAGAATATAAGGGCGGAAATCGGGATGTTCCAGAAACGTCTGTTTCACTGCCATAACTGTGGAATTCAATTGCTAAGTTATTCTTTTAGCGAAAAGGTGACTTGAAAATGTCTCAACAACGTTATTTACCGGAATCCATGGCATGGCGTTTTATAGGCAGACTTGAATCCGGGCAAACACAACGTAGTGTCGCGGACGCTGTTGGAGTCGCCAGAAGTGTCGTTGCAAGGCTGTGGAATCGATTCCAAGAAACAGGGAATGTTAGACGTCGACCAGGGCAAGGTCGGCCATTCGTCACTACAGCAACTGATGACCGGTATATACTGTTAACAGATCGTCGAAACAGAACAGACAATGCTACTCAGCTGCAAAGAAAGTTGTTCTTGGCAACAGGACGAACGGTGTCCAGCCAAACAGTACGTAATAGGCTTCATCAGGGAGGTCTCTATGCACGTAGGCCAATGGTTTGCATTCCGTTGACATCACGGCAGCGTGCGGACCGAAGAAGATGGGCTGCTGAACATCGAGATTGGGAGCAACACGATTGGAGCCAAGTGCTGTTTACAGACGAGTCCCGATTCAGTCTGGAGTGTGACACCCACGTGTTTTGGTATGGAGGGAAAGGGGCACTCGAAATAACCCCACATTCGTTCGTGAAAGGTCTAAATACAGACGAGCCAGTTTTATGGTATGGGGTGGAATCAGCATAGGTGGACGTACGGACCTGCATATCATTCGGAATGGTACTTTGAAGTCCCGAAGGTATGCAGACGAGATACTGTGACCTTATGTCATACCTTACGCCGCAACCATTAGACATTCCTTTGTTTTCCAGCCTGATAATGCCAGACCGCATACAGCTTGTCTTGTGAAGAACATGCTTGAAGCTGAAACAATACAGCGTATGGAATGGCCAGCGTGCGCTCCTGACCTGAATGCAATCGAACATATTTGGGACATGCTCGGATGACGCATTGCTGCGAGAACAAGGCCTCCTTTTACTCTCCGGGACTCCGAGATTGCACTTCTTGAGGAGTGGAACAGTATTCCCCAAGGTCTTATCGATAACATCATCCCATCCATGGAAAACAGGTGTGCAGCAGTCTTAGCTGTTCGAGGAGACCACACACCATATTAAAAATCTTGCATCATTTATAAACAATACTTTTTTTATCGTTTACATGTAACCAAATTGTTGCCCTAAATCATATTTTCATGTTTTTTCCATATTTTCAAAGAATTAAAGCTTAATTACAATTTTTTTACGTTTTTTCTATATTGCGCATTCATACACGTGTACTATCCATTTTATGCCAATACGTGGATGTCTCGAACGGTTTTCTTAACTTCTTTGCTTGCTCCCCAAATTTTTTTGAGTAATGTATATTCAAAGACAAAGCCATGCCAGAATTTAAGAATTTGCAATTTCCATGCCACACTCAGTCGGTAAAGAGATGCGTGAAACTTGTTACAGAGGCCGCTGGAAAAGCTTGCGGTCATAAAAACAGAGAAGCTTTTATTCAGACAACTTTAGGATCAAGGTCTTTGATGCCAAAATTTGATACGAAGTCAGAACTTTAAAGGACCTCAGTTTAAGTAACCTCACACAAATTGGTTGGTTGGTTGGGTTGGGTGTTGATGGGACTCGACTTGCAGCCACCTCCACGTGGTCAGTCGTGGGTCATTTCAGTATAAAGGAAAAGCATGCTGAAATGGGCGAAGAGCTGCAATATGAGGTTTTTACAAAAGTAAATGGTATTTTAAGGCTTTTTGCGCGAATTCAAATGAACGGCAATGTGTCCAAAAGTATTTTTCACGTATTTAGGTAACAACAAAGAGTAGTTTTTACACTATTAGCAATAAAGTCAACTATTAAAAAAAATTATACGTCTGTACAATGGTGCAGATTTTTTTTCTTTCTTTTAAATTTAGAGATCTTGCACGATTTCAAAACCAATTTATATTTTTTTATATTATATAATGGGTGGTTAATTGTTTTGGAGAATGATCCGCAATAACTAAATGGTTTATCTTATTCATTAACTGATTACTATCGAGGTAGTTAAATTTGGGGTGTATAGCCAATATATAGATATAAATCATTTACCATACTACCTGATTAATGCCGTCTTCTTTAATTGCGTTGTGTTTTTATGAATAAAATAATCTAATTACCTGATCGAAATTCCAGATGGATAGATTTATTGAAAATACTAAAACACATAAATACATTATAATACATGATACAATTGTTGTCCTAACAACCTTATTTTAAGTTTTCTAATTTTTATGCTAACTACAAGTGGACTTCTTTGAGGTATTAATTATCTATATACTGGATGAGTTCAAATAGGCACACAGATTTACAGGATCAATGGACAACTGTCACACGTACCTTTATTGACGCTGCATTCGTAGACCTGGGCAATTGAAAGTAATCCTGATGAACTTCTCACAGTAACCGCATAGGTGAGGGGTATATCCTTTAACTGCTGGCGGATGTCCTTCGTTATGTCCCCTGGGAGCGTGTATTCACTCGTTCGGCTGGCGTCCAGTTCTTGGGAATCTCTTTTTCATCCGTCGGGTCAAGTCACTCTTCGCGTAAGAGGGCTCCCAATTCAGGTTCACTTACACGTTCGCTGGGTCACTCCGTCGGGCCTCTCTCTTTCGTTCGTCGGGGAATGGCTGTCACTACACACCTTCTATCATCTTTCCGAGGCAAATAAAACCTCTCTCTCTCTCTGCTTGTGTAATTTTTTATCCCGCTTCTTTTATATCTGTCTCCTCTGTCTCTAACTCCTCCTATATTTTCTTGATTGGGTCCCTATTTTTTCTCTGGAAGGTTCCACACCACCCTACTGGATCATTCCTTCCCATCTCATTACCGCACCTTTTCCGGGGAATTGTATTTGATCTCTACCGCTCTCTCCCTTGTTACAGACATATTCTTCTTGACCATTTCCCATCTGTCATCTCTTTTCATGCCATACCTTCTTCGTTCCGCCTTACTCGTCTGGCGTTTCTTCATGATATTTCTTTTCATACCGTAACGATCTTTTTTTTATCAACATTCTCCTTTCAATATTCTCCTTTCTATGGATCCTTATTTTCCCAGCTTGATTCACCTTCTAACCTATTCACGGGCTCATTCAATATCATTTTCTACTGTCTACAATGTCACTTTTGCCCGTGGCATTCCACTCCTTCAAAAAAAAAACTTGTATCTCATTCCTACCATCCGTCATCTATTCATCAATTTCTATTTGTTTCTTCATTTCGACCGCTTACTCATCTGTGTACTTCTCATGTATCTCTTTGTTTCACTATCATTCTTTATCGGTACGTGTGCGTCTCTATTGTCCTTACTGTGCCTTTTGCTTAACTCACCACAGTCATATCTATATACCTATGTTTCCACCTATATACATTATTACATTCATGCACTTATAATTCACTTACTAACCAATCTATCCATACCTTATGATTCACTTACAATACATTTTCAATGAGATGAACAAAATCTTACTTATTCAAAATATGCACACTATTTCACTTCATCTTACTTTCTTACCTATTTATACCTTTCACGTGATCTTAGCAATTCCTTTTAAACGTTGAAACACAAAAACATTTTATCTATTTAACATATTCATGTCATTTTGATTCATCTTACTAATTAATACACATTATCTTACATTTGCATTTCATGTTTCATTTTCATGAGCTCCTAAAAAAAATTTCACTAACTTAATTTATCTGATACCTTTTTAGCTCAGACTATTACATCATACATTCAATTTTTTATCTTACACTAAATCAAATCAAATTACATATATTGATATTAAATTCTTTCTAGTGGTTTTATATTATTAAGTCAGAAAAGACATATACGGCAAACGAGTTAAATAAACAAGAGGAATTTAAGAAAATTAAGCAAATACCAGGGCAGAAAGTAGACGAGTTAGCTAAACAAATTGAAGAGATCACAGTTCAGTATGTAGGAGTGAAACGATTAACAGACCCAGATATAGAAAAAGTAATGATGAATAAATACTTAAAAACCGTACACAAAGATATAAAACAGGAACTGATAGCATTTAATGATCTATCGCTTAAAGAAATTAATATCAATATACTAGTTTAAAGAAGTAAAAACATTTTGAAACCGTTAATTGGAAATTTTTTCAAGATTCTTTAGGTTAAAAAAATCTAGGGAAAAATCCGCACCGTGCAAACGGCGGAGGTTGTTGCCCCAGAAAGGGTTAAATTAAAGTATCTCTGACTGCAACCCCCAGGCTAATGGGTGTTTTTCGAGCTATAGTATCGAAAGTCATGATAGTATACAGAGTGCATGGAAAAACTTTCTTTGCCAAACAGAATAGTGAACGATAGGGAGAGCTGAGTGAAAGAAACGGTCTAAGTATTGAAGCTAATTGCGACTTGAAGAAAAAACACAACTGGAACTAAAATGACCGCAGAGGTCTGCATCTTCAAGTTCCAATATCAACCATAATATTTACCGCTCTATAAAGAAAGTTACGAAGCGGGTTTTGTCATCCGGAAATCGCATTTGGAAGTTGGTTGTTTGTGAGAAGATCATGTTATGCCTCGTATAAGGAGGAGAAACGGATACCAACGCATGTAAAAATACGATAGTGGGAGAATCGTGGCCTATCTAAAGTGCGGTTTATCACTCCGCGATACTGCTGCTCGCAATGATCGGCGTCGAACGACTGACATTCGAATATGGAATTTAAGTTTTCAGGAAGGTTATACTGAACGCCATGAAAGATGTTAACGGTTCCCCCCCCCACCACCACCACTAACGTCCGAGAGGACAGGCATGTTGTCAGGTCTTTCTTGGACGATCGTACACCCACATCACGGACTTTGAGTAAGGAAATGTGCTTATTTGCAGCATGACTAGTAGGGCGGAGCGTTAAAAAAAAGTTTTCGATTTCGTTTTTGCCCTAGTCCGGAAAAGTTGGGTACTGATGGGTAGGTGACGTATGCAAAGTTTTGACAAAAACAAAAAATATCTTCCGTCTCCATTTCGGCCGTGATTTTTAGCAAATTTTTACCATACAGTTAAAATGTGTATTCCTATTGTTTTGTATGCAACTCGTCATTTTGTTCTTATATAAAATACAGAGGTAATTCGAAACTTAATACAGAAAGGCAGCAGCTGACGCACTGCGTGCAGAAAGGTAAAGAAATATTTTGGCATGAAAACATTGTCAACAACAACTTTAGGAACGAATCTTAAAAACTTCGTGAAAGACTCACGGAAATTGTTCGACATTTCTTCATGTAAGTGTGTTAATTTTAACAAATGCTCTTGCCCTAAGCATAAAAGGATCCCTAAAACGGAAAGAACTTTTCTTCTAGACCAACGGGCACTTAGACAAATGTCCATAGGCACAGTTGACTTAAAAAAAAAAACTGAAAGCTGAGGAAACGAGTCGATAAGAAGAAAAAAGAGAGAGAAGCAGTAAGTCTTAAAATAAACGTTTCGCCAACTGGAAACATGTGACAGAATCTATGACAGAACCGGAGTTTCATATCGGGCTGAAGCCATTATTGCAAGCGCTGTTTTGGAAGATTTGGGGATGATTACCGAAACAGACACTTTAAATGTAATTGATAGACATGAAATAAGAAGAGAGAGGGAAAAAATTCGAAAAGTATATCATCAAGGAAATGAAAGACGGCTGGAGCCACTGAAGGGACTTTATTTTGAGAGAAAGAAGGACAAAACTCTAATGAAAGAGAGCGTAGGGGGAAAGATGTACCAGAAAACAATCCTGGAAGAACATGTTACAATGATTAATGAACATCTAAGCAAGTACCTTGGACACATAGCACTAACCTCATCATCAGCTTTGAGTATTTCTCAAATGATGCTGCAATTCATGGAGAATAAGAATATTGACATTCATCGACTAGTAGCAACAGGATGCGATGGACAGTCTTTAATACTAGCTATAAAATCGGCGGGATTCACCTTTCTGTGGAAGCCATTGGGAAACCCTTGCACTGGTTTATCTGCCAGTTACACGCAAATGAGTTGCCACTCCGAAATTTACGAGTGGCCTTAATGCATTTTCTGATCCAACTGGGAAAGCCTTGGCAAATTGTAAAAACCTCCCAGTTGTGAGATTTGTAGACATTTCGAGCGAATTTCCGAAAATTTACATAAAGGATCTTAGCACACACAAGCGATAGCTTTGGGATATTTCTCAAGCTGTCACAAACAGAAACTGCTCATCAAGTTTGTCAAAAAAGCCCCCTGGGAAAATGTCTCATGCACGTTGGCTAAAAACTGCAAATCCAAGCATAAAGTGTTTATACATTAGCTCGTTAGAACCTTCAAACCAACTTCAATCTCTGGCAGAGTTCATCATGAAAGTGTACCCACCTATGTGATTTACAGTTAAATTAAATCCATATTGCACGTATAGTCCACGAAATTTGTGATAGACAATAAAGTCTCACGCTATCTTAAAAACGATTTAAAGACTGTAGTCGATTCCATTATCCAGAGAAATTGCTATTTCGGCCACCCGGAAGCAATAGACTTGTCAATAATTACAGACGACAGATAGTCCATTCGAGAACTTAGACTACGTAGGATTTTACGAGAAAGAAAGGGAAAAAAGGAAAGAATCAGACACTACAACATTCCGTCACTCAACTTCGAGGCAGTTTCATATATAGACCTTATTGATTGGCAGAAATGTAATTTGATGGCACCCCCAATTCACAGAAGATGATTTGAGAAATTTGATTTCCAGTGGAGAATCTGTAGCTCAACACATGGAAGGCCTAAAATTACCATGCTACACCCAAAGTGTTGAACGTTTCGTGAAAGTAGTAACAGAGGTTTCTGCGGTTGTGTGTGGAGAAAATAAGCGTGACGGTTTACTTAGAACCCGAACAGGGTCGAGAAAAGATATGCCCTCATTTGAAATCAAAAGCGAGTATCGAGTAAAACAGGAATAACTGCAAGGGCAAAGGATTTAAGTGCCGATATGGTTGGGTGGAATGCAGCCCCCCCCCCCGTGGTGAATTCTGGGTTTTTTCTGAATTTTATTTCAGAAAAAGCAAAAAGCTGCATACAAAACAATGGAAATACACATTTTTAACTGCATGATAAAAATCTGCTAAAAACCACCGCCGAAATGGAGACGGAAGATATTTTTTTGTTTTTCATAAAACTTTGCATACGTGACCTACCCATTGGTACACAACTTTTCCGCACTAGGGCAAAAACAAAATCGAAAACTTTTTTTTTACGCTCCGCCCTAATGACTAGGTTCCGTTCGGACAGTTCTGCGACGATGTCTGCAGCAGCAAGCACTGTTTGCAGGGCGACCCTTATTGTGGTTTACATTGACACTGCATCATAGAGACGCGCGGAGACAATGGTGCTCCCAACTATAAAACTGGCCACCCCGTCATCTTTTCAGACGACTCCCGGTTCTGCGTGCAGCATCATTATTTACGTAACCGTGTCTTGAGGCACCGAGGAGAACGCACGTGGCCTGCTTGCATTCGCTATTTTCATACGTGCCATGTACCTGGTGTTATGGTATGAGCAGCGATTGGATACACGACATGAACATATCTTGTTCAAGTCGTCGGTAATCTGAACAGCCAGCGTTACATTTCCCTGATCCTAAGACCGGTGGCTGTACCCTATCCTCGAGGCCTCGGATAAGTCATCTTTCAACAAGATAACGCAAGACATGTTTTCCGTCATGTTCTGACCTACTTTGAGTCAGAGGGTGTTCGACTGTTGACCTAGCGAGGAAGTTCTCCAGATCTATCACCCATTGAAAACATCTTGTCTTGGGTTGCTGAGAGACAGGGTCGCCACTGTTCTCCAGCCACTACAATTGATGAAGTGTAGCATAGACTTGAAGCAGCATGGAATGGCTTGCCCGTATGTGGCACCTATGCCAAGTTCAACTCGATGACTAAGCAGGTTAGAGCCCTTTTAACTGCCAGAGGCAGCAGCTGTGTGTAGTAATTTTGGACCCTGTATTTTTCAGATTTAGTTGCCTTGTAAACGTGCTATCGGATTTTTAAAAAAATATTACATTATTTACTGAAAAGAAATTGTCTTGGAAAATATCTTTTCAGTTATTTTACACGTAAGTTATTAAATAGTATTGACGTATCATTTTTGAGATCAAAAACAAATTATTTATCTAAAATGTAAACTTTGAGGAAGATAAGTTTATTTCATATGCTTTCTGACCGTAATGTCAAAAAAAATAAAAACAATTTAAGCTTTGTCTTCGTTTGTGCTGAATATCTGAAATCAATATAAATATTCTAAGGGTGTCATTAAAGTGAGAGAGCTGGGTAGCAGATGAGAGCAATGAGATAATTACACTTGAAAACATCTTTTTTCAAGAACGCTGTATCGGAAAGTCATCTGAAAATATTTTATTTATATCGCATTTTGCTTAACAATTAATGTCATTCGAATAACGTTTAATTAATGTAATGAAATGGCTGGAAAATTACGAAGACATATTTTAATATTTGTCGCCAATCACTAATAATTATTTGGAGGTTATTACATGAAGGAAATGCCTCGTCAAAAGATTAAAGTAAGAAAACAGAACATTTATGTAGAATAATGTTCGCATTATATTACAATGATATACAATACGCTCTTTCTATAAAGTTTTAGAAAGGAGATGCACCCCACATACACACAAAGAAAAAGAAAAAAACTGTGGGGATTGAATATCAAAATACAGATAGCGTCTTTTAGTGCTATATTATATCAATACTTTTGCCTACCTTTATTCGGCGGATAATTGAAAAATATTTCTAAAACGTTACTTTGTTATTATTATGAAAACACCGAAAATGCGGCTTTTTATTGTTAAAAGAAAGTACATAAAATGCAGCTTTGTTATCATAATAAAGCACCTTTGTTAGAATTAGCAAGTTATATTTTGTTACCTTCAATTATTGGCCTTAATATAGTTTCAGTAAAATATAAGTATTCAGTAATTGTTTAAATATTCAGTAATTGTTTTTTTACGATAGAATCTCATATAAGTGGTAAAGACAACGAGCTTAATTTGTATGTTAGTCTCATATACCAATAATACGATAAGCATTTCCTTGCGGATAGGAATATAAAAATTGTTTCGCTACGGATAGGAATTATGGTTGTTTATCTTCAGCGCCATGGTGTAAAGGAAAACAATCAACAAAAAACAAAATATTAGGCTCTGTTTAGTTATGGTGGTATCAATAACAAAACTGTTTAGGTATTATTAATCATAATCCTCCAGGAGGCTTTTTTTTGTACTACAAGTACTGCAATCGGGCTGTTTTGTCTTGCAGAGAACAGGACAGCCGAGCATCATGTCAGAGAAAGTTTTTTTTTTTTTTTTAAGTGGATTTTTGTTATAAAAATGTAGACCAATAATGTAGGATTTTCTATAGATAATAGCAATCATTGTCAGTTTAATTTTATAACTGGAAATTGTTTTTTCATAAATTTATGATTCGCAGTGAGGTAAACGTAAAATTGGCGGGTTTTTCATTTTATTAATGATATATAACTTCTACATTGTATTTTTGAGGAGTATACATTAACATTCTAATGTTAGTTCTGCAGTATCAAAGGTTCTGCAGGGAGGTACTTTTTTTCAAATTATCGAAATTTAAAAATCCAGACATTTAGAGCTTCGAGTTATTTAGAAAATTTAAACCCATAAAAAACATTTCTGGATATTTTAAACTTCTGAATATTTTTATTCATATTTACAATACATACTTTTTTTCCGAATTACTGAAACAACCCAAACTTAATATCACGGTCATTAACTAACTACACCGAGTTAGGTCTAATAGCGTTTCATGCAACATTAATTTGACTCTCCGAGTGGGAGCCATCATTTCGACCAGAAGATGATAATAGACTTTAATGTGTTCATAATGACAAAAAAACGTGAAGTTTTTGTCTATTATGTGTTTAGGTTTTTACTACGATTTTATGTGTTGTATTATATTTTAATGAGCTTCTTCTGAATGAATTATGTAATTTCAAGGTTTAGTGCTTTAGTTGCTGCAACTACTGTTGTAGTTACTACTGTTGCAGATGCTGCACTTTTACTTAATTTAAAGTAGTATTTAAGCATTGTTACTCTGAAATACACATAATATGTACAATTCATATGTTTTTATTTCCGAAAGCTGTGAGTGGAATTTGTGGAGCATAATTTCGGTATTTTTTTATTGCTTCATTTCAATGGCCAATCTTTAAGAATTCGAAAACTGCTTTACTTTTATACCTACGATCTTTGGATGATAATTCATGGTTAATTTAATAAACTTAAATGGTTATTAAATGACGGGAAGTAGCATCTTTAAATGGATTTTCCAGAAAACTAACTTTTCATTCACTTTTGTAAACGAGAAAGCTAGTAATTAAAAGAGTTTTCAATATATTTCGATGAAATTTTTACGATAGTGTTTAACATATTATTAATTATGTTTTTACCTAAAAGCTAAGATATATGGGTTGAATCAATCAGTCTACCAGTACCTGTATTTAGAAAAGTATTTTTGTTTTAAATGAGTGTTTTTTCATTTTTGGAGTATATTTCAGTGATTTTTGGAAATACTATAAAATATTTTCTTCAGAAAACAGGAAAGTGTAACAGTAGTATAAAGTATAAAGAAAATTAAAATAGATTCAGTTGATTTGGGTAAAGGATCTCTGGTGTAAGCACTAAATTGTACTAAAAATTTAGAAAAATATTCCTTATATTTAAAAATGTTATGACATTAAAAAAAAATTATGTTTGTTCTCATGATTTCATATCACATTTGAACTAAAACTAAATATATTTAATCAGTACTGTGTATTTTTGAGAGATAATGCTCCAAGCGTAGGCAGATACATTAAATAGTGGGCCTTAACATTCCAGTGTTTTACAATAATAGGCTATATTTGTTCCCCTAATAGATGCTCCCGTTTCCTAAAAAGTCACAGCGTGTGAAAATTCATTCACAGCGTGTAAAACATTCCAGTGTTTTACAATAATAGGCTATATTTGTTCCCCTAATAGATGCTCCCGTTTCCTAAAAAGTCACAAACGTTTGCATAATAAGTTTCTACCATACTGGAATTTAAAAAAATGTAATATCCTTACAACAACTGAAGGGTATTTAAATATTCCAATATTATTCCTTACCGTTACGGTTCTAGTCTGTAACAACTCTTAAATCAAAATTATGTAAATGTAAAACTTTTTACATATTTTCAAATTTGTGCTCAAAAGGATTACAGTATGCACTCTTAGAAGTTTCAATCAAGAAAATTTGCATATTTTACTAAAATGTTTACTGGTGGATATTTATAGCAAGTCACATACTTTGACGTAAAGAATAAATATTAAAAGGTTTTAGATGATTTAAAATTAATCTTCTTTATTTCAAAATTTATGTTTTCCGTTTTTGCATTGTCATAATTCCCCGAGGTATTTATTTCGTAATTTTCGTAAAAACATTTTCCTTTTTGCAATAGTAATAACAGTCTATTATCTTTTTAAATAAAAAATATTGATTAATTAACAGAAACATGGCTGTTTGAACACTAGAAAAATGGCTGCCGTCATTTTGGCTGTTTCGAACATACTATTAAGCGCTATGTGTGTATTTGTGTGCTCAGGTTTCTGAACTTTTTATGACTTTTTCTAGTTTTACACGAAATATGCACACACATTTGCAAAATTATTTTCGATAGCAAAGAGAGGGAGAAAATGTGTTGTTTAACTAATAAGACAGAACGCCATCAATTTGACGGTAACATAGAAGACGGGCAGAAATCTTTAAAATGATACTGGAAAAATTTTTGTTTCTAAATATCAGAAATATTGGATCTTCGGAGATATTGGTGTTGAAAAATAAGGACTGCAGAAACCATGCATATATTTTTATGGAAAAACCATACTAGGTTGTCAGCTCGGCCTACCTGCATAAAAATATATCAAAATATATACTAGTTAATTTTATATTGGTATGAAATAGCTCAAAATTTAAAGTATTTGACCATTAAAAAAAACATTGAGTATTTTAAATTCTTGATCTTATTTTTAATCGTCAAATTAACGGCGTTCAGTCTTTTTAGAAAAGAAAAATATTCCCGTATTTCTAGTGTTAGATATATAATAAATTCATTTCTAAAATAAACAATAATTTCTAGATGCTAAAAATAATTTATTACCGCTCAGCTATGTTCCTATTAGTATTATGCAGTTGGTACAATTAATTAATGTTATTTAAAATTGTTATATTTATTAAAGATTTAATCTAAACAAATTGTTTTTCTAGACTGTGATATGGAACTAATCTGTGATATGGAACTAAAAATATTGAATCGCAAATCTTTTTTGGGATTATTTTAGTGAAAAATTAATTGATATTTTTAACATATACTACACGAGATCAGCACAGATGAATAATGTTCAACATTTATAGTAATTTCTCATTTGAAGCAAGCATACTATTTTTCTTGACATGTTGAATAACACCAAAAGAAATTATTTCGAAATAAATTACTCTCTTCCCAGCTGCTGAATAACATGTTCGAAGGTCTGGACATACTATTCAGTTTCCTGTCTTTAGGCATTTCCACTTTATCATTTTCCCTTTCTTTACATATTGCAAATTAATATTAATAGGATTTTTAAATATGTGTGTAATATATTATCGTTCGCTTTAACATGTTTCAGATATATGTTAAAATGATTTTTAAATATACGTTTATAAGCATCCGAGTTTGTAGGAGTACCCTTAATCACACATTTATAAATATATTAAGTAACAAATTTATAATTATGAAAAGCTGAACTCAGTGTTATACAATAAAAACAGTTAAAAGTAATGTAACATCCTAAAAAAATATGTCACAGACATTTTGCAAACAGGTTTTTTTATACCATGTTTGCAAAATTAAACTTCCGTCAAAGTAATAACTTTATACACTATCTTTTGATGATCATTTTTTTATATAAAATTCTAGTATTTAACAAATTTTAAAGTTATCAGTTTCCCCTTTTCATGATACAGTTAAAAAAGCTTACAAAAAAAATTACCAAAATAAAAATGCTATTTTTGCTCACTTAAAAATATTGAATACATCATTATTTTTAAAAGCTCCATCCGTGGCCTTTTTTTATCCACAAAAATTTTTCTCTTCTCTTCCGATATGTTTTGTGCCCAGCACATAGTTTTTTGGATGGTGAAAGAAGTTATCGCGAAAGAAATTACTTTCTTCCCTGCTGATGAATGTCGTGTTCTACCCTGAACATGCTATTCAATTTTCTATCCTTTAGTTTGGCGAGACATTTAAGACTCAACACTCTTTTTGTCTGAAATCAGCTATTTAGAAAGTTTAGAATTTTTTTACGCGAAACTGAAATGTTAACGTAAAATGGAGTTTTAAAAAGATGGAAATGTTAAAAGTAGACGTTATGTTATTTTTATATGTAAACCTTTAAATGGAGCTAAATATATAATTTTTCATCGCAATTCTCCCCAGTGGAAAATTTAGCGTAATAAAAAAATCCTTTTCGAAAAAATATATAAATGGCTTATACTTAAATCAAAAGGATGCGTATTATAATGACCGACGTAAAATAGAGTTTTAAAAAGAAGGAAATGTTAAAACTTTGAAGTTATGTTATTTTTATATGTATACCTGTAAATGAAGTTAAATATATACTTTTTCATAGCATTTCTCCCCAAAGGAAAAATTTTACGTAATAAAAAAAAATCCTTTTGGAAAAAATTTATGAATAACTTATACTTAAATCAATTGGATGCATATTATAATGGTCATTTACAAAGTATGTTAAGAAATATTAAGACTGAAAAATTAAACCAAGCAATAAAAAAAAACTATTGAAGAAAATTGCATAAATGGTCTGTACTTAAATCAAAATTAAATATACTATATTGTCTGATTGTTTACAAATGATGTTAAGAAATTATTTATAGTACAGTACATATAAGAAATTATTTATATAGTATAGTATTTTTACAGTATAAAATATTTTTAATTGAAAATTTAACTGAATAAAAATTCTTTTGATTAAAAATAAATAAATGCTGTATTTTTAAATCAAAATGACACAAACTGTGATGTATGATTGTTTAGAAATGATATTAAGAAATAAATGTTTAATCACTTTAACAAATATGTATTTTAGTATGAAAGTTTCAAGTATGTTGCAATCTCCCCGCTATTTAAAATATACATGATGGCCAATAAAATCTTTAATATTGTCTAATCGCTGTTATTTGAGCCTTGTAACGACGTAATTCCTCTTCAGAAATGATAAGCTGTAATAAATAATGAATAATTTCACCAGCCTGTGTTGAACATTCTAATACCCAAATGTATTGTTAATTCATTGCCATGATTTTTGAGCACCCCACTGAAACCTCAGAAATTGAATTTTGATATCCCTCATATAAATTATTATAGTTAATTGGTTTTGATAGACAACTTCAGTGTACTTCTGGGTAGTTGGAATCGGTTTAATTGTTTTATCATTTTATAACACATTAACGTCAATAAATAAATTAATTTCGTTTGAAATAAGATCGCTTCAATTTTAAAAATAAATTTAATATAGAAAGATATCCAATGTCGAATAGAAATTTACAATAGATGTGCAAGATATTGTTATGGCTGGGGAGATATCCTTCTTATAATCCCGTATTTAAGGTGACTGCCTACGTTGAAAATGTCATTTTTTGACTATTTTGGTCAATTTCATTTTTTGCAAGAATCGTGTAATTCAGTCTTTTATCTTTTCAAAACAGTCTGGATTTTCATTCTACATCAATTAGAAGCAGAGTTATAGCCATTAAAAAAATCTTCTGCTACAAAAGTGACAAACAATTTTAAATGCGTTTTTCTCAGAATTATGTTTTTTAGCACCAATCTCTATGGCTATCATGATATCTCACATAATAATGTATAAATTTTGATAACATTTTCAATACATGCTTTAGATGCTATTTTTGATGAAATGACACACAATAATTGGTGTTATAATAAATAATTGGTGGTATAATAAATAGTTTTTTATTTGGGGCTGTTTTTATAAGGAAAGGAATGACAAATCGGGGAAAATTTTCATTTTGGAACATAAAATTGCGTGTATTATTTTTGAATTTTAAAATTTTCTCTTCGATTGTAGGTCATTTTGAAGATAACTGTCATATGTATCATGTGTGAGAAGGAAATTAAAATAGTAGCATTAGGATTTAGTATAGAGTGATATGCGCTTTAGCTAAATTTAGTTAAAAATTACTTCAAATTGATTTTCAATTTATCACTGATTACTTCAATTGAATTTTTTTTTTAAATTGACTCCGAAAATAGACAGTCACCTTAAGGTCTTAATATTTTAATAATCGCCAAAGTTAGATTAATAAAGAAAACTAGTAAATTTTCTCAATCCTTTTCTAGTATTTTATACAATTTTATTATAGTACAGAATGTCGAGGAAAAAATTAAAAAAAATCAATCATCCTTGTACAGTACTAGTGCAAAAGAAATCCCGTCAATACGCAAGTGTGACCCAAATATGTGGGTCCCAAATTTTCAAGCCGAATAATTACACTGAAATTTTGTTTATAAGGTAGCATTATTTACATATACATTATAATAACTACCAGTTCTGATAGTATACTACTGGTGAAGCGAGAAATGGGCAACGTTTACTATTTATCTAAAATGCATTTTTTTTACAAATTTCGGTTAGTGTTTTGCATTTAATGTCTTGAATCTGGTTACTTTATTCTGAAATTGATAGGTACAATAAAAAAAAATATAGAGAGGAAATATTCAATTTCTTATGAAATATTCACATGAGAAATAAATAAATACATTTTCAAAATATTATGAATTTTTTTTTACATATATCGGTGTCAATAGGACGCTCCCACTTTCCAAAAAACATGTTAAAAAGATTCTCCATGTAGTCATAGTGGGACCTCTACCAATAATTCGAAATACGATCAAAAATGTAAAATACGGGCCCCGTGTGTATGTCGTTATCATGCTTGCAATTAAGGAATGGGTACATATAAATGTTTATTAATTGTTAATCGTACAGCAAGAAGTGTAGATTTTAAAATAGTTCAATTATAATGAAAAATAAATTTATCTTGTCACATTTTTAGAACTGTAATACGCATCTACAAGGCAAGGGGATGATAAGTGATGCCACATGATCATGTGCAACCCAATTAACATAAGACTGTTGTACAATTGTTCGGAACATGTTGGCCAACAGATGGATTTGGCCAACAGGGTTATGTTGACACAACGGTTGGCGTTGCAGCTCACCCAACGGTGAAATGTTAGTTGGATCAAACATTGGAAGAGCAGTTCAACTCTCATTTGCAGTTGTGACAGCTGCAATGTTGGCACAACAGCATTTATTTGCGGTTTTTATTGAAATGGTACATCTATGTTGTGATGGATCTGTCATTGTGACAACGATGTAATGTCTCATCAAAGCCAAGAAACTCATACTCTTTTCAAAACTCGATAAGAAACTTGAATTGTTAAAAAAAGTAAAATTTGAATTAGCTGAATTTTAAGTAAAATTCACACTTTTGATCTAAACTGATATTATTCCAGTATTGTTTATAAATACGTGTTATTTAGGTAAAGGACAGCTTTGCAAAGAGCTGCTATTTAACCTCCCATATAAAGGGTTATTTTAAAGAGGTATAAGTTCTGCCAATTTCCATATTATACTTTAATAAATGAGTTTTTTCTAATTGTGCGTTTATAAAAACCATGCATTTTATTTTAGGTATTAAATTCTACCTTAATCTATGTATTACATGTGAATTGCACCCTGAAATGAAGCACGTTTTCTATATTTTGTGTTACATAACTATTATGTTACACAACATCATTCAGTTCGTCTAATATATACCGGGTGGTCATAATGAAACTTTGCCAATATATAGAATTTTAGCGGCCGTTCAATTCAACCTATCGAGATTAGAGTTCAGAAATAGTTAGTCAGAGGTATGTGCTTGGAATTCTGAGAACGGCAACACAGTGACGCTCACAATTACGGTTATAGGTATAGGAACTCGAAATTTTCAAATGGCAACACCCACTCTTTCCCGTTGCAAAATGCTCAATGCATTCGGAAACCCTAAAAAGCGTTCGAACGATACATGTATCACAAAAAAACGGACGAGTTATGCACACACAAAAAACATCTCTGCCAACGACCAACAAAGACACGATCGGGGCTCACGGAGGAAGTTTGCATATGACAGAGGCTAAGGTAAAGGTTTGGGCATGTCTTGATGTTTTAAGATCTCGAATACCAGGATTTCCTCGTTGTTCTGCTGTTGTCTGTTTCATCGTATTACTGGACACGATTTCCCCAATACATACTGTTATAAAGGCACTCGTGCATATGTTTATCACATTCCATGCCTTTATAACTCTCCAATGCAATAATACAATATATATGAAGATTTAGTGCCAATACAGGTGATCTACGCCACATCTTGCAGCCGTTGCGTTAAGTACGCATGCGCTGGCGAGATTTTGAATATTTGGCGCAGTCTGAGAGAAAGGACGTTCCCTCCAAATAAACCAGTGGAGAGATCACTGCAGAACTTTGTCTTGGAAGGTGAACAGACGCAGAGTCTGGTGTTGGAGTGAGTAGCACTGGGCATGGCTAGGCTTAGGTAACAAAATTTTTTATTAATAGTGTAATTGTTGTTTAATATCATGATAATCAATAAACTATATTTAGGCTCCTAACTTTTGGTATTTTCTGTTATCATAATTGTTTTATCATGAGTTTAATTGACATCAATGTAACTTAAACTCAATTTATTAATCCTAGAACACGTGTCCATCCACATGGTGATTTTAAGTGAGTAATGAATCTCACATCATTAATTTAGCTGTATTGCTTAGTATATAAGTTCTATGAGACATACTGAACCTATAGTTATTGCTATCTTTGAAACCATCCTTATAAGTTATAATATTTACTTGTTTTAATCACAACGCATTATTCTCTTTCGCGACTAAGGCCAGTATAACATTCCACCATGTAACACATACCATCTTAGAATAGGGCGTAGGGACTTATTTAATTGTATTTTATGTAACTCCGAACGACCAATGAATAATGAACAATGAGATAATTACAGTACCCTTAATGGTTTTGATTTTATTGTTCAAAATATCTAGAAATCAAGAAGGATAATGATTTGATTCCCAAATGCCCGGTATATGTAAATAATAAAATATTTTCTGTTAAGCGTAATAATATATAAATAGCATAGGAATAAGTCCAGGAATATCTTAAGTACTTGGGTAATTTGCAAAATATCTGGAAAACAAGAAATCTTCAAACCAAATTCATGCAAAAGAATTCATTGATACTATATGGGTTAAAATCTTACAATTAAAGATCAAAGCATTTTGACATCATAATATTCTATAACGTTGAATTTATGCACCATCTTTTAGTTGAATTTACCTCTATTATATTTAGAGATTCCTAAACTTAAATTAGAAAATTTCTCGTACGGTTAAACAATCAATATAATACTGTGTAAAGCACCCATAGTCATCAATTTCCTACATTTTCAGAGATCTAACGTAGTTTTTCTAATTGTTGCTAAAACACGAAGAAGCAAACAATTTTATTTTTAAGATCAGAATGTTAAAATATGCCTATGTTTTATGGAATACATTTTTAAAAATACATTGAGAATCTATTTTAATATATAATTTAGTTTTTAAAGAAGAATATGCTAAAACACCTGTTGCTGACAGAATTTTTACAGTTATTCGAATGTATCTGTTTCAAAATATCTTTTAATTTCAGGGTGTCGCACAATTTCAAAAAATAAATGAACCTACAAATATGTTCGTTCTATTACCTTTATTGCGTTAAATAGATTTTCGAGGCATGGGAATTATTTTCTAGCAAATCTGTTAAAAATTAAGTAAAAAAACAGATTTTGTTATGGGTAAAAGTGATGAAAAGATCCTTTTATTAATCTCTCTTTCAACTTGTAACTAAAATTAAACGATAGTATGAAAATATATATAAAGTAGATTCCTTTTATATTTACATTACGATTAACTCGGGACTTTATTCCGATAAATACATGAAATATTGAAAACATAATTAAAACGTTAAGGAATTATAAGTTTTAACTAACAAAAGAAATGATTAGAAATGCTTTCTATTATAAAAGGGAGTTTAAAAATTTCTTTTAAAAAATTGAAAATAATATTCAATAGAATAATATTTAAAATGCACCGTATAACATAATTAGTTTTCTCGTAAATGTAAAATGTTAAAAGTATTTATATATTCCAGTTATAAATCCTAACAGTTAATTAAGCTCGGAAAGAATAAATATGTAGAGATTAATTATTATTAACAATGTCTTTTCATTCTTTCAAATTGTACTTTCTTATATATATATATATATATATATATATATATATATATATATATATATATATATATATATATATATATATATATATATATATATTCAATAATATTCAAACAGGTATGTTGGGTATTTTAGGACTTGCGAAATAGAGTCATCTTTTAAAATTAATGCATTAACTTTAAACAAATTTTTACTACTTCCAAATCTGTTATGTGGGATCCAATTAAAATCGCAAATTGGGACTAGTGGAGATTTCGGGGCGCATTTCACCATCTTGGATTTTTTTAACCAATATTGGAGCGTTTTGTTACTTGAATGTTTCTCTCTCCAATTTGTATAAACTTTGTACGCTTGTTTTTTAAAGTTGTATACACAGAAGACCTATTTCACGTGTAAATTTCATAAGGTTACAACACTTTAAAAATACCAAAAGCATAATTCAAACAAAACATAATGCACAAAAATAAATAAAACATTACCAAAAAAATTAAAACATTATACAACACAAATATTTGAATTTCAAAAAGGAACACAGATCGAGGGCACTGGAATACATTTTAAAAGCATTTTTAAAAGGCACAAATTCAAATTGAACATCACACTAAAACCTAGGACAGCCCAGGGAACCTGATTCTATCTACTCCAAATACTGATAAAATACTGACAAAGAGGGGTTCCCAGCGAAGTTCCCGGTTAAAAAGCGACATTAAAACCCACCAAATCGAAAAAAAAGCGGATTATCCCCGCAAAACCATCGTAATTGTGACTAGATAAAATAATCTGAACTTCAGGTTGCGTAATATTATAATTTAGGCTGGGAGTACTTGAAAATATTAAATATTCCATAGCAAGACTTCCCTACGCTAAATAGATATATAAAAAAGGTTTATGGATATAAAGATAAGAGACTTCAAGATTTCCCATTTTAATGCATTCACACTTTTACGATACCGGAAGCACATTTCATTCTGTGTCAGTTTTAGTTCAGTGGTTGTCATTTCACTGTATTCATATTCTTTGTTATCTTGAACTTTATTATTGTGTGCCTAAAGTTTATTGTTTAATTTAAAGTGTGAAGTTTACTGTTTAAACTATTGTTTGGTTCAAACTGGAAAGTTTATTGTTCAAATTATTATTTACTTTGAATTATAAAGTTTATTGTTTAAATTAGTCAACAGTTATTTATGGTTCTAGCATGTGATTATCCATGGCTATTACTCACAGTAATCTATAACTTCGTTGCTATGTAAGGATAAACTTACAGACTACGCCAAACATCTCTCCTTGACAAATGGGGATGTTGAGGATAGATCCTATATTTCCCAGAATTTGTTCTATTCAGATTTTGTTATGCTCTTTCACGTTTTATGCAAATTTTCTCAGGGAACTGATGTCAGGGAATCTTCCGACTGGATTAATTTGGATGATATCATGAATACTCTGAATAAGTGCTGTTTTCTTTTGCTTATAGGTCATGTTGTACCTTGTGACAAACAGATGACAATCTTTTTATGTTAATGAAAGTTCGTAATCAAATGTTCTTTTTGTCAAGTTCTTTATTTATCCTCAAACTACTACCAGAGCAGATTTTATATTTGTTAGGAAAGCTGCTTTTCGATTACGCTAACGCAACGTCCAACGCATCTTGTGCATTGGTCTTCCCCTCTTCCCGAATATTTTTTTCCAATATTTTGTACATCTTACATATCATTAGTTAGTGTATATCATTTTTATTATTACTAAGTTTTTATTAACTCTTTTATTAATTGTGTGTTTGTCGAGTACAAATCTTGCAATCGATTTTCAACTAACTTCCCGACTAGCTAGACATTTGAAACTTTTAGAATAACTCAGAGCACGACGACAATGCATTATTTTAATACTTTTAGCAAACTTTAAGAAGAATTAAATTAATTTTCAGTTATTTTCAGTTAATTTTGTTTTGTAGACTGGTGCAGCCATCTACTGGCCGGGACGGGAACGAAAAGTTAAACGCGAGTTAACTTCCATTTAACTTCATTTCCTTTCAAGTTGATGTGATAATTCATCAAAAAAACTTTTTAAAAAGTATTTATTAATTTATAGAATTGTCAGGTTTATATGATTCAACAGAAAATTTAAAATCATGGTATATAAAAAATTATTTTTATCTTGTAATTATTTTACTGCTTAACTGCGTTTCAAGTTGTAAATTTAATAAAGAGTATTTTTTTTGTTTTGTTTTTTAACGTTACAATTCATAAAGTTTAGGATCAAGCAAATGTTTATAAGGTACAAAGTGTCTCATTTTAAGAATTCAATTTGCTGCTCTTAAAAGAATTCCGAACTTAAAATTATTCATTCTTTCAGCAAAAATCTTGACCTTATCATCATTAACCATGAACTTCATAAAATGTAGCTGGTTAACCTGGGGATTTAGTTTAGGTAGTTACGATAATGGTTGATGTATGCCCTTCTCCGCCCGGTCTGATTTTCTACATTGCAACGTTATTAACACACGTAAATTCTAAATAAGATATGACCGTGCTTATCAATGTTGTGTTGTGTTATCTAGGAAGTTTCTGTCTCAGTAATCCTTGTAATTATAATTTGTATCGCATCCTGCCACTTAAGTAACAGAATAACATTATTGTTTATATATTTCTTTTTAAATTGAAATGCAAAATTTTAGATTAAATATCTTGAGTCATAACACATAGTTTCACTGTGATATTTGTTTGTAAATACGCAATGCAAATAAGTAACAGAAAAGTCTTTGAGTTATTAAGTAATATCGCCGCCGTCCACCCTCGAAGGTTATATGGCCCTTTAATAATAGAACTAATCATGCCGACGGCAATCCAGCCCAACCGGGTCCAGAAGTTTTTCTTTTTGCAATTCGTTTACCTGTCTTTTTTTTTTTAATCTGAGGGGCTATCCACCTTCCCCTTGTAGGGGTAAGTGTATATTCATAAGTTCCTGCATAATATTCTTGATTTACCTTCTACAATAATAATCCGTAAATAATTTACTAGGGGCCCAATCTTGAAAGCCCAAAGGTAGGTTTTTTCGTGCTTCAGCCCATTTGCTACAATTGTATATATAGTGCTTTATAGTTTGTATATTGCTACACTCACAAAGATCTGTTTTAGCAAAAAATCTGTTTTGATAGACTCCTATACAGCCATGTTCAGTTATTGCTTGATTAACAAGGAAATCTGCCGACAGTCTTTTCGTAGAAACTCTAGGGAATACCTCAAATACTTTCCTTCCTACACTGCTTCTCTCCCAATTTTCTTGCCATATATTTATGAATATGGCAAGAAAATTGCCATATACATAAATATATGGCAATATATCCAATTATATCTTTGAGTTATTAAATTTCACTTACAAATAATCGTAGATTTCTTCATGTCCGCTCCTACGAGGTTAGGCTGTAAAGTAATGCACACATGCTTGTAGAGCTCAAACAAAAAGAAATATCGAGATCGGGCAAAAAGAACCTTAAAGTACAATTCTTAAGCTTCAAAATCATATATTTATTTTTCAACATAGTCACCGTTAAGGCTAACACATTTCTCCCAACGTGTAACAAGTTTTCTCATTCCGTCACTGAAAAATTCTTCAGACTTTTCTCGAATCCACGACTTGACAGCTGCCTTCACCATATCGTCCGAGGTGTAATGATTACCCTTTGGGTCTCTCTTGAGTAGAGGAAAAAAATAAAAATTGCAAGGCGCAAGATCGGGGGAATAAGGAGGGTGTGGAATCTGTTCAAACTTCAGGTTTCGCAGAGCCTCTCCAGTCCGACGCTGTTCTCGCCTGTGAGACGGCGTGGTACCCATCGAGCACAGATTTTACGGTATCCCAATCGTTCTATAATGAAGCAGACACATTCCTTGGATACTCCATTATGGTTTGCGATACGCTTTTGAGTGATTCGGCGGTCATTTTGAATCAAATCGTCGTTGAGTTTGCGATGTTCATCGTCTGTGGCAGTGATAGGACGTCCGTTGCGTGTTTCATCAACAATTATGGCTTTTCCAGGCTCGAAACCAAGAAATTTTATTACCCATCGATTTACAGTACCCCTATCAACAGCATCGTCACCTTAAAAACCCTTTAAACGACGATGAATTTCAGTAGGGCTCACTTTTTCAGCTGTTGAAAATTCGATAACAGCGCGCTGTATAACTCGCCGTTGACATAGCAATAGAACACATCTCTATACTACCGCTTTTCAAAATACACAGGATGAACACAACGATTTCAAACCTGCGCATGCGTATTTAGGAGGGATGGAACTTCCAAATGACACTTGGCGCTGTTTTGAAGGTAATTTCGTTCGCGCTCTACAAGCATGTGTGCATTACTTTTCAGCCTACCTACGTATATTTTAAGCTGGAAGTACAATGAGAATATGCAATATACATTTATTATAAAATTAATAAATGTTAAATTAGACACCAAATGTGTTTATTAATGCGAAATATGTTATTTCGATAATTTATATAATTTTTTTTAAAGAAGCCTTACATAACATTTCTCTGTAAAACAACATACACATGTTTAAATCAACATTATTTCGTAAAGGATTTCCGAAGTTAAAATGATAAAGGATACAAATGGAAAACCAATATGTGTAAAATATTGTAGAAACATCTTCAACACTATGTTCAACACTTTTTATTCAACACTAATGGCAATGACAAATTTTTACACTTAAATGCAAATATTTATTTAAACAATAGTTAACAGTATTTTTACTTATAAAAGGTGCTATGAGAAAAAAATTAGACAAAGAAAACAGGAAATATTGTAGTATTTAAACAGATGAATGTTACTGAATTATTGCCTTGGTAATAAAACAGAAAATATATTAAAACTACTATGGTATTACATAACAAACTGTTTCATTCCGAAACCCCTGTGAGGATTATTGAAAATTCTCTTTGTCAAGAATACAATTTGTTTTACGCTTACAGAATGTTTTACACTTACAGAAAGAGGTTTAAACTCTTGCTCTTTAGTCATGAATAATAACAATCAATGATTGTGCATATGCGAATAGGAAATATATTAAGAAAAGAAATGAATTAAAACAATGAAATGCATATCATCTTACGAATAACACTAATAAAAATATTAAACGTAGAATGACATCTCCTGCACAGGAAATTAACTTTTGCTAAATAAATTTGAAACTATGAATTTCCAAAAAAAGTATTTTGGTAGCGTGTATCTTTTATTTGTCTTCATAAAGAGTTCAAAAATCAGTTCAAATAGTATTTCTTTCAAAACTCCAATAATAGAAAATATAATTGATTTCAGAACGAGTAAAGAATATTCCAAGCAAGTAAAAAATATTTTGTTAGCATTATTCTTTACGGTTTTCTTACAGTCTTTTGTAATATGTCAGGGGGAAAAACTATTCTTTTATTAGCTTTCAAAACAGTATTTTTAAATACGTATTCATTTGTCCTGAAAAATATTTTTCGGCGAAAAATTCTGCACCACCTGCTTTTACTTGTATCACAGTTTTATTCTCTATTTATTTATTATTATCCTTTTTTAAATATTTCTACTATTTTTCCAGATTTCAATGATTGTGACATTTTAATATATTTCGCTACTCCTTTTAATAGTGAATATTTTCCTAGATTTAATATTGAAATTCAATACACATTGTCTGGTTCTAAAAGATTATATGTCCTTTTGTGTATTTTGATGTCCTTTCTTTCCTATGTTGCTTTCAAAAAGGAATTTTAGAAATATAAAGATGCTTCCACTTCTTATATCAAACCTGAATTGTGGTACAGGACGTATATAAAATCGCTACATAAACGATTGGAAACATTTTTTTTTTCGTTTAAAAAGCGCTCAATGTTTATTTATTTATTTTTTTAATATTTATTTACATGTTGGGGCATTAAAATTTCTGTAATATTTAAGTTCGTCAATACTTTTAAATATTTAAATTTTGCGATTAGTTCTCAAAAAATAGCATTAGCTTTTCTAGCTTTCAAGAAATTTTGAAAGTTGTAGTTCCTTTTTTAACATGACTATTTTTATGTTATTTTAAATGTAAAACGTATTGAGTAAAAATAAAAGGTTAATCTATTATTAGAAATACACAGAAGATTCCACTTCTTATATCAAAACTTAATTGTGGTACATGATGTATCTAAAATCACTATAGAAACGATTGGAAACTTTTTTTAGACTAAAGAAAATGCTCAAGAGTTTTTTTAAATATTTATTTTCCTCTTAGGGCCTTTAAATTTCTACAATTTTTAACTTTACAAATAGTTTAAATATTTTAATTTTTCGATTAGTTCTAAAATAAATAACTTCAGCTTCCTCAGTTTTCAAAAAAATTTGAATGTGGTACATCCATTTCTATATGACTATTTTTTATGTTATTAAAATTGTAAAACGCATTAATTTACAAAAAAATGCTGTATAATTAGAAGTATGAAGATTCTTCCACTTCTTTTATCAAAACTGAATTGTGGTAAATGATTTATCTAAAATCCCTACAGAGATGATTGGAAATATTTTTTTAGTTTAAAGAGTGCTCAGAAGTTTTTTATGGAATATTTATTAATATCTTGGAGTATTAAAATTTCTGGAATATTTAAGGGTGCACACTACCTTTGACTACACTGAAATGACCATAAACATGATCAAATTCGAGCTACTGAATCTCCAATAATATTAATATATACAGTGGAATCTCGATCTATCCTTTTTCAAGGGACCGATTTAAATGAACGATAAATGCGGGAAAATGATAGATGCGGAAACATAACAAAGCAATATGATCATTGGGACTGAATAAAATGAACGACACATACGGAAAAACGGTGGATCCGAAAACGATGGATCGAGATTCCACTGTATATCTAATTTTTTGTTTTATATCAAAATTACAATTCTTCAGTTACATTTTATACAAAAACAGAACTTGTAAATCCATAAATAATTTTTAGATTTTATTTTTAAATGTACACATTACTAAAAAGGGAAAAAAATATTCGATGTTTCGCGCATCATAAAATTAAGAAATATGCATACAGAAACTATTTTTCGGTCAAATTAAATTAATAATATACTCAATTCTAATTTAAAACCAAAAAATATACAAAAAATATATTTTAAATTGAAAAATTTTAATTTAGCAATTTAAAAAAAAATTAAATATATTTTTTATTTTTTTTTATTGCAAATTTGCTTTTAGTTTTTTGGTTTTAGTATGTAAAGAAGCTTAAAATACAAATCTGATAGAAATTTTGTGTGTCTGTCACACATAGTTTGGGAGTAACAGTGCCCGTAATCCAAAAATTTACATATTTGAGAAAACTGAAGTTAAAATTGGAATATACATGGCCATGGCAACAGAGTGAGCTTTACATAAACTATCATAACTTGGGTAATAATGCGAAGTTTTTATGCGGCTTTTTGCATATTGTTCAGAAAAGTCCCAAAAATCAGAATAAAGAAAAAAACAAAAATCGATTTTTTGAAATTTTAAAGGTGGTGTGTCCCCTTAAGTTTATAATAACTTTAAAATTTTTTAATTTTGGGACAAGTTGTCGAAACATAACTTTAGTTTTCCCATATTTCATGAAAATGTGAATGTTATAGTTCCTTTTTTTTACATGACTATTTTTATGGTAATTTTAAAATTGAAAATGTTACTGCATTATTAATTTATATAACTTTCAAGATATCGTTGCCTGCACAATCAAAATATTGTAGGAAATTTTTCAGTTATTATGCTGACGTGAACACATGATTACCTAAACCTCAAGATTGGAGAAAATTGACATAGAAGGCAATAACATCTCAAAATAAATATTTTACATCGATATATCATTAATAAAACTATAATAAAGAGGACGTTAAAAGTGAAACGGATGCACTATTAAAACTAAAATACGAGCCAACATTAAACGGTGTTATTATGTAGCATAACAAAGTATAATAATAACAAAATGAAACAGTGGTTTCTTATGCATTTTACTTCAAATCTCGTAGGAACTAAGATGTTAGGATTGGTGTTAAATATTACGCTACATAATGTGTTACAAAAGTGCTGCAATAATTAACCTTAAGTCCAAATTCCCATTAGACGATGTGGTTATGCAATAAAATCAAGTATAATTCTAACAAACTGAAAAGTCGATTCTTTTATTATACTTTAAATCTCATCGGGTCCCAGAAATTGGCAATGGTTTTAAATGTAAAGAAAAAAATGTGTTACAAAGTAGCTGCAAAAGTTAAATTGCATATCAAATTTACACTAGGCGATATGATTGTGCAAGATTATCAAGTATAATGATGACAAGATGAAACAACCATTTATTTATATTACACTTTAAATCGCATCGGACCTAAGTAATAAGAATGGTGTAAAATATTACACAATGCATTGTGTTATACGAATATTTAACTAGGAAATATCATTTAAAGATTTCCATCGCAAAATTTCGTCTGAATAGTAAAGTACTAATTATTTAATATAAACAGTATTTTATATATTTTTATTCTAGGATTAATAATAATTGATAGTAATTTAATAATTACATACACATGCACACACACAACACACACAAGCAAGCATATATATATATATATATATATATACAGTGTGTACGTAAATGAATATACCAAATTTGCAGGGCTATTGAAAGAAAACTAAACAAAGTACAAACTTTCTGTTCACCGACAATCAAAAATAACAGTTTAGAGTCTAAATTGGACAAATTTATAAGTCTTCAATGTGAGTCCCTTTAGTAACACGAAGAATATCGAAGTTGTACGATATCTTATCCTACACACTTTTCAGCACTGAAAGGCTGCAGGTATGCATGCCATCATGTATGTATACAGGATAATCATGTAAAATGACAAAATGAAACTGTTTTTTTCTTATATAGTATACATTGAATATCATTGAGCCAAAGAACTTAGATATAGTGGTACAATATTATGTAATATAATCAGTATTTTATATATCTAGGTATTATGTTTGGTAAGAATGATTGCACAAATTTGAATTTAATCCTCTTTTTTAGTGTATGGCCTTCTGTTTTCATCAGGATGAAATAATTTTTCGAAGTTACTAATTCTCTTGATTATTCTTTCTTGAATGTGGACATAATCATTCCTTGTTGCAGATAGACGAAGCCTTTAAAGCTTTATACGGGACAAATTAACTCAGGTGTGAAACACGGAACTACTCTTGGATCGTGAAATCAATACCGCATTATTAATGCAACAGAGCTGGATTTATTTCTTCATTGTTTAATAGAAATTCAGTGTTCAATAAAGATGCAATCATTAAATAAATGGTCCACACCATTCTTACTAATGCAAAACAATGACCGAGCTAATTATTCCATGCTCCAGTTACTGCTGTAACAAACCATTGCAAATTGAAGCAATGCATCACATTTCATTGATTAATAGCATTAATATGTGGGGTTTGCATAATTTAACAGCGAATATAAATGTTGCAAAAAGTGCGTAAATAGTGGTGGGGCATTTCATTTTCCACAAGAACATTTACTGATTGATGAATGAAAAAGTGGTGTTATTTAAGTGTGAGTTAAAATTGAAGAAAGATAAAAGTTTATACACTTCAAGCAAATTTTGCATACTCTCAAGAGAATGACTGTTAAATCCTCTATTATTCATGTTTTTAACTGTCTGTAAGTAGTAATTCATCCCTACATGTAATTGAGCGTGTTAAACCTTTAGGTCACGTATGTACTTTTATCAAGTGTCGGTTACCGTAGCTTAACCATTTGAGTAAATGTTGCGTACCCATAAAGGGTTAATCGGTAATCCTCTTTTATTCATGTATTTAATTATTTGAGAACATTTATTTGTTCTTACATGAAATTGTGCGTGTTTAACCCTTTAGGTCTCATATATACTTTTATCTAGAGACAGGTACCGTAGCAAAAGGCCAAAGTATTATATTAAATATCATAATTTTACTTGTGAGACTTCATATCGCTACTAATTGTCTGATATTTCTGCACACTCGTACACTTATTAATTCCTTCAAAATTCGAATATCGTTTAAGGATAGAAATAATTAATTTGGCATATTTTAATGTTATGATGCATTATAAACAAAAACTACTATTATTTCATACGTGAGTGTTGCCCGACTCTATTTGAGTCTGGTGATAAGTATTTTGTGAAAATGCAGAAAATATCTTTTCATATTTTCCATCCTAAAAATGCTCTAAAAAGGGAATTAAATCTAATGTTTATAATTTTTTGACTGAAGAAATGCCACTTGATATCTTCTCCAATAAGTGTACCATTAATGTGAGTTAATTTGAGTAGTTAATTTTGCGATGTAATATTTTAGTTTTTTTTTCATCTTGTACTTATTTCCATATTTATATATTTCGCTATTTTACGAAAAGACCATTAATCATGTCTAATTAATTCCCAAGTTTATTAATTATCCCTCTGTCTCTGTATACACACACACACACACACATATATATATATATATATATATATATATACAAGGAAATTCTGTGGACGACACTTTTAATGGTATTTGGAAACAGAAGAACAGAACACTACAGTCGACAATGGCGTCTTAGATTGAAGGATTGTAATCGTGCTTGGGGAGCACCAAATCCAATAAAACAAACCAATTGGTAGGAATAATGCGTTTATTAATTTGTACTCATTATCTACATTACTGATATTTAGACTGGACTACTAGATATTAATAAGAAGTATAAATATGGAAAGTTGTTTACATGTTTATAACGAATACAGGAGAATGTGCTTAGCGTTATTTTCAGTCCATATCCAATACGCTCAGTTCGCGCAGTTCGACTCTCACATCACCACAAACAAAATAAGTTTCGTTTGTCCTCGGGATCATCTATAGTGCCCTATGGCTAGCGACAGTCAGGCGCTTCACAGAACGGGAGTAGTTACATAAGTGATAATGTTTTATAAGAGTTATGGAAAGGTTATAAAATTAATAAATGGTGGAGCAGAGTTTCCCCCCCCCCACACACACACACACACACATATATATATATATATATATATATATATATATATATATATATATATATATATATATATATATATATGTAACACGGAAACGCGTCGTCCTAAATTACTTTACTTTAAAACATATTCTAAATTCTCTTTTTAATAAAGCACGACCCCTTTTCCAAAAATTGCGACCTAAAAGTAAAGTAAGTATAATTTATCGCAGCCCTGCAGATCATTAAGCAGGCATGTGAAGTATCGGAACTCAATAACATCCCCAGATATGAGTGTTCGAAGTTTATGAGATTCCGAATGTCCGTATAGTGTCAAAATTCTTGAAGAGCCCTCGAAACACTCTGAATTTATGTCTCTATAACGTAAAAAAAAAACCCACTTTGCAAGAACTTATGGCCACTTATCCTATGCCCAGGCCATAGGTCTCAGCTCTAGCAAGCGCGGAATTTATCAGTCCCCGGGAAACTTAAGTCGACACGTGAACTCCACGAATCTAAATCGCCCAATTAAAAATTTAGTAGTTTAGGCCCTCTGGCGAAACTATCGCAAAACACCCATTTAATATTGCATGAACGCAAGACTTTTCCCTCTCTTCGTTGCTAACTCTTGTCGCTATCGGACATGCTGTCCGCTCGCTCTCCGATTCTAACTGTTGTTGCTGTCGGACCTGCAGTCCGCTCCTGTATGTTTTTACGTCCCGTCCTGGCAAAGGCGCCGAACAAATCATGTAGCCACTGCAGCTAATACCCTCGCGATGCTTCAGAAATAAATAAAGGTGATGTCCTGGATATCGTGCAATCTGTGATTCTCTTCTATGGCTCCATGTGTTTATCTACAAAATTTAGTAAGTGCTTTCCTGGATCAACACTACGCCCGACTGCATCTCTCCAATTTGTGCGCAGCGATTTACTATATATATATATATATATTTATTTATTTAACCTTCCTACCCTGAATGGGTCGAATCGACCCATTTTCATAATTTAATTCATGATAGCTCTCATGGGTTTTAAATTATGACAACTTATCTTTTTAGTATTTCTCAAATAGAGAAATTTATTTAGCTTATAACTTTTTCAGACTTGGAGAAGTGTTTTTTTTAACAACAAAAAAAAGTGACATTATACCTGAATGGGTCTAATCAACCCATTTCAGTAATATTCACAGAAATGCATAAAAAGAAATTTATTATTTTTGGATGGTCTGTATTTCAAATAATCATTAATAGATGGCCCTACGATACTAATATACACATATACCGTTCTACTTATTTGACGCGTTTTGCCATTTTATTTTACAATATGGCGCCTAGTAAGCGTAGTCATACTGAAGAAGAGATCAGAAAGCTTTTTCAAGAGCTCAGTGATCAATCTGATGAAGGAAGTAATAATTATTTGAATGAAACTGATGAATCTGATCACTTATCCATCGAAGAGGATAATGAGAAATCGGATATTTCCGATACAGAAGAAGAAACTGTGCGGTCACCGTCTCCTTAGTTAGTCGTAACAAAACCGAATGGTGTAAATTCCCTCCATGTACATAAAAAACGGTATTTACTAGCACATAATTCCAATTTATTATTATTTGATTTTTATTTTATTTTTTTTATTCTTATTTATTTTACTATATTTGAAAATTTCTGACTTTATAGACAACATAACATTATGAAATGAATCCTTGGTCCTACACGTTTTGAAATTCAGCGAATAACTGAACACCCCGTGTCAGCAATGAAGCTTTTCTTGACAAATGACATGATGAAATTTATTGTAGAAGAAACTAACCGAGAAATGAAGAGAGTGTGATCAGAACAGAATAAAACCTACACATTGATTTCCGCTGAGGAACTTCAAACTTATATAGGTAAAAAATATCTGAAACTTTTTTTCCCAAAAATTGATTTATAAATTGAAATAAAATTTAAATAATTGCATGATTTGAGATTCATTTGATTTTTTTTCATTTTTGAGTTATTTTCATTCATTTTTTGGCAGGTTTGCTAATTTTAGCTGGAGTCCATAAGTCAGGAGAATCTCTGAAAGAGTTATGGAGCGAACAAGATGGTCGGGACATTTTTCGTGCAACTATGTCTCTGCAACGTTTTGAAATTATTAGACATTTTCTTAGATTTGATGACAAAGAAAGTAGAGCAAATTGACGTCGTGTAGATAAGCTAGCTGCAATAAGATCAATATTTGACATCTTTATTGTACAATTGCCAAAGATGTTCGTTCCTTACGAAAATGTAACAATTAACTAACACCTTGTGCCTTTCCGTGGTAAAAGTCCATTTAGACAATATTTACCATCAAAGCCAAGACGGAAATAAGGAATTAAATTGTGGTTGATGTCTGATGTTAAAACTGCGTATGTTTGCACTGCTGAAACCTATGCTGGAAAGCCTTCTGATGGCGAGAGAGACAAAAATCAAGGAAAAAATGTTGTTTTGCGCCTAGCAAATTCGATTGAGAGTACCGCTCGAAATATTAGAGTTGATAATTTCTTCACAGATTATATCCTTGCTAAAGAATTATTGAAGAAAAAATTAACTATCGTTGGAACCTTCAGAAAAAACAAGCCATTTCTTCCGTCTGAATTTCACTCATCACATCATAGAGAAGCATTTTCCTCATAATTTGGTTTTCAACCGGATATAACTCTTGTTTCATATGTGCCGAAAAAAATAAATCGGTAATCCTCCTTTCAACTTATCACCATGAGGCCAAAGTTTCACACGAGAAAGAAAAGAAACCAGAAATAATTTTATGTTATAATGAAACTAAAGGTGGAGTAGATACTACTGATAAAATAGCTGCCGCAAAAGTTATGCAATAGGAGAACTAGGAGATGGCCTGTGTGTTTATTCTACAATATAATTGACCTTGCTTCATTAAATGCATTTGTTGTTTTTAGGCATGTAAATCCTTCTTACAATCAAAAAAAGTTATACAAAAGGCACCTTTTTCTTAAGGAACTTGGTAATCAGCTGACCTAACCTTACAGAAATGTTAGGATGAAAAAAAATATTCCGGTTACAATAAAGAAGAAATTGGCAATTGCAGCAGTTGAAAAACCAGAAAATAGCAGTACACTGAAACGAGGAAGATGCAAAGAATGTGGTCCAAAGAGAGATCGAAAAACGCAAACGAGGTGTGCTTCTTGCTTAAGTTTTCTTTGCCAAGAGCATGTAAATGTGTACGGTAAATCTTGTTTGTCTTAAAAAATGTATGAAGAAAAATGTAAGTGAAACATAATATATTTGTAAAATTTCTATTATTTCCTAAGTTTTCAAACCCTTAACAACGCTCATACAAACAGGAGGTTGAAACGGACGGGGGGAGGGGGCGGCAAAAATGAAGGGGGGGATTATAAAAGATTTAAAATGTGTTGTTTCAATTAATAAACACAAAATATATAAAATAAAGCTGTATAAAAATATTTTTTATGACCTAGAATAAATATAAACTACACTGGGTCGAATAGACCCATACAGGTAAAACGTAACTTTTTTTCAACACGGTAGGAAGGATATATATATATATATATATATATATATATATATATATATATATATATATATATATATATACATATTTGCATGTGCACAGAAAGCACCGATTACTCACAGTGGAAAAATAGCATTTTCATGATGGTTCATGTTAAGCATATATATATATTTAGTTTCATTTCAGGATTCTTACTTTTATTATTTAATTTTAATTAAAAGTTATAAATATATCATGATTAACCCTTTGAGGGGCGCCGTTTGCACAGTGAAAACGCCTAAATCTAGTACTTTTTTCACTTGCATTCAATATATTCCGGTTAAATGAGCAGAAAAAGGCTAGTACTGCCATCTGTTATCAGTTTAAAGAAGTAAAAACATTTTTCAACCTTTAATTGGAAATTTTTTCAAGATTCTTTAGGTAAAAAAAATAGGGGAAAAAATCTACACCGTGCAAAAGATGGAATTTGTTGCCCCTGAAAGGGTTAATCAATGTAATTCATGACATCTCGGAATTTCTTTTCATAAAATCCCTTTCATAAAAAAGACGATTTTTCTGCTGAATTTCGTACTACAAGCAAGAGAAAAATTGCCGTTAATAAAAGCTTATTTAAATTTTTCCCAGAGTAAATAATTTTTTGGAAATCAAGTCACTAGTCATAATTCAACGTCAAATACCGGAAATACGTTTCAGCTAATAGTCTCGAGCATTATAATGGTCGTGTAAAAATACTTAAGGAAATTAATTCCGAATAAATGTGTTTCTATGTCGTTTATCGCTAAGAAAATAAGTTATTTAGAGTTAGTTATTCGGAAAAGTTTTAAGATAACTGTTGAGATTTCTATTATGTCGTTGAATTTAGTTGAATGTAACATTATACCTTATTATATATCTGTCTAATGTTACAAAAATATATATAAAAGTTTCCAGACTTTGAAGTAGTTTTGCAAGCAAAGGGTTTTGGCTACAGTTTAACTAGTTACTTTATAGTCTTCTGTTATAAGATGTTAATCTAACATTAGAAATAAATATGACCTCTTTTAGAGGTGAAATTTAATTAAAATTCTTAAAGAAGTTTGCAATTAAATATACGGTAGTGAATTTCTGTATTATAATAGTGTTATGTTGTAGTTTCATGGTAGGGTCATATGTTGTATAGTAATATTTCAAGTCAAAAACAATCTCTTTGACGATGAAAATTCCTAAAAGTTTCTGTATAAAAGTAAATTTTTTTAACCTACTGAATTATTGAATTGAATTTAGGGTATTCATAGGAACTGACACAGTGAAAAAAAATAATACACATTCTATTAATGATAAGATTATTCTTAGATTTAAATTCCAAATTAATTTAGTGGTATTAAAATCGGATGATTTGTCTAGGAACAGCAGAACTGGATACCACCCAGAACATTATTGGAACAAAGAACCCGGTTCCAATGCATGTAGACCGGATATTCCAAATTAAAAAGTATTAGGTTTAAAAAAACATTTTAATGGTGATAAACAGTTTTGCCTTCACAATTTATCGTTATCTAAATCTCTGGAAACCATTGTCTATTAAACCCTCCTCAACTATCTCAAAGCTCCTTGCTGCCTGAAAATGTGCCATTAAATGTCATTTGTATTTATTGATTAATTTCGTACAAAATTTTTAAGAGATATTATTTCATTACAATTATAAAAAGCAAAAGAGGATTGCATTTTATGTTACTTAAAATTATGCAATCTAGTTTACGACGAATTTCTACTCTAGTGGCAAATAGAAATTAAGAAACAATATTCAGGGAGGACAAATTCTTCACAGAATTCGGTACTTTCGGGTTTCAGAACAAATTTCCTTAAATGCACTTAAGAAATATATTTTTTATTTACTCAGTAAACTAAAGTTCCTTGAATTAATAATAAATATATTATTTTCTTCAATATTTAAGGCAAATATTGTATGGTTTATATATTTTTCAAACCCAGGTAGTACCTGTGTACACGGTTCCAGAAAAATTTGAGAACAGAAACCCGGTTCTGAATTTTTAGTCCGGATCTGGAAATAACCTAATTACTCCCCTACACCTATGTATCGATCATGAGCATTTAAAAAAAATTAATATTTTGAATATCAAGTTTTAATGTAACTAATGATCCAATTTCAAGATTTAAGATTCATTTGTTAAAATGGCAAAGAATATTAATTACTCGCTGAGTGGCAAACCGATGTGTTGCATTTTCGATTAAAATGAAATGGTTTTATTTCTTAAAGACTGAAAACTGTTTAATCACTTTTAAAAATATATTAGAATTTTTAAAAACAAAATAATGATTTAAAATTCCCTAATTCAAATTTTGGTTTTTGGCTTTTAAAATAATTCTTTCAAATTTAAGTTTTCAAATTTTGCTTTTTTAAACAAAAAAAGAAGCTCATTCAAATAGAAAAAAATTCTAAAGGTTTGAACTTCTCCTTTCCTGAAACTAAAATTATTTCTGGTGCTTTAAAATTATTTCTGGATTTCAATCATTAAATGACTAGTTCTCAACTAATAATTTTTCATTTTGGCAACATGGCCGAATGTAAATAGAAAATCTCATGGACGAAAAAGTGCTTAAAAAAATAGAAAGACAGTTCTCAGGAATTCAAAATTGGTGGTGGAAGAATCCTCATCAGTTGCTCATTAATTAGAAACAAATTTCACGTACTTTCTGGAATTATTAGTGAGTAAAATAATAAGTAGAAAAATTACAAACTCTCCATTCAGTTACATTAAGATACTATGGAGATCAGCGCGGGAAATTTCAAAAGTGAGTTTGGTAAGTACGCTTTTTTAGAATGATAACATTTTATTATTAAATGTAATTGGAAGCTCAACATCTAGCAAATACAGATAAATCGTAAAATTGACATTAATGGGTGCAGAAAACCGAAATATTTCTCCATCAAAATTGTCGATTTCGGGAAATTCGGAAAACTGCTTTGGGGAAAAAGCTTCGTTTGCAATGAAAAACATTTTTAACTTTATAAAAATGTGTATATCCTTAAAGATGAAGAGTTCTAATTCACATGGAAATAAAAATTGGCGATTGGTGAGCGACAAATTTTAATTTTGCATGCTTGAAAATAGTGGAAATTTGCGAAACGGAAAGGAGCTGGCCCAACCGGAATGTCATCTGTTTCTGCTGTCCGCTTCTTTTGAGTTCGGAGGTTTTAATTTTATAATTAAAAAAGTTTAAAGTTTTGAAAGTTGAGGATGGCACCAGTGCACGCGTCACGTCCGTCCGCGCCCATCGGTACCAGTCGCGATGTCCTGCTATTCTCGGTTCGCGAGATTAGCCAGTCCCCGTGTCTGATGACTCACAAACTAACATTTGTTTACCTTCAGCTGTTATTATATAGATATTAATTATTTAATAATGTTTCATATATTTCTTTAAAAAACCTAATAAGGAAAACATAAGTAGCTGTTACTAAAATCCAAGATCCGTTACACCATACTTAGGTAATTTTAAAATCCTTATTATCTGCTTTAAATTATATTTAACAATAAAAAAAATTTCAGGATTTCTTGACATTTGTATTGAACTCATCTTGAATAATATTTCGTTATTCCATACTTACCAAGATTATTTAATAACTTTTTATAAAAAATGTGAAATAAAAAGGTTATATTTGGTAAGTTAAATTATAAAATTTCTTAAAACCCTCTTGAAAGTTCTCTTTTCAGCATCTGGAGAGGGTAAAAATGAAACATAAATTCCAATTGGCCGTATTCAATATTTAAAGTTAAATATTGTGATACGTAGCACTTAAGATCTATATATATATTCTTTTTCCTTTTGAGGCTGCAATTTTATGATAAATTAAATATGCTTCACTCTCACTTCTGGACTTAAGAAAGAAAGTGTCAAGACAACTCTATTATCCTCACATTAGCAAAACTTAACTTAAATCTATATTCTGATTTCTTTGAATTTCATCAATAACTTATGTCTACATTCAAAATACAAAACTTATCTTGTTTGACGAATAAAGCGACAGGAACAGAATATTTTAGAATGAGGTCTTTTAAATCCTTTTTTTTACAGAAACGCTAAATAACTTGACAGAGAGAAGCGCGATAAAAAAGGACAGACAGTTCTTTTTAAACTCAAAGACAGCTGATAATATTGTTGAGAAGGCAAATTGGTGAGTCATTTTATTTGAAGAATTTTTTTATGATTTATTTACTTCTGCGTATTTCCCTATTCTAAGTATTTCAATATACTTAAATTTCTGACAGAATCATTGAGATTTAGTGTAGATGCTAATTTATTTGTTCTTTCGTCTAAATCTTTTCAAAACGTAGATTATTTATTCTTTTCGCAGGACAGGAATTTTATTTTATAATAGGCGTTTGGTAAATCAGAATCATTCCCAATAATTCTTAATCAATATTAGGCTTTCACTTATTGTTCTCAGCTTCGACTTTAAAAAAACAGTCCTTTTAGCATGCGTCTAAATGGTGATTAAAATGTAATACCGAAATGGACAAACGTGAATACCAGAAAGAATGTTGGTAAACAAATGACTGATTAATTCCTTGTCCAACTATATCTTGTTTATGGATCAATCAGTCAAAGATAATTACGCTGGTTTCTAACGATCCGTTCTTCAATACATTTAAATTTCTCTAAATATAAATTTGCAGAGTTTCCTAAATATGAAATTAATATTTTCTGACGACGAATTTTTTTTTTCTTTCTAGTAATAAAAATAAAGTTCCTGTATTGTCATTAATCAGGAAATTTAAAATTTTTTTTGCTACATTTTATAGTTTTTGGTATCTCACTTTAAGTGCGAATGTCTCCGAACACGTGCCTCCGCATTATCAGAGGTAACAACAACCTTACCTTAAATTATGCATTTACCTAAAAGCACAGACTGGGAGGCCGAAGTTGGGTTGGTGTGGCTTACTTCCAGAGTGCCAAGGTTCGTTGTGAGAACCAAGGAGTTTGGTAACGGAGAGTGTGACTGTTAGTTTCCTGGGGGAGTGGATCCTCCGAGGGAATCATTGCATCACCATCAAGGCTTCATCTTTTCACCACTTCCCCGCAGTCTTGCTGGGAAACGGGCGATGGCCCGTTCTGAGAGTGGCAAAAGACTTTGGGGCCTCGACTTTTGCCCTATGGCGTTAGTTCCTGTTGCTCCGTTTGTCCTAAACTAATTACGGACCTGCATTACTCTGTGCGAGGTGGGATTGCGCGTCGAGTAATCTATTTAGGACTTCAAGTTCTACGCTTGTCGCATACCTAATCGGTGGAATGACGTATCACTTTTGATTACCTAAAAGCACAACCATATGCCATTATATGGCACACTAAAGACAAATCTCTTTTAACAGGATCTTGTTATTATATTTACAAATGAAATGATATCCGGCTAAGCGACCTTGTCTAGACTTGCTCTATAGTAGTTCTAGACCATTTCACACTATCCTTGGCACTTTTACGGAGTGATGAAACTAAAAGTATGCGCTTTAAGAATTCTCTTAAGATCTTTCCCCTTTGTCCCTGTTCCCAAATTAAAGATTATTTGAGAATCCCTGTCAGCATTCCTGCTGAGGATCAGGATGCTGCTACCGCTCAATTGCTCAAACGATATTGCTAATGAACCTAGCATTTTTTAGACCAGGGGGCACAGCAACAGCAGCAATCCGAGGTTGTGGAAGGTCCAATTTAGGAAATAAGTCTCCTAAATATTTTGTGAATAAAAATAAGATTTATCAACAACTCATGGAGTTGTATTTTTCGTAAAGGAAATTACATTCTTTAGCCGCCCACATGATATAATGGTTAGTGTCTTTAGGTTCCAAGAAGTCGCCTTTGGTTCAAATACCGAATAAGGCTTGGATATTCCCGTTGTGTCCCCTCATAGGCAGTAATGCAGGCTTACCTAGATGGTGCTCCCATAATAAAGTAGCCAACAAGATTTCGTGGTGTTAGTAGATGAATGTCAATAAGAGTATAATGTCTACCGCATTGGAAAATAATCACATTCTTTAAAGAAATGAGTGTTTTTTAACATAACATAACATAATAGCAATTTAACTCCCTTCTTAATAACAAACCCAAATAATAACTTGATTTCATAATGAATGAAAAATTGAGAATAATAAAACACAAACTATAGCTTATTAAGTTAGTTTAATGTTGAATGAAATAATCCTCAAACATAACTAATAAAATAGAGTATATCAGTTGCAGAAATGATTTTCGAATTTCCTTTCTCATGAAATGTTTTGTCGGAAGATAGAGTATACCGGAAAGGAAACTTCAAATGGAATTTTTGATAGCATTTCATATCTTATGAAAAGTGATTTTTTTTTAATCGCCCGAGAGATTTAGGACATACGGAACAGAATGCCAGTGACATTAGTCCATTTAATTGCCATTTCCTTATCTTGAAACAGGAATTCAGTTAAATTATCATTTTTAATTTATTCAGTTGTTATGTAAATGACTAGTATCTTTTTAGTATTATAAAACTTAATAGTTTTTCCTATAGTGATAAAAACCCTTTAATAGGACCACAGTCCCTTTAGCAGAATCATAAATTTTTCTCCAATATAATATTTATTGTATGTGACTCCAATTAAAAATTATTTAGTCCTAAAAATTTTCATATTTTTATACTAAATACATTTTAAATAAACAATTTTATTTTCTCAAAAATCTCGATTCAAAATAAATTCTTCTCGTGCTTAAAACATAAAATATTTACGTTCACGTTTATTTTTGTATAATAAATTTTCTGTCAAACTCTACATTTGTGTACAATTCTTATTTGAATTTTCATGACACGATTATTCTTATATACGCGAAATAAATTAAATTTAAGCATGCGTAAAGAAGAGATCGAAAATGTTTATGCTATACAAAAAATTCTAGACAATATAAGCGAATAAGGGTTCTAACTGAGTTAGAACTTGAAACCTCTTAAGGGTCCATGTAGATCATTGTTTCAAATAGATCTACACTTGTTAGATTGAAACTGTAGTCGTTTTGATGTAATTTAAATAGAATTTGAATACGCTATCAATTTTCTCCAAATTTGTCCTTTATAAACTCATTTTAAAGAAAAAGAGGAAAACATTTTTACACAGGACATTAATTTTATTTGCCATATGAAAGTCACTTATTAATCACAAGGTTTCCCCAGATATCATTTAGCAATTAACTATACCAGATAATTTTACGAGAAAGAAAATTTAAAGAAATTTTCCAGTGAAACGGGACTATTCAATAAGGAACAAATTTTTTATACCAAAGTGAAATTTTTACAAGTGTACAGGCAAGTGTAAGTATAAAACAATTCTGATCTGAAATATTATTAAATATTCTTTTAAATAATTTGTCGATTACTAATTATTGGCTGTAATACGTTTCAATCAATTTAGTTTCGATTTAAACAAAATTTAGTGAAGATAAGAACTTCTTTTCTCCAACAACAAACGCATTTTTACGCCAGATGAAAAAAATTCCAGATGCTAAATTAGAAAAAAAGAAAGTATCTGAAATATTTATCAAACTTAGTTGAAAATGCATTAAAAAGTAATTATTACATAATCAAACAACAATAAGATACTATATCTGGACAAATTAAGAAGATCATTCGAGGTGATGGGGAGTTATGTATGTTAATGTACGGTTGTTAGGATACCGGTGGTGATATCGATTTGGTGTCATATGGATGGAATTATTCATTACGAATTGTTGCAAGCTGACAAAAACATTACGAAGGAGCTTTACTGTCAACAGCTAGAGCAATCATTTGAAGAAAAAAGACCAGCACTGATAAAAAGGTATTATCTTGTTATTGTTGTTGGTAATCCCCCTGGAACAGAAAATGCTAGACCTGGTCCGTGAGGCTTTGTCGTGGGAACGACTGGGAGGGAACAGTATCCCGATCTTCTCCAAGCAAGATGACGGGAACGCCTAAACAGTCAATAATGTGGGCAGGATTCGTAAGAGGAGCAGGACAGGAACAAGGGGATAGTCCTTTGTAGAGTTCTCGACGAGGATACCTTTTTGTATGGACACTCCAAAGACGAGTCAGGATAGACCGTATTGGTCTCGGACCTCTAAAAAGGAACACAGACCAGGGAACTTGGCCGGATACCAATGATGAGCTCTACCAATGAGGAGGCTCTCTCCAAACACTGTATACCCTTGTCTTGAAAACAGATAGAGCCTCCGATGCAGTTAGGTGTGATCTTTAATTATGACAGCGCTAGACATCATACCGCACGAGGAACGCTCCGAAAACGGAAGCAGCTTTAAACTAGAAGTACTTCATATTCTTCCAATCAGACACCTTCAGACTACCCTTCTTTTTGGAGTCTCCAAAACCATATTGACAGTAAAAAGTTTGTTATAGATGATGATGTTCTGAGATTCATGATTTACCTCGAAACCCAAAGATTTGTATTACCAAGTATTCCAAAATATAAAATTTAGATAATAAAAAGTAGTAAATAATAATGGTAAATATATTTCACATTAAAATTAATCAGACAATTTTTTGGGGTTCATTAAAAAAAAATACTTCTAAAATACCTCCTTATTTATGCGATTAACCAATACATATACATAGTAAAACATTTGAAAAAAAATATTCATGATATTTAAAACATTTTGCATTCATTCTAATATATTAATTAGTAGTAGAACCGAATTTCCATTGCATGATATAATTGCATCGCCTGGTTAAATACTTTATTATATAATTAGAAGAAAATTAAAAAGATAGTTACACCCCTATACGTTATAAATCCCTTGACAATATTTTACGTTCAATAATCTATTGTTCACATACATTCAGGATCAAAACAACGCTGAGCTTTGAAAACTTATTATTAAAGAGAGGGTTTTGTCACAGAAAAAAAAATGTTGGACGTATGCCAATAATAAGTTTACGGAAATCTGCTCCTCTTTGGAAACATTGTACTCCAAACTTTTAAATAAATGATTTGTAAAATGACATATTTTATGCTTGCTGGTTAATTGGTGGCATGGGAAATCAAAATGAAATTTTAAGTAGAAAGCATAAACATGATATCTATTTAATTAATAATACTTTTTTATATAATTTTATTTAAAAAAGCCAATTTATATGTATTTATCCTATTTATCTATGGCTTGGAATATTTATAGGAAAACCATGCTTAAAAATTATAGCATAATATAAAAGCCTATTAATATTAAATTCTGGATTTTCTTATCTGTTTAATTTATTTACATAAGCGGAAAAAAAGAGTTTTAGTATAATCATTTCAAATGATATTTAGATTTAACCACTGATTAAAATCACTGTGATTCTGCTTGAAAATTTATTACATACACTAGATGGTACCCGTCAAAACTTGACGGTTATTAAGTAAACATTCCAATAAAAAAAAGGGTTCATAACCTTATTAAAATATTAGAAATTCATATGAAAGCCACGTGTGCTGGTAATTTAGAAATATTCAATAAAACACTTCAAAAAAATGTAAGAATATTTTGCGGTTATATTAGGTATTCGCTTTGAAAAGCACGCTACCGTACACACACTTTTGAACATATCACTATCCATGCGCAAAGTTTGCAACTTTCCGAAAATACAAAATTTGATATTATTGTAATATCTGGTTAAAATAATCCCTATATATAAAACGCGTAGGTATGCGGCACAAAATCTACGATATTTCTACACTTCGAATGGCAACGGCTGCAACTACCGGATGTAAACAGCGGCTGTCCGCAATTTAAAACCGTGTGTGTGTAGTGGCGGCATAAGTTACAACCGCTGATCTTTTGACAATACATGTTTAGACCTATCAAATCCAGTGTTTAACCATGGACAGTTGTATGTAGGTTTATCTAGAATCCATTCTTTTGATTCTGTCGCTTTAGTATCTCCTACTTTTGAAATACTCAAATCTGTATATCAAGAAGTTTTATGAATATCATAGTTGAAATCCACACTATATTTTAGTACTTGCTGAATTTTTGCTCCATTTTATAAGTGAGGAAATTTTCCCAACAATTTATTATTTAATATGATTAAGTGTAGACATCTGAATTGTGAACAGTAATACATACAGAGAGTGATGTAATCAACACTGTATTTAAAATTTCCCCCCAACAATTTTTTATTTCTTGTAATGGTAAAGTGTAGATATCTTAATTTTGAAAAATTGCTGAATTTTTGCTCCATTTTATAAATGAAAAAATTTTCCCAGCAATTTATTATTTAATATGATTAAGTGTAGATATCTGAATTGTTAACAGTAATTCATACAGAGAGTGATGTAATCAACACTATATTTCAAATTTTCCCCCTGCAATTTCTTATTTGTTGTAATGATAAAGTATAGATATCTTAATTTTGAAAAATAGTACATACAAAGAGGGATGTAATTTTTAAAATCATTGATGTGGGCTTTCTCAGTCTTATCTTTAACTCTGTTCTAAGGTAATGGAAATTCACATTTTTTGACCACGATGTTTTAGAATCAGCTTAATAGAGAATACCCCTTAACAACATATATTTATGATGACAGGTAATTGTAACATTCCTTACATATGTCACTTTCAGTTGCGTTGTTTTGCAAAAGGAAATTTAAAACTAAAAGTGACCATGCTGGTCACGCAGCGGCTAGTATGGTTAAAATATAAATATATATATATATATATATATATATATATATATATATATATATATATATATATATATATATATATATATATATATATATAAAAGTTTAAGAAAATTTTGCCGTTATGTTAGGAATTCGCTCTGAAAAGCACACTACTATGCAGTACATACCGTAGATAGTACATGTAAAAACGTGATGAATGAATGACTAACTTCATGTTTACATTTTCAAGTCCCGAATATATAAAATGAATACTTGTTATTAATTTAATTGAAACGCTATGAAAAAGTGAAAGGTATTGGAAAATTTACAGACTTTTAAAAATTTAAGAAAATTTTGCCGTTATGTTAGGTATTCGCTCTGAAAAGCACACTACTATACAGTACATACCGTAGATAGTACCTGTCAAAACTTGATGATAAGTAATTGAACAGTTCCAATAAAAAAAAAGATTCATAACCTTGTTAAAATATAAGAAATTTTTACAGAATATTACTGTTTTGCAACCTGATGTGTTGCAATTTAGAACATTGAAAATTACTTGAATGTTTGCTGTCTGATTTGTTAATTTTAAATTGTTTTCTAATTTGAAGGTGACATTTTTTAATACTTTTTTTATTAGATCTGAAAAATAATTATGAAAACAAATATGCTATGTGCTAAGTTTCGAATTCATAGGCCTTCTGATTAGGGAATTACAGCATTTTTTCTTTCTTTCTATGGGCCCTGTGTAGCATTCCACATGACCTTAAAATATTTTAACTTCAAGTTTTAGTGAAGTACGTTCAAATATTTAGGAGGTTCTACACGGTATGCGTTGACCTTTTTTTTTATACTTGGGTAGTCTTGCCAATAGCCATGCAACCCAAGTTGTCATAAAAACACTGTTAGTGTCCATTACTTTACAATCCACTTCAAGTGAGATAAATGAAGTCCAGAAATACCAAAATAAAATAGAAATAAATATCAAAAATGTGTTTTCCAGCACACTTCATCGTTAGTAATTTTTTTCAAAAAGAAAACATAATTTTTTTTTTTTCAAACTTACTTCTCCCAATGATAAACTGTAATATTTCAAACATGAAATAGGCTTAACGCACTTATAAAACTTTCCTGAAAACGATATTCCTTGTGAAAGAATTTCTGCTGTTTTCAATAAGGCCTTGTGTATCTGTTGGCTTAATGTGAAGTTTAATATTGTTTTGATTCCGAGATCGGGATAAGGCGACGTAGAGTTGTCCATGCGAGAAAACTGGTTCTTGGAGGTAAATTCCAACATGCTGAAATGTTTGCCCTTGTGATTTATTAATTGTCTTGGCATATGCAGGAATGATAGGAAATTGGCGGCGCTTTAGGACGAATGGAAGATAGACATCACTTGGAGAAAGATCTATTCTTGGCAGGAAAACTGTATCACCATGATTACACTGTGATAAAATTTTTGCTGAAATGAAATTTGCATGCAGTTCCAGTATTGATAAGCGAGTCCCATTGCAAAGTCCTTTAATTGGATTGAGATTTCTGAGCAACATGACTATCACACCTTTTTTTAACAATAATTTATGAGTTGGCATGCCAGATGGAGTTTGCTCATGTAAAAACTCTGGTGGATAATTTTGAATATCATTGGTGTCTTCAGAAACAATTGAATCTACACTGTAATATACATGGGGATTTCCTTCAATTCTTGATATTATGTTCGTATTTATTTCCAGTGTCTTCTTATTTGTCGGGGCTAAAATCACTCTATTTGCTAATTCTTCAACCTGCATGCTGGCTAAGGCTTCACTGTAAATTGATTCAATGATGTTTTCTTCAACCATGTGTCGGGGATTTCTATGGAATCAATGGGTAATCCACGGATGTTTGAAAAAATTCCTTCGCCTACATTCAAAAGCCAAGTGTTGTGTTCTTCTTGTTCGGCACTTCTCATGTTTGTGGTCAGTGGAATGTGGGTGAAATATCTCCATAAAGGGCTAGATTTGATGCATGCTTCTATGATATCTGCTGTAGATCCTTTTGGCACAACCGGAAGTGTCTGTCTGAAGTCTCCTCCAATAACAATAACTTTTCCCCCAAAAGGCCTGTCGTTCCTCATGATTTCTTTCAAAAGCAAATCAATACAGCGAAGACCATCCTTAGTAAGCATTGTGATTTCGTCTATAATGATGAGTTGATCCCCATGCAGAATTTCAGCTTCTGGAGTTTCTGTCCTCATTGATGAAACTGACGTGTCAAGCATAGGAATGGGTAACTTGAATCTACTGTGAATAGTTCGACCACCTTTAAGAAGTGTTGCAGCAATGCCAGTTGTTGCGAATGGGAGTGCGACTTGTCCTTTTCCACGAATATAGCATAATAGGGTAGAGTATAAATAAGTTTTACCTGAACCACCTGGACCATCAATGAAAAAATATCTGTCTGTTGTATCTGTGTCTTCGGTAGCTCTGATGATTTTCTTGAAGGCTTCAAGTTGTTGTGCATTAAGAGATGCAATTTGTTTTTCTGCCAGTTCTTGCTCTTCAAATAGATTGTAGAGCTGTGTTTCAACAGGATTTCCCGTCGGCATTGGAAGACCAAAATATTCGCATGTCAGTCCGTGTTGCTTAAGCGTTGTATTGATGTCGTGTAGAGCCAGATTCATGGAACTTCTGTCATCATTGTCTGGTAGGAAATCCATTCACATGTCAGGACAGTAACTGTTCCAAAGTTCGAGTGCATTAGTTGGAGTGCAGAAAATAAGTATGAAGGCAAAAGTCTGTCTCAATTGCTTCGGCATTTGGAAAACAGCAGCATCCCTCAAACAGTAATAATATTCTTCATCCGAATCAAGCAAATGGCGATGAAATGCTGCTGTTTTGAAGGTGTCGTAAACGGTGCCGTCAACAGTTCTAAGGAATTCAAAACTTGTATCACCGGGTACGTGGAGGAGTAACATCCGGAGATAAAATCGTTCTTCTTCTTTAACACTAACTATGTACATTCTTGCAACTATGTTGTTTCCACCTTGTCTCTTTTGCCATCTGTTACAAACATATACATAGCTGTAGGGAATATCCGTATACAATAATGATGCAGCATCCGGATCGATTTGGTTCAACTGAAACCATGCCTCAAGTTTAGTTGTTCCTGTTCTTGCAGCCTGTAAAGCTTGTTCTTCTTCACCTTCTCTAAAGACTATGCGCTGATGATTCGGCACGTGAACTAGTATTCTCATAACAGCATGTGAACTGTCGTGCATTTTAAACTGGAGCAATCGCCGCATAGCTTCTGGTGCACTGACGTATCTTGCATCGATGTAGTTAGCAATTTCGTTTGTCTGGATCTCTCCTGCACCTACAACCATATTTACACAATCGTAACCTTTGTAGATGTACTTGTAGATGTATTTCACCGCTCTCATAGATGTACAAACTTCCACGTTGATATGTGCATCGTATTTCATGAGCAGATAGGCATTGTAAGGAACAACATATATGTTGTCCAGTGTGGTTCCACGCACAACAACTGTTGGACCCATGCATCTTCTATACTTAGGGTATCCATCTGCATGCTGCACAGTTTCTGTCTGATAATCCTTTGGAAAACTTTTCCAACACTTTCCAGCTTCCATGCAAGGTGCACCAGGATTGTTACCCCCCGCAGGGACCATGTACCATACAGCGCTTGACGATTTCATGCAGACGTGAATTTTGAACAGGATCTGGAATCTCAACACTAACAAATCGATCAATGCGTTCTGCTGTTGAAAATTTGTCTTCTGACCGTATGACAATTAAGATGTGCGCATGCGGAAGACCCCTCTTTTGAAATTCGATCGTGTACACATGAGCTATTGAAATACCTAAAACACCATGCACTGTCAGATCTTTAAGAATGGATTTCAACTTTAAGTTGTAGATGCGTGCAACCAAATCAGGACGGTCACCTGGCTCTTCACCTCTTCTTAAATTTTCTGTAATTTCAGGCCAATTAGGATTAGCTGTAAACGTTATGAAAAGATCTGGAGGACCAAATTTTGCAAATATAGACATAGCATCAGTACACCTCTCACGCATGTTTCTAGGCGAGCCTTCGAATGATGAGGGAAGAATGACTGGAATTCCAGCTGTTCGTACGACACCATTCTGGGCTCTGTTTTCAATATGATCTGCAAGTCCATGGTAAAGTTCAGTTCGTAACTTCTGCTGATGCGTCCTGATATAGTTCAAATTGTTAGCTTCAACTTGCAAATAAGAATCCACGATGAACTGCTGTGTAAGTCTTCCGGCACTTATAACTAGATTAAAGTCTTCTCTTATGGCCGTAAAGCTGCTTTGTACTGCAGCATAGTCACATGAACTCTAATTCTGTTTGCTTGCGCTCCATCATAAGCCTCGCAAGTCCAGTTAGGCTGCCAACCTGGTTCACCATATGGGAATAAAATGGGATAACACATGGGATCCAAGTTGTGGCTGAGAATGTTGATGTTTACATACTGCCGTTCTGGATCTTCCGGATTCACTGGATAAATTCTAATGTCCCTGTCGAAAGGAAGTTCATTATCATCATTCACAAATACCATTGCAATTTCATTCGCTGCAGGTGCATTATATCTTCTCTGATCGGAGTGTCTGTCTCGTCGGAAAACCAGATTGACAACTGGAATGTCTTCTGCTGCTTCGTTTGCCTCTACAATCGCTTGGGCTTCAACTTCCCTTAGCGTACGGTAAGTATGACAAAGTCGATTGGTCGCTCTGAATAGCCTGTCCAACTGGTCCAGAAGACGGGGGATGCATTGTTGATTAGCAGGATGACGAACTCTGATTTCTGTTGCCTGTGTGCTGTCTATGACGTAAAGTTGGGCATACTGTGGAGCTTGTCCATCAGGTGGTTGAATGTGGCTTGTATTGTGAAAAATTTGACCATGCACTTTAAACACGTAGGGTCCTCTTCCACTGAAATTAACTACTTTGGCTCCCATCGATGCAAAGGACAAAGCACTATTGTAAGAACGAATATTGTCTCGAAAATTCTTGTAATCTTGATTTTCTGGATTCATCAGCAAGTCTTGAAGAAGTGGTGGATAATTTAGCTGATTTCCATCAGAATCCATTGGTTTTCTCAATGCAATTTTCCCTTTTCGGCAGCAATTATTGAATTTTCTGTCCGGAGGTCGTTCAGCAGCAATATTCTTTGAACCACAGAATTGGCAAATGTCAGTCATTGGGCCACAGTAATGTAACTCCACACTTTCATTGTTAAGTGCTTCTTCTCGCACTCTCTGATTGTTTCTTTCATTTCTTCGACGGTGGAATTCAACATCTGCATCTCTTCGCATCTGCATTTGTGATTCTGTTTCTTGTTCACGACGTCGCATCTGCGATTCTGCATTTTTCCGTCGTCGTATCTGTGCATGTGACTCTGTTTCTTGTTCAAGACATCGCCTGTATGATTCTGCTTTTGCCTGTCGTCGCATCTCTGCTTCCAATTTACTTTCTTGTAGTATACGTTGCCTGTGCGATTCGGCATCAACATCTCTTCTCATCTGTGCTACCAATGGTGTTTGTAGCTCCCGATATTGCCTATGAGCTATAGCAGTAGCTTCTTGAATCCTGTTCAATGACTCCTGGCTTTGCCTTTGCAACCACCTTCTTCTCCGTTCAGCAGTCAAGCGACGCCTTCTTTGAATTGGTGTTTCATCTGGATTCATTGCTATTGATAACAATTTGCAGTGCTTCAGATGTATATAGAAGTAATATAATTCGAGAAAGTGGCACAAAACAAAATAATAAAATGTCCCCTTATAATCACCTGAAATGTTGTTTTAAGGTGACTGCCTACATTTGGAGCCAATTTTTAAAAAAAAAATCATTTTTTAAAGATTTTTTTGTTTTTTATGGTAAAATAGCACTTGCAAATTAAAAAATAAACAAAAACTTGCCAGTAAATACCATACTTTTTTATAAATTGGTCAAATTGAAGCAATTTTCAATGAAAATTAGCTAAAATGCAACACATATGACAGTTATCTTAAATGACTCACAATCTAAGAGAAATTTTAAAATGCAAAAATGTTGCAATATGAAAATTTCCAACGATTCATGATTCCTCTCGTTATAAAAACAGCCCCAAACACAGTGGCGTATGCAGGGGAGGGTTTGATGGGGGTTAACCCCCCCCATTTTTTCTAATTACATATATTCCTTAAATAGGTTCAAGCTCTGCACTGATTGCTCAAAACTACTTTTTCATAGTAACCCCCCCCCCCCCCCCACTTTTGAAAATTTCGGCGTATGCTGCTGCCCAAACAAAAACTATTTAACTATTTATTATTATGCATCAACTATTGAGCGTCATTTCATTAACAATAGCATCTAAAACATTTCCCGAAAATTTTATCAAATTATATGTATTATTGTGTGAAATATCATGATAACGGTAAAGATTTGTGCTAAAAACATAATTCTGAGAAAAACTCAGTTCAAGTTGTTTGCCACTTCAATTTTGTAGCAGACATTTTTTAAAATAGCTATAACTCTGCTTCTAATTGATGTAGAATGAAAATCAAAACGGTTTTGAAAAGAGAAAAGATTGAATTGCACGATTCCCGGAAGAAATAAAATTGACCAAAATAGTCAAAAAATGACATTTTCAACGTAGGCAGTCACCTTAAAAGATACACTATCATCGCAATAGAATGCTTTACTAAAAATTATTACAGTGAGGTTTTTAAAAAAAAATATTGAAGTTTATAATTAAAAAAAACATTCTTGGAAAAAAAAAAGCATGCTTGCAGCTGATTTTAAAATCCGACTTGTACAGTCTAACTAATGCAGCCAGATATTTAGAAACAATACTGCTAATTCAATCTATTTCAATGTAATATACATATTTTATATAATCTTGTATTATGCTATATATATGTATAAATAGGCTATGTATAAATATATTAAACAAAAATAAAATATATAAATAAAATCAGATTAAAATATCATGCAAATTACTCACGTGCAAATAATTTTTCATGTGTATTTCAATTTAATGTACATATATTATATCTTATGCTATATATATGTATAAATAGGCTAAGTATAAATATATTAAGCAAAAATAAAATATATAAAGAAAATCAGATTAAAATATCATGCAAATTATTCACGTGCAAAAATTTTTTGCACGTGTATTTCAATTTAATGTACACATATTATATCTTATGCTATATATATGTATAAATAGGCTATGTATAAATATATTAAGCAAAAATAAAATATATAAAGAAAATCAGATTAAAATATCATACAAATTATTCACGTGCAAAAGATTTTTGCACGTGTATTTCAATTTAATGTACATATATTATATGTTATGCTATATATATGTATAAATAGGCTATGTATAAATATATTAAGCAAAAATAAAATATATAAAGAAAATCAGATTAAAATATCATGCAAATTATTCACGTGCAAAAAATTTTTTCACGTGTATTTCAATTTAATGTACATATATTATATATTATGCTATATATATATATATATATATGTATAAATAGGCTATGTATAAATATATTAAGCAAAAATAAAATATATAAAGAAAATCAGATTAAAATATCATGCAAATTATTCACGTGCAAAAAATTTTTGCATGTGTATTTCAATTTAATGTACATATATTATATCTTATGCTATACATATGTATAAATAGGCTATGTATAAATATATTAAGCAAAAATAAAATATATAAAGAAAATCAGATTAAAATATCATGCAAATTATTCACGTGCAAAAAATTTTTGCATGTGTATTTCAATTTAATGTACATATATTATATATTTTTAAATATATATATATGTATAAATATATAAATATATGTATAAATATATATTAAGCAAAAATAATATTTATAAACTAAAGAAATTCTGAATAAAAATCATACAAACTTATTGAATCGTTACCAAACACGTATTAGATGTGGAATATATAGAATTCCATGTGTTGTAAATGCAAAAAATCTGTATACTGAAGATTTGGCCTTTTGAACCGGCTAGCTTACTATTACAGCAACTTTTGTGACGTACAGTTTGGAACATATCACTGCGCATGCGTCAAGTTTGCAACTAAATTCGACATTATTGTAATATTAAATTGTAATACTGTATTGTAATATATATTATTTATTATGTATCAAAAAATATATAGTATATATTAAAATATATATATTACTAGCTGAAGTACCCGATGATGCCCGGGATTTTAAGAATGTTTGTTGTTAACCAAAATCAATTTAAAAATTAACACAGTATAAATAACATAAAAAATATATGTGAAATGTTATACACGTCTCAGAATTTCAGCCTTTCATCATTTTAATACTAAAATCTGAAAAGTAAAAATGTCAAATTCTCTAATGTTTGTTAACCAAAATTAATTTAAAACTAAGCACAGTATAAATAACATAGAAAAAAAACCTTGTGAAATCTATAAATATATAAATTTATAATAAACTCCTCAGAATTCAGCTAGAATTAGCCTTTCATCATTGGGGTAAAATAAAGCTGAAATTACAGGTTCAGCAGAAATTTCCAATAGAACAATGATATGACTGCAGCGTTGCCTCTTAAAAAAATGAAGTGTTTGATTGAGGGCTGCAAACCATTCAACTCCTCTCCACATTTAACTCCTATAAACATCCTCTACATATTAAATTCCTTTTCTCTCCATAATAAACTCCTCAGAATTTTGGTATATTCAGCCTTTCATCATAGTACCACTAAAATCTGAAACATCCTCTCCAGAAATATAAATTTATTAATTTCAATAATTAAACACACACAAATATATAAATTGCGCAAAAGTTTTTTAACCAACATTTGAATAATTCGTAAATGAAAAAGCATATGAAAATAAAGATAAGAACTTCCGGAATCGAAATTAATTACCCTTAATTTTTAATTAATAAAAAACCAACATAATATGAATAACAACGATAGTTGCTTAAAACCATATGAAAATAAAGCTATTATAAAGATGATAATAATAAAAAAAGCATAAGAAAATAATGCTCGCGCATGAAGTTAACGTTACGATATAAAGATAGTAATAATAATATAAACCGCGTGCATAAAATATTTAGCTTTTCAAGCGAAATAAATTGATTTTTAGAAAAAAACTACTTTTAATCGAGAAATTAAAATACATTGCACAAAATTTTAATTTTACCAACTTTCCACCCTACAATTTACACCCTACTTCTTTTAAATAGGATGTAAATATAAAGTTTTAACAGCCAATTGAATGCCAGTTAAAAATAATGTGTGCGCATGAAGTTAACGTTACGATATAGAGATAGTAATAAAAATCTATATATATATATAAAACAGTTCCGTAACTGACTAACTGACTGATTGACTGACTGACATACAAAGTACAGACCAAACCGTTAAACCTAAAGGACTGAAATTTTGCATGGCGATTCTTCTTATAATGTAGGGGTGCACTAAGAAAGATTTTTGAAAAATTCTTCTTAGATTTTTTTTAATTAAATTTTTAATCTGTTTTAGTAACTTTTTTCAAGTTTGCATTTAAAATAATAATTTGAGGGTTGTAAAATTTATATCACGAAAAACATTCAAAAAATATTACATTCAAAAAATATCATCTGTAGATAGAAAGGGGAGAGAAAATTTAAAGAAATGTAAATTTATAATGTACTCAGGGAATGTATTATTGTGGTTCTATATCAGAAAAATAATAAAATACATAAATCATAAAATAAAAAATATACATTAGCATATTGGGCACGAAGTTGCGTATCTTTCATGTAACATCAAACTCCCTTATTTTAATTCAAATGTTTAAAAAAATTTAAAAATAATAACATTTGAAAATTTCGCATAAGTTCATTTTGAAAAATTCATGTATTTCATATATATCTTATTTATTCTGCACTTTGTAAAAAAATAGAAATATGCCTGTCAAAAAACAGTAGTCAACTGCCCCAGAGCGCGCGTTGCAACGCTCTCATGTGTACATAGCCTAAAGGACTGAAATTTTGCATGGCGATTCTTCTTATAATGTAGGGGTGCACTAAGAAGAATTTTTAAAAAATCTTTCTTAGATTTTTTTAAATTAAATTTTTAATCTGTTTTTGTAACTTTTTTCAAGTTTGCATTTAAAATAATAATTTGAGGGTTGTAAAATTTATATCACGAAAAAGATCATAAAAATTCCTTTAAAATGAAATTCTTTTCGCATCTTTACCTCCATTTTCTAATTTTTGGTGAATTTTTAACGATTAATTTTTACAATTTAATTTATTAAACGCTGATCATGTGATTTCTTTATCTGGTACTTTAAATAAATTTATCGTCACATAACAACGAAATAGACACACAAAAAATTAAAATAGTGGCGCCATCTACTGTACGCTTGTGAATCGAGAGTTGTTGGTTATTTATTAATTAAAAATATTGGAAAGTTCTTGTGGATCTGTAAATATACATGTGGTAACAGTTTTAAAATTTATAAATTATCAACCTACACAGGTGATAATTTATCCGGCGTTGCCCGGGATTTTAAGAATGTTTGTTAACCAAAATCAATTTAAAAACTAAACACAGTATAAATATCATAGAATAAAAAGCATGTGAAATGTTATACACATGAATAAAAAGAAAACCCAACATAAAAAACCCTAAATTTACAATAATATCTTCAGAATTCAGCTTGATTTAGCGTTTCATCATTGGAGCAAAAAAACCCTGAAAAGTAAAGCATAAAATATATACATTTATAATAAACCACTAAAAGCTGAAAAGGAAAAATGTCAAATTGTCTTTAGGAAAGTAAAGCTGAAAACTAAAAATGTCAAATTGTCGAATGTTTGTTAACCAAAATCAATTTAAAAACTAAATACAGTATAAATAACATAGAAAAGATTTAGCCTTTATCATTGGAGCAAAAATTCCTGAAAAGTAAAACATAAAATACATAAATTTATAATAAACCTACCAAAATCCATTAAAAAAATAAACACAGTATAAATAACATAGAAAAAAAAGTATACGAAATGTTATACACATTAATAATATGAAAAATAAAATAAAATAAAAATAATAATTTTTAAAAATAATAAAATAAAATAAAAATAATTAAAAAAAATAATAAATAAAAATAATAATAATAATAATTTAAAAAATAATAAAATAAAAGCTGAAACAAAAAAGCCTCCATAAAAAAGCTGAAAATACAGGTTTAGCAAAATCTGTACGATCCGTATTCGAACCCGCGTCATGTTGTATAGTAAATTAACGCTCTTACCGAATGCGCCACAATAACATGCTGGTGTATTGTGTAAATAGGAGAATATTTGTATTAAAATTACTGGAAAGTTGCTATGGGTTGGTGAATATACATGTATTTATGGAGTAAGAGGAGTTTTAAGTTAGAAATAAGTTAGCAGGATAGAAGCTTAGTCTTTAACTCTTTAATAGACACAAAGACATAAGCGAGGGAGGTTGCAGTAGCGATTAAAAATGATCTTGTGACACTTAGCGTGGTTGATTCGAATTTTCCATCGCGTGTGATAGTGTCAATATGCCGTTGGATCCGATTTATTTTAGAGTATAAAATCTGACTTGAAAGATTATTATTTTCATTTATTATTCTGGTTTAATATATAACTTGAAACTTTTTGATTTTATTTATTTTTATCTTTTCGCTCGCTGTTTGCCAGCTAAGCCTAACGTGGACGCCATATTCAGAGTGGTGATTCCACAAAGTGTAACATCTTACATTTAGTTTCAAAATTTTTGGTTTTTTATTAATTAAAAATCAACGGTAATTAATTTCGATTTTTGAAGTTCTTCAGATCCTCGGCTGTTTTTAAAGACGCCTGTATGTAAAATTTCACGATCGTTGCTCCTAAACTGTGGATTTCTATACAATTACAGAGATACAAACATTCATTTTTATATATTAGATATATGGTTAAAATAATGAAAACCTGTTTTACTGTGAAAAAAATTCTGATTCAATTTTTCTTAAATTAACAAATCACGGTGAATGAATGACTCGTTGTGTTTACATTTTCAAGTTCTGAGTGTATAAAATGAATTCTTGTTATTAATTTGATTGAAACACTATGATAACGCGAAAGGTGGCGGAAAAGAGATAATTCTCTAACGAAGAGATAATTTTGAAATAAAATTGATCGAAATAAAGTTGATTTGTGTCGATATTACGTTGTTTTAATTACAATTATTTGGGTTTAGTTGGCAAATAATCTTTTTGAACTTTACTTTTAACTTGTTAAGCCTAACTCATAAAACAAAATGGATGTCAAATGGATGGATATGAGGTGGTCGCTCCGGACGCGTTACGGACAGAGTCGACTACAGAACACGGGAACTATTATAAGGATTATCAAAATGTGCCATCAATTTACATTTAAACTCCCAGATAAAAAGTTTAAATCATTTGAAAATGTTTTTGTTGTGTATATTAATATTAAACAGAGAATAATTCGCTCGTCAGTATATAGTACAATATATTTTATATATATTCTCGCAAAATAAATAATTTAGTGTGGTAAAAATAATTTATTTTTCATTCATTGTTTTCTTAGCATAAAATTTTCATTTAGTACAAATAATTGTATAATATTTTAATAGAGTAATCAAATATTTCAAACACATTTTTCTTAGCAGAAAACGAGTTATTTTTTATCCTTTATTTTCTTTTAGCAGAAAGTTTGTATTTTTTTTATAGTAGTGGCACTTGATATAAAATCATTCACCAGTGTCTACCATCAGGCAGCTCAAACGGTATAAGAGAAAAAAAAATAATCAAATTTTAAACGATTACTTCTAAATCTGTCAGTGGAAGACATTGAAGAGACAGGCGAGTTAGTGTCACAGGCGCGATAACGCCACCTATGGCAAGGTAATTGGTACTAGAGAGAGCGTGGGTGGTTATTGTAGACTCCGGACGTGTCTGATATATTCTTCGGAACTTTCAGATTGTTTTATTCTATTTTTCGTGTAAATAGTGTTATTTTATGTGTAAACTATTCGTCCTATGTTAGCCTGTGCTGTTCTCTGTCTTATAATAAATTCTATATGTTTAAAGAAACAGATTCTTCATTGGATTAAAATATACATAACTCGGCAGTCCTCACAAAAACAAAGGATAAAATATAGTAAAATAAAATAAAATTGGATAAATTTACAAATGAAAAGAGTCAAAGAGTGGACCAGTATGAATGTCCCAGAGTCGATCCGTAGTTGGCCAGTATCTACAATTTGCGGAAGAATGGACTCCTACATTTCTCAAAGTCATTGGTAAGGGCGAGTGTGGGGAATAGAGCGGCGTAGGAGTGTGCAACGTTTTAGGTGGATTTAATTCTTGTCAGTGGACACCATAAGTTGAGCCGGTGAACTTCGCGGTTTCGTTATCGAGGTATTCTTTAAAAGCAACGATTCTGTAACCGCGACAGAGGGGGCGTTTATTACGAGATTCGGGCTCTATACAACTGATGTCGTTCCTGATCAACATACAATTCTGCGATAGGCTTCAAACGTGACAGCAAGTGGGTCTGGATTACCTAGAAAACCAAGTGTTTGCCCTTCGAACACTAGAACACTAGAAAATGTTCAACGAGTCCGTGGATCTTCTATTCATGAGGAAGTTGCAACCATTTCCGCATAAATGACCAACAGAGTGATTTAGAACTTTAGAGTCCGGCTTCGGCAGAGCATCGCATATAACGGGTGCCACACGAGTGATGTTATTTTCAAAACCTAATGGAAAAAAACTGATTTGTTGGTACTTTTCGAAAATATAAATATTTTTTCTGTAAATTTTTTCATTCGTCTTTTATCACCCTTTGAGATGTGGGGGAGTACATTCTGCCTCATCCTGTGTACAGCATCCATCACACAGTCAAACTTGCACAAAATACAGTGTGAGCTGAAAAATATTTTAATTCGGACAAAGTGGTTAGCAAACTAACTGTCATGTCCGGTCTCCAACCGAAAATCTGAAACAGCATGTCGTCGTTGAGAGTTTGGTAATTTAAACAAAGTATTTTTCCATCTTTCGTACTTTGTAAGATCTAGCTGTGTAATCCCATAAATTTTTCCATAAAATTTTTAACTAATCACTTTATCCCTTTCAGGGACAACAACCTCCACCGTTTGCACGGTGCAGATTTTTTTCCCGATTTTTTTTAACCTAAATAATCATGGAAAAATTTCCAATTAAAGGTTGCAAAATGTTTTTACTTCTTTAAACTGATAACAGAGGGCAGTACTAACCATTTTTCTGGTCATGTAACTGGAATACACTGAATGCAAGTAAAAAAAGACTAGATTTTGGCGTTTGCACTGTGCAACCGGCACCTCTAAAAGGGTTACAAAAAAGAAGATACAAAATTGAATGAGTACAATGATAATGAACGTATTATTGTAAATGACACCTCTTCAGGTTCATATTATGGCAAATCAAATGCCATACATAGCTCGATTACGGCAAATCAAATGCCATACAACATTGTATTGTTTTTGTGATTTGATATTGTAGATTTTTAAATGACAGTTCTCAAGCACATTTGAAGACACTCTCTTAAGGGCGCATTTAAAGATGGAGACTGATCCTTTTTTCGTGGAATTCTTTTACAAAATGTGAATATCCAATGTCTTATTAAAAATGTAATTTAATATAAAAATAATATAAATATCATTTGATCCGCTATTTAAAATGCCTTTGAGGGAGTCTAAACGACTGTTAATTTTTTTAAACAAGTAGCTTAGTTTAGCTTTATTTTTACTGGTTTTGAGCTTAATTGTATTTCTATTTATTTTATCTTTCTCTTTTTTCTTTGGTGCTCTACGGAATCCTTTAAACTGAAGCTTCGTATTTTTCGACTTTGCTGCAATAACTGGAGACAATTTAGTATTGATAGAAATGATAACAAGGATGTGTATACAAAAAAAAACATTATTATTAAATTACATTTAAAAAAAAGGTTTTTTATCATGTATATATACACTAAAGTGCCACTGAATTAGGGATACCTACCAAGTAACGAGGTGGGCCTCCTCTGGACTTGATAGCGGCTGACACACGACGGGGCATAGATTCAACAAGTTTCTGGAAACGTTCCACGGGAATGGCTTGCCAAATATTGGCTAAAGCTGTCCATAATTCAGTAAGGTACTTTGGTGCAGTGTGATGGCCTTTCACGCCTTGTTCCAAAACATCCCAAAGATGCTTAGTAGGATTTAAGTATGGGCTTCTAGGTGGCCAATTCATGACAGAGAAGTCAGAGGAATGCTCATCCAACCAGCCAGTAGCCAACCGGGACTTGTGAGAGGTACAGTTTTCTTGCTGGAAAACTCCATTACCGTGCGGATAATGGAACAGCATAAACGGATGGAGGTGATCACCCAGCAACTCTACGTACCGAATTACATTGAGCGAGGTTGGTACACGCACCAAAGATCCCAAACTGTGCCACGAAAAAACATCCCAGACCATGATTGAGCCACCATACCCTTGTACATTTCCAGCCAGGAATGCAGGATCCATGGCTTCATGAGCCTGACGCCATATTCTCAGCCTCCCGTCGGCGTTAAGTAGTCGGAATCGAGACTCATCACTCCATGCTACTCGTTTCCAGTCCTCTACACTCCAGTCTCTGTGCTCTCTTGCCCAGGCAAGACGTGCAGCCCGATGGCGAGTATAGAGCAATGGTACTCTCGTAGGTCGACGGCTCCCGAAACCCATACGGTGAAGCGAACGTTGCACAGTCCGTTTACTGACTGTACGAGTGGCACCGTCATTAAACTGGGTGGTAATTTGAGCTATGTTTGGCTTCGCTGGGTACGTACAATACGCCTGAGACGTCTCTCACCACGTACTGTCAAGGCTAATTGTCCTTTGCAGTTTGCCCGATCGCTAGTTTGTTTTCCACCATCCATGTATTCTTGGTATACTCTTGACACTGTCGACCTTGAAAATCTTAGCTGTCTGACGATTTCGGAAATTGAATGGCCCATGAGTCGCGCACCTACGATTTGTCCGCGATCGAAGGCGTCTAAATCAGGCAGTTTACCCATACTGGCAATTCCAACAACTAATTCAGAACAACCACAATACGCGATATATATGCAATTACCACAGCGCCCTCACTTGCGCATACATAATGCACAGCGCTACACAATTTGCATAGGCTTTGCTATCCCTGATTCAGTGGCACTTCAGTGTATATCGGTAATCATAATCTCAGTCATTTTAATGTCACAAGAGCAGTATAAAATATAAATTCCTCGAAATTTTCTCATTATTTTTTAAAAAATTTAAAAAAACGAATATCTTCTCTAAAGGTGCATTTGTAACAATAAAATTTTGTATGTGAGATTCTTTTAAAAGCATTTTAAAACGATTATTTAAAGAAAACTATAAAATAATCAGAATAAAAATTCACAATTTGCAATATTTTTTTCTTTTTATCGTCTCTTATATTTTGAAATGTCAAATTAAAACCAGTTATGTTTGTAATTTTTTTAATGTAATTAATGCATGATATAAGGCCATTGATAACAAGGAAAATGCTTTTTAACACTTGAACCGCGGAGCGGGTCTATTTGACCCAAAACGATGTTTAATTTATCACCACGCGAAAAGTATCGATTGAAAAAACAATTCCTTTTATGACTTTTAATATTTTATAGTGAACAACAATTTACCAAATTTAAAAATTCGTAACATAAATATTTTTCCGAATATTAACACTTATACCTAGAACCGCGGAGCGGGTCAATTTGACCCTTAAGAAATGTTAATGCACAAATAACGAAAAACAGATGCAATTTTTCGAACTGTAACTGTAAAATACTTCTACCCCACCCTAGAATTCCTTAAATGGATTGTACCAGAAGGGGGAATAGTGAAGGTTTTTCAGCCAAGGTCATTATATTAGGTTTAAAACACGAACTACGTTCGAATGCAGTGAAAAATTAATGCGAATATTTAGAAGACTTTTTGAAGTTTTTTTTATTCTGTAATTAGTATATGTATAAAAACTATGTCACGACGCCGTAATCATGCTGTTCAGGAAGTTTTAGAATATTTAAAACAATTATATGAAAAGGATTCAGAAGGTCCGGAAAAAGAAGGTTTCTCAAGATTCGATTTTGAGTAGTGAGGATGAATACCTGCCTGCTAATGAATAAAATTTGGATTCGGATGAAGAAAATTAAACTGAAGATGACTCTGGCAATGCTCTAACAATCCCTGGTCCTTCTCATCGCAATACTGATCATAATTTATCTGATTAAAAATAAAAATCAAACATTCCAAGAAAAGATACACACACGCAAAGAAATTTGAAAAAGAAATCGACAATAATATTCAAAGTTGGAAATAATGAAGATGGCAAAGATGGGACAATTTGGAATGTCGCTCAATTAGGAACAAACGATAGAGGAAGAAAATCAAAGTGTAATATTTTGAAAGAAGTAGGGGGGCCCAACACCACATGCTAAACGCAATGTTATCGGCAACAGTCCTTCAAGTGCTTGGAGACTTTTCATAGATGAATGGATACTGAAGCACATAAAGAAATGTGCTGAAGATGAAGCTCATCCGCAGATTTAGGAAGGAGAATGGAATATAACATTAGAAAAAATAGATGCTTTTATATAAATTTTATATTCACGTGGTATATATTGTGCAAAAAGGACTTGAACTGGATAGCTTGTGGTCAAAGAACTGAGGACCACCATTTTTCCAAAATACAATGTCAAGAGACCAATTTCGTGAAATAATGGGATTTTTACGCTTCTACATAAAATAAACAAGATCAAAGCGTCTAGAGACAGACAAATTTGCCCTTATTTCGGATATCTGAAATCGTTTCAGGGAAAATTGAAAGACTAACTATACACCCGGTCCTAATGTAACTCTAGATGAACAGTTATTTCCTACAAAAGCTAGGTATAGGTTTATCCAATACATGCCAAACAAATCAGATAAGTGTGGAATCAAGTTCTGGTTGGCTGCAGATTTGACTCAAAATATCTGATAAATGTATTCCCGTATGTTGGAAAAGATAACCAAAGTCCATCCAACGTTTCTCTTTCTGAACATGTAGTGTTGCGACTAATAAGTCCATATGAGAACAAAGGTAGAAATGTCACTACGAACAATTATTTCAGGACACTGAAGCTTGCAGAGGCATTGAAATCCAAAAACACTCGCCTTGTAGGAACTGTAAAACGCTCAAGAAGAGAAATACTAGTCTCTGTAAAAATGTTAAAATCCACATTGTATTCGACTACGGCACTAACCCATAAAGACATGAGTCTAACTGTTTATCAAGGTAAAAAAGATAAAAACGTTTTGTTGCTAAGTAGTCTCCATCCAAAAGTAGAAATTGCAGATAACCCAAAAAAAACTACCTGATACAATCGCTTTCTACAACGCAACTAAATACGGTGTGGACGTGATTGAACAAATGACAAGAAATTTACAGTCAAGTCTGCTTCACGTAGGTGGCCGGTGCAGGTTTTTTTGTAATATTTTGGACTTTGCTGCAGTGAATGCCTGGGTTTTATATAAAGCTGTAACTGGAAAATCTATTAGTAGACGACAATTCATTCAAGACTTGGTTGAAGAATTGCGAGAAAAGTTTGTTCTCTTCCGACATAAAAAGGTAGCAAAAAGAGCATGTGAAGCAACCAATGAAAACGACGGACAACCAAAAATTAAGCGTAAACGAGTCCGATGCCACATTTCGAAATGTGAAAATAAAACTCTAGATATCTGTTCAAAATGTAAAGCACCCATCTGTGGAAAATGTACAAAACTTATTAATCAGTGTTGTACAAAATGCATACTATAAATTGAATTTTATAATCTGTAAAACTAAGTACTGAAAAAATATTTAGTAACTGATAAAATTTTTAATTTTTAATTTTTTGAAACATATTAAAAAGAGATACTCTGTTTTTCTATTGAAATTAGGAAATTTATGCCATATTTTTTTAAAGAGACATGTTATTATACTCAAGGACATAAAATTTTAAATAATACGATTTTGTAAAAATTAATTTAATTTCTCTTAATTTATATAAATTATTTAATATAAATTCTGAGAAATATTGATTATTATTTAAAAAATAAAATGTTTTATTAAAATAAATTAAGCGCTTGTGCATATTTTATAAGTTTACAATCTAGGGTCAAAATGACCCGCTCCGCGGTTCTAGGTATATCGAAAGTCCCGCGGTTCTAGTGTTAAAATAATTGTAATTTTATGGAAGTCATGTTGATAAGGTTATAATGTTGATTAAAATGTCTAGCACACAGGCATAGAAAGTGCTATTCGCATTTACAGAGTGCAACAGAAAGGACTCCAGTATATTTGAACGTCACTGATGAGGAATTGGTGGAGGGCAGGGGGAACTGGAGGTGGAAAGAGTTTAGGCGGATTTTCCAGTTGTCAATAGACACCATGAGTTGGTCCGGAGAACATCGCGTTTTCATTTTCGAGCCGTTCTTTAAAAACAACGATTCAGAAGGCATGCCGGACGTGCTTCGGGCTGTATGCAAATGATGCCGTTCCTACGACAACAATCCTGCAATGGATTTCAAACGCGTGTGTCTGTGTCATCAAAGAAACCAAGGGGTCATCCTGAGAACATTAGAACACCTGAAAATGTGCAACGAGACCTCGAATCTGCTACTATTCGTGAGGAAGTTGGCTCCGTTCCCTCAGAGATGACAAACAGAGTGATGGAGTACAGGGTGTCTCAAGAACCTTGACACATTTTTAAAATTTGTACCAAAAAATGTACACAAGGTAGGAACTAGAAATTCACGTATGTATTACCTTATACAGTAGAGTCCCGATTATCCACGAGCGGATGATCCGCGGTGCGGATTATCCGTGAGTGCGAGTGCCGCGAAAAAAAAGAAATTTAATCACGAACCTCAAAAAAAAGTTTTAATTTTTAATCCAAGCCAACTTGCAAGGGAAATACAATGGACCCTGTACGGAGGTGTACGATGTTTAAGAAAATAAGCACAGTGGACTGTAAATAATATAACAAATTTAAGAGAGAGGCATTGTTTGCCATAGTAAACTCCGCTTGTTGCAGGAGCTCCGTGCTAGACCGATACAAAGTTCGTACTGATGCATTCTTGCCGCTAGAGGGCGTACATAGACAAATGGGTGGAGACGTTACGACATACATTACGTAACAGACCCTACAGTGCGAACGTCGAAAATTATGCTGTACATTCTCAGATGACTGACCTTGACGACCCGAGCGGGCGAGTCCACTCTGTGAAGTACATTAGCTTTCCCCTCCCTTCTCTACGTATTTTCACGGCGTGCCAGTGGTGTCAGTCGTCAGTAAGTGTGCTTATTGATCAGTCGTGTTTTATGTTTCTTTGTCAGTGCTCAAGCTTAGTGTTTAGTTCCTGAAATTGTGTAATACATAATGGCTGAAAAACGAGAGAAGGTTGTGTTAACGATTGCAAAAATACTTGAATTTATTTCTAAAATAGAAAATGGCGCTTCAAGGATGTAATAAATTTTAGAATTTCATGCTAGCAAAAATGTGTTTGGATTACGGGATTGGGGAAACAACCGTGCGAGACGTTTTAAAGCAAAAAGACAAACTGTTGGCTTTTGCATCAGTGTTTGAAAGTGCTTCTGGGATGATAAAACGACAACAATGAAGAAATCCACCCATAATGAACTTGACTCGGCATTAACGGAGTGGTTATCTCAGGTGCGAAGTGAGGGCACCCTTGTGTATGGTCCTACAATTGCAGCTAAAGCGAAAATATTTTTTGATTTTTTAGGCCTGGAAGGAAATTTTGATACTTCGTCCGGTTGGTTACATCGTTTTGAAAAACGTCATGGAATTAGAGAGATTGGTTTACACGGAGAGAAGCTGGGTGGGGATCAACAAGCAGCTGAGGATTTTCAACGTGATTTTGAAGATTTTGTGTCGTCTGAGGATCTGCCATATGAACAAATTTATAACGCTGATGAATCAGGGCTTTTTTGGAAGTGTCTCCCCACTGGTACTTTAGCATTTGAAAGTGAACATCAAGCGGCAGGTCACAAAAGTAGCAAAGGAAATAATTACAATCTTGCAGCAACGATGCGGGTAGTCACAAACTTAGGCTTCTTGTGATCGGTAAATCTAAGAAACCGAGGTCTTTTAAGGGGCCAAAAGTAGAAAATTTACCAGTTGATTATTTCAACAAACAAAAAAAAAAGGTTGGATGAACCAGCAGATTTTTCAAGAATGGTTTGAAAAGATTTTTGTACCTCAAGTACGTAAACATCTTGACTAAAAAATATTTGCCAAAGAAGGCTGTTTTGTTAATTGACAACGCGCCTTCACATCCATCTGCAAGTGTGCTTAAATCTTCTGACTGGCAAATATTCGCAAAGTTTTTGCACCCAAATGTTACTGCGCTGATACAACCTATGGACCAGGGAGTCATTGCAACCATGAAGAGAACATACAGGACAAAGTTGTTACTGTCAAAAATCGAGAAAGGCAGCGATCTCAAAGAATTTTGGCGGAATTATACAATTTTGGATAGCATTTACGATATTGCGTCTGCATGGGATTACATCAAACCCTCAACCCTTGTTAAATCATGGAGAAAACTCTTTTCGAGTATCGAAACAAATGTCAACCAAAACATTTGTGAAGAAGGGAATGAAGTCATGCCGACCGCTACACTTGTTGACCTAGTAATATCCGTTCCGGGAGGTGATAATGTCGACGAAGAGAACATAGAAGAGTGGCTGGAATGCGACACAAGTGAGTCGGGGTTTGAACGACTGACTGACATAGAGATAACGAACAAAGCAAAGGGAGTGAACGAGAATGAATGACAAAATGAAAGTGAACACGTGGCGCCTACGCGGATGACACACGAAACTGTTTTGCAGCAGGTAGACGGATTGCTTCGATATTTAGAGGAACAAGACGAAGATGCACGTATAGCAGAAAAAATTATGTTAAGGAAAGTACAATTTAGAATAAAGAAAAGGTGTTTTCAAAGCAGAAACGAGAGACTGATTTTTAAAAAAAGGTGTAACTGAACACTTTTTGTACATACAGTATGTATGTATTGTTTTTTGTTTACCATTCTTTATTTTAGTGATTTAGACATAGAGCAAATGTGTCTGCTGTACTGTACATATGTATGCATTTTAAAAGTTTTATTATGTTTTTGTCCAGTAACATAGTTTTTATGTTGAAACATTTTTTTTCATGTTTGTACCTCATTTTTAGACATTTTTGGGTTATCCCCGATTTTTGTTATCCGCGGTGTCCTTGACAACCAATTCCGCGGATAATCGGGGCTCTACTGTATGTAAGAGTTTTTTTACTACAGTCACTGAATTTCAATAAGTGCAATTTTTGTGGCATGAAGAATATCTAGTTGGTAGTCAATCTCAACCTGTGCGTTCCAGAATGGATTCCGTAACACATGAAACTGCGGCAACTTTTTGAGTTCTTCAGCACTACAACCAATTATCAAGGACACTTCCTCCTTCAATAAACTTTTTATACGAAGCTAAAATGTTGTTGAGTCTTGGAGGATTTTTTCGAAATTTCGTTGCATTTGCTTAACATATTCCATTTTGATACCAGCCAACACTTATTGCTTTCTCTAAAGGAGTAGACATTTTACAACTTACGCTTCCACGGAACAACTAACGCCAACGGCTCAACTTTTTTGACACAGAAAAAAACTGTAATATATATGGTAACACATCTGAGAATTTCAAGATCTTACTTTGTATACTTTTTTTAGTATAAATTTTTAAAATGTGTCAAGGTTTTTTGAGGCACATTGCACTTTAGAGAACGGCTTCGGCAGTGCATCGGCGAATACCTGCGGCACCTGCGTGATGTTATTTTCAAAACCTAGACTAAAAAACTACACTTTTAGTACTTTTCGAAAATGTAAGATTTTTTTGTTGTAAAATTCTTCATTCGTTTTTTATTATCCTTTAAAGTATTTGTTCTGTTTACTTATTGTATGTATACATAATTGACAGCAAAAATAAATAATAAATAAATTAAATTGTTCAGTGAAGAAATTATTACTTTTATCTGCAATATTTTGGGGCGGGACAAACTAAAAATTTTGAAATATGACGAGCTATTTTAGATTTTCTCTAATGTGGGTAATTATGAGGAAGCTGAATCTATAATTTTAGCTTTTATCAAGCCGTCACACATTTTCCCTTTCAATGAAGGAGAGGAATTGAGCACCTACGTGGAGCGTTAAAAGGAAATTAGTAATGAACTGGTCATCTATCAGTGTATAACAAATAGTATCTCACAACTTGAGTTAAAATGACGTTCTTGATAGACGATGCTTTGAAGCGTAACTAACTATTTAAATCCTGTGCCATTCTAATCACCTAAGTTTCCTGATTGTAAAATGAATGACATGGGCTAATAATCACGTCATTAAAATAGAATTGGTTGAGAAACTTAATACTAGAGAACGGATTGCATGTTGAATCATTAACTACTGGAAAGGTTATACATGCTTGAACTAAAATTTCAATAATTGCAAAATGCTTGATTAGTCGGAACATTTCAGCCCTACTTAGAAATTATATTTTATACTTACTTTTAAGAAAATAAACCAAAAAAAAGTCCAGTTAATACGTGCATTAATATTTCAGTCATTAATAATACAGTAAATTTTAAATATTTATCGCAGTTGTTTTCGTTAGTTAAAAATATTTGTCTCGTCTTGTCTTGAATGTTGGTTCTTTTGGACTTGAAATTAATGATAAAAGCTTAATTGTAATCCCTTTCAAATCTTAGTTTTTTTATTGATTTTTGAAACTATCACCCTAATAATGAAATATATATTTATTAATAGACTCAGAAATGTTAATTCTCTAAAGAAATTGTTTAAATTTAGCAAAGACATTTGTTAGTGTCATTAGATATTTTCCAACAAAGAGACTTCTTGATTCAAAAGATTATTTCTTACATCTAATTAAAATAATATACCATTTATATCTATACAAAGTTTAACATAAATTTGTATTAGAGTAATTTCGTTATATATGAACAAGATATATTATGCTGCCTTTTTTTTAAATATACAGTTTTGCTTTATATACTAAATAATTTCTTAAATAAAATCATCCATGAAAATAATGTGTAATGTACTGTAACCTATGCATACCAGTAAAATAGTGCCTCGAAACATAAATTCTATGCACCCTCTTCGTAATTACCCCACACCTTACCTACCTGGGACAAGCATCATTACTGATTAATGCCTGTAACGTGGCAAGGTCGAAGAAAAACACTTGTCCATTGCAAATGTAGCCCAGTCCTATAAAGTAAATAAAGACAAAAATATTGTCAAATAGTGTACCCGGTATTAGTGACAATAAATAAGGCATGAATTGTTGACCAAACGAAAGGGCGAAACTGGAAAGGGCTTGAAATTTGCACAATCAGCAAAATGTACTTGCATTCTAATCTTCATCACTGAGAAAAAACCTATTGGTAAATAGTTGCTATCTAAATATCTTTGAAGTTGTTCAGTTATTTTTCCATTAATTTTTGTCATAGAAAAACTTTTCATAAACATATTCCACGACATGAAAATTTAATAAAGAAAATTAATAAAAAATCTTCATTCAGGACTTTTTATGCAATACTCATTGCCAAATCTGTTATTTTAGTTTTCTAATGATGAAGAATGGACAAAAATGTTATATGTTCTCACACGATGTTGTCATGCTTTTTACATAACAGCTTTTCAATAGTCTCAAGGCAATGAAATATTTGATTGCTTATAGGTGTAATTTATATTTTCATAAACTGTCTAGACTTTTGCAATAAACGAAGCAAGATGAACTATTTCCTTAAATCTAACTTAAATACTACGTATAAAAATTTCTTTAACAGTGCCACTTAAATATGAAGCAGCAAGAATCCAGTATTTTTTGAAACAGAACAATATAAAGTTCTTATAAAAAATACACTGCTGGCCGTTGTAAATGCAACACCCTGAAGGAAACATGCAAATAACATGAAATTTACAACATACATTAGAGGAGGGGAGATATGCAAATGATTAGAATTTCAGCGCAGACGCACATCACGCGCGCCTGTGGCGCCACTTCAAAGCGCTATTTAAGGCTTGGAGATTTCGACTATTTCAAGTTCGGCAATTGTGTTTTTCTTGTGTTTTTTTCAAAAAGCGATCAATTATGCCTCGTCGAAAACAGCGATCATCTTTTGATCAAATATCCGAGTTCGACAGAGGAAGGATAGTGGCCTACCGAGATTGTGGATTACCTTTCAGGGAAATCGGTAGTCGTGTTGGACAAAACCAAACAACTATAATGCGGATATGTGATCGTTGGATGCAGGAGGGTAATACGGGCCGGCGTGTTCGATCGCATCCATCTCAGCGCACCACTTCACGTGATGACAGGCAAATTGTGCGCATGGCAGTGACGGATCGCTCAGTCACATCACGAACCATAGCACAGCACATGCAGTCTGTAACGCATCATCCAGTGTCTGCGCGTACCATTCGACGCCGTTTACAGCAGAGTGGTGTGTCCGCAAGACGTCCATTGCTTTGTCTACCCTTGACGCAGAACCACAGACGTCTCCGCCGCCAATGGTGCGATGACAGAAGGATGTGGACGGCAGAATGGAATGAAATTGTCTTTACTGACGAGTCACGCTTCTGTCTGCAACACCACGATGGTCGCATTCGAGTCTGGAGACACCATGAAGAGAGGATGCTGAACACCTGCGTTATGCACCGCCACACTGGTCCTGCACCGGGTATTATGGTATGGAGCGGTACCGGATATCACTCTCGCACACCTCTAGTACGCATTGCCGGTACTTTAAACAGCCAGCGCTACATCTCCGAGGTGTTGGAGCCAGTTGTCATTCCTTACCTTCAGGGCTTGCCCACATCCATATTTCAACAGGATAATGCGCGACCACACGTGGCACGCATTGTCCAACGGATCTTCGTCAATCGCCAGATTGAATTGCTTCCCTGGCCGCCTCGCTCTCCGGATCTTTCACCGATAGAAAACATGTGGTCCATGGTTGCTCTACGATTGACCCAGATTCCATCCCCAGCTGCCACAGCAGATCAACTTTGGCAACGTGTGGAAGCTGCTTGGTCTGCTGTACCCCAAGAACTCATCCAAAGTCTCTTTGAATCAATGCCGAGGCGTGTGGCAGCGGTGATCTCCAACAATGGCGGCTACTCTGGCTACTGATTAAGGCAGGAACCACACTTCACAGAAGTCTATAAATTTAATCATTTAATACTTGGTCAACATGTTATCTACAAAATAAATTATGTTGTGATATCTCTTGTCTTTCTTGGTGTTGCAATTTGGGTGGCCAGCAGTGTATTAAACTTCTTAAAATCTTCTTTGTGGGTTTTTTAATATTATGTAATCAATATTTTGATTTTGTTAAGCAACTACAAATATTAAGTAATATTTTTTTTCAAACACGATTGAACTGCTGATGATTGGCATACATACAAATATATATATATATATATATATATGTATGTATGTATGTATGTATGTATATGTATGTATATGTATGTATGTATATATATGTATGTATGTATGTATATATATATATATATATATATATATATATATATATATATATATATATATATATATAATGGTTAAATTACAAAATTTATCTTTTAAATTAAAAATTTTTAGCTCATTTGTTAGATAACTACTTAGTTAAATTTTTCTCGTAAAGGAAATGTGAAAATGTACTTTTGTGGGAACTATTATTAAAAACTCATTACATTATGTTACCAAGAGAACTAATCTGTTTAAAACATTTTTCGTGTTTTCTACTCTAAAATATTCTCTTTGATTTCCCGGGAGACCAATTAAGAGTAAAAGATCTGAAATGAATCATTTAGCCAATCAATAATTTAAACTTTTAAGTGAATTTCTAAAAAAAGATAAAAAGGAAAATTTATTTGTGAGTTTTAATCTGTCACTGTGTATTAAAATACTTTGGCGTTCCTCTAAATAAATTGACTGCTTTGAACAAGATTCTTCTATATGACAACTTCATCTATATGATACTTGAAGAACGCAATATGGTGGCAAACTCTCACTGAAACAAATTTTACGTATTAGTACATTCTTTTTATAAAGGATATATTCTGTCCACGTTAATAAAGAATACTTTAATGTGATTCTTCAAATTGTGAATATCTTACTAATGAACATATTGACTACGAGGGTCATTCTAAAAGTAAAGAACGTTTGATTCTCTAGTCATTTTTATTCAAGATAATGAAAGAAAACTTATTGTACAACACATTTTGATATCTTACCTATTTTTCTTCGTAGTTGCCGTTCAAATTGAACCATTTTTCAAAGCGCTGTACCAGCTTTCCTATGCCTTCTGCATACTCACTTGAGGCCAAGTTTTTGAACAAGTCACTAAATTCCTCTTTCAGTTCGTCATCATTTCCATAGTGGTTTTCGCCCAAAAATCCTTCAATTTGGTAAAAAAGAAAGTAATCACTGGAGGCCAAGTCCGGGCTATAAGGTGGGATGTTCAAAAACTTCCCAGCTAAATTGCTGAAGCAAATTCCTTCGTCAACGCAGCAGCATGCGGACGAGCGAAGAAGCACAATGCCGCTGGACAACAATCCACGCCGTTTGTTTTGAATGGCACGGTGTAGTCGGTGAAGGGTCTGGCAGTAGGCCTCGGCATTTAAAAATAATGCACCATTTTCGAACTGAAGCTTCATTCATAATATTTTCCATAAACTTCAGTTATTTGTCTGTAAATTTCAATAGAGCGAACGTGTTTTTGCATTCAGGAAGCGTATTACGCTACGAACCTCACACCTGGCGGGATCCTTAATTTTGTCACACATTTTAAAATCACAAAATTGAACAGAAAATGACCGCAGCTACTCGCTGTTAGCGTCGAACTGGCAGGAATGATTTGGTAAGTAAATTTCACGGCAGCGGGAGTGGTGGGAGAATTACGCGGCACGTCAGATCAAAACGTTCTTTACTTTTAGAATGACCCTCGTATATATATATATATAACATGGGGACACTGCATCGGAAGAAGGAATTAAAAAGATGTTTAGGTTCCCCATGTCCCAGTGAAGATATAAAAATTGAGATAGTCTTGACCGCAGAATAAACCGAGAGACAGAAGATTAGCAATTGCATTTTATTAAATATGAAACCCGGAAATACAGCTTCTCGGGGCGGCTGATAATGACGAAAAGCACTACATCTACATGTGCGAGGTCTTTTATAGACGATCTCGTCATGTGATCTTTGTAGTGGTGTCTAATTGGATAATGTTTAAAAGTAGAGTGATAATGCTCCGTAGTGTTTAATTTCGGTACCCACGATACACAGATTGGAAAAAGGAAGCCATGTCCAGGTTTTTTCACCCAAAGGAATTTAGAACTTAGAATCGAAAATAAAATTTACTCGAATCTCCCAAAGAAATTTAGAATACATTAGAATTTAAAAGTGTTATGGGATTTTAATGTGTTATATATATATATATATATATATATATATATATATATACGAGGGTTGATCCAAAAAAAAAGTTTACAAGCAGAAGCATTTGAAACGTAATAACTGTGGAGCGAATATTTCCACCCAGGGTGGTTGACAGATGGCACTAGTTGTCCTACAGCGGTTCTACGAGTAAGTAGCGTCAGTACGCAGTCACTTAAGAGCGACAGTAATGGCACGACGTCTAAAAAAGTGGTCTCGCATAGAGGTGCGAGCCGTAATTCGATTCTTATGGGCCAAGAATGTGGCCGCATCCGAAATTCACAGACAAATCGTTGAGGTATACGGGGACAAAGCAATGAGTAGACAACAGGTAGCGAAATGGTGTCGTTCTTATCAAGCGGGCAGGGAGCAAGTGGAAAACCGCAATATGGAAGCGAGCGGCCGTCTAAGATGTTCAAGGACGAAAAAATTTCTTCAACAAGGACGAATTGTTGAAGAAATCATCCAAAGGGATCGACGAGTAACCGTGCGTGAGTTTGCCTCAGAGTTGGACCTGAGTTAAGGTAAGAGATGAGTTGCGAAGTTTGTGCCCGCTGGGTTCCACGTGCGTTGACCGAGGAGAATAAAGCCACTCGAATGATGTCACATTTCTTCAGCGATACCATTCAGACGGACAACACTTCATTGATCGCATCGTTACCGGTGATGAAACATGGCTTCATCACTTCATCCCCACATCCAAAAGAGCCACGATGGAGTGGATCACCGACCAGGAAGAATTTTAAGGTTACACCCTCTGCCGGTAAAGTGATGGCAACCGTTTTCTGGGATACGACTGGTGTTATCCTAATCGAGTATTTGGAGCGTGGCCATACCATTAATGCCGATCGTTATTGTGCCACCTTAACGAAATTGCGTGAAGCCATCCGACGCAAACGGCCTGGATTACTGATCAAAGGCGTCATTCTTCTGCATGACAATGCCAGGCCCCATACAGACTCAGGAATTGCTGCAAAGGTTCAAGTGGCAGGTCTGGAATCACCCCCCATACAGCCCCGATTTGGCTCCAAGTGAGTATTTCCTTTTTCCGGCGTTGAAGCGAAACACGGTTCACCTCAGACGATGCAGTGAAAACAGCTGCCGAGAAATGGCTCAATGAGCAGGAACCCTGACTACTACCAAGCCGGGATAAACAAGCTGGTCAAACGTTCTGACAAATGCCTAAACAGGTTTGGCGACTATGTGGAAAAGTGAAGGCCAGATGTGTCTCTTGATTCCCATTTGTATCTTGTTTCTATTGTTAATAAATACTTTTTCATTTGCCTTGTAAACTTTTTTTTGGATCAACCCTCGTATATATATATATATATATATATATATATATATATATATATAAACTTTTATTTGTACTGTCATGTCAATTTTTTCCATTTCTCTAGGACCGTTTTCCAAAGTCCGTTCAGAGTTCTTGGATGCCGTTTTCCTGAGGCTCGTTTTAATAAACCAAAAGGGCAAAAGTCCAATGGAGAAGCGTCAGGTGATTTTACAGGTATTTCGTTAAATGGGTAACCTGTTTTTTATTCTTTGTTTGCTAAATAAGCGGCAGTTGATTTAGACGTGTGACTAGAGGCTTTATCTATATGAAGCTTTTATTTATCAATGTCTTTTCCAGATAAAGCTGGAATCTTTTCCTCAAAAATTGGTTCTAAATATTCAGCTGATAATAGAGTGAATTAATGTTGGCTTCCTTGAGGTTTTTTTTTTTAAATTTGCCGTTGTAACAATATCCTGCAACTATCACAACTATCATAAATCCCTTTGAGAACATTTCTGTACACTGAGGCACGCATTTCGTATGGTCATTCTCCCGTCAGTTGAGAAATAGAAAATTGATATATTTTTATTACAGTCAATTAAGTAATATTCCCACGTCTCATCGAGTGTTACAACAAATTTATATTTTTTCAGCAGCTAGGTGTTTTCCATATAATTTTCTACAATTTTTTTTTCTTCCAACAATTTACTTTGACAAAATCAAATGAACTTTAGGTTTAAACATTGGCTTTTAATTTCAAATATTTATGAATGATTTTACTTACAGTACCATAAGACACTAATAGTTTCTATGGAATGGATGGTTGAGTCGGTGGATTTTCTTTTAGGATCAAAGACTTCTTTTTCTTGATATTTACCTGCGTTCGAACAGTCTTAGTATGAGGTTTCGCGGTCATGTTTTCATTATTACTTTCAGGTACACTTTTTTTCCTTTCAAATTTAATATATTATAAATACCTTTTTTTGAAATGCCATAACTGCCTATTTACACCGTTTTATAATTTTTTGATTTGAATATTTATCCTCTGAAAGCTCAGTTACATAACCATCTAGTCATCTATCAATTTTAGGAGCCAATTGAAAATAAACCTTTTATTTTACATTCCAATTAAAACAAAACAGTTGCAGATGATTATTCTGAAGTTGCCAATTTTTTATCTCGGAATTCAAATGAAACAAAAATGCATAATCGTTTCCATAATATACGAACGATCTTCTGTACAAATATATATATATAGCAGCTTGAGGTATAACGGCCTACTCACACTTACGTAACTTTACATAGAGAGAGAGTTAAAAATTTTAACCTATCCCAGAGCTCAATTCATTAACCCTGCCACTAAGCCAATCAGAGTTCATGTCAGCAATATCTGAGCTAACACAATAACGTAACGAAACGAAAAGCTTGCAATGTAAACATGCCTTAAGAACAGTCTCATGTAGTAAAGTGGTAGAAAATACATTATTTTTTACTTTAATAGCAAATCCATGTTATTTTTCTTTGAAATTAGATTATAGAAATTTTCTAAATTGAGCAGAATTATGTTAGAGGCAATAATTATGCGGATCATTTGCTTGAAAAATTTATTTAGAAAGAAAAATATATAAAATATATTTATTTGCGCATGAATATGAATTTGAAATTATTAGGAAACGGATATTGAAATTCTCATTCCTCATGTACATTAATATATGAAAAAAGTATTTTTCAATTAATACCCTAACACAAATAAAGTTTGCGTATTTCGATTTCATTACGTAATTAGTGAATTATTCGTTTTACAGTACAATGATTCCTAGATTTACTGAGACAGACTTCAGAAACTTTATCTTTCCTAATAGGAATCTTTATATATATAAATTTATTTATTTATTTCTAAAAGGTTGGCCATATGAGGCGGTGAAAAGCAAAGTGGTGTAAGTCCAAAGAGTTTTAATGCAATAACTAAAAAAATTTCCACTATAAATTGAACAAATTATAATTCATAATAATTATTTGATTATTGCAAATAATAATTATTTGCAATTCCACCATAAATTGAACCTTGAGATTACATTTTTGCCCTCAAATAAAAAAAGTTGAAAATGTGACTTACACCACTTTGCCTTTCACCGCCTCATATAAATAATATTTAAACGTAATAAAATACTTCTGTTTCCAATTACAGTGCAACAGTTTTCTCAGGCATTACTTTCCTCTAACAAACGTTATAATGCAATCCTATACAAAATGAGGTCCGAAAATAGAAATTCTAGAGAAATGGTTACTCGAGGATAGTATTATTAGCTTTCATGTAACTCTGAAAATACTTCTGGAAACCCTTTGTGACAGAAATATTGCTAGAGTGATTCAGGGATTTCACTAATGTTTCGAAATAGTCTACATTTCTGTCATATTTGGTGACGCTTTAATAAGAGTGCATTTCGTTATTTTTTGATATTTCTTAATTAACGCGTCTAGACACAAAAAATCAAATTTATTTTAAGATATATTTTAGAGTATACAATTCTTTTAAGATATATTTTAGAGTATATTTTAGTGTATAGATCCCAACTATGAAAGTTGCATATGATTAAGCCCTCTGGATTCGTGCACTTTAGTTATAATGCAGAAACCTTCATTTTTATGGATAAAATATTAAACACTCAGTCATTCCACTTATGTTTAGAAATACGGTGAAACTTCTCTAGACGACCTCTCTTATTCGACGTCTACCCCTCTAAACGACCATATTTTGTTCAGAACTTATTAAGGACTCTATAGAATCAATGTTATAGAAGAAACCTGTTTTCGAAGGATATATATATATATATATATATATATATATATATATATATATATATATATATATATATATATATATATATATATATATATATATATATATAAAACAGTTCCGTAATTGACTGACTGACTGACATACAACGCACAGACCAAACCGCTGGACCTAAAGGGCTAAAATTTTGCGTAGCAATTTTTCTTATAATGTAGGGGTGCACTAAGAAAGATTTTTCAAAAATATTTCTTAGATTTTTTTAAAATTAAATTTTTAAGCTCTTTTAGTAAAATTTTTAAATTTGCATTTAAAATAATAATTTGAAGGTTGTAAAACTTATATCACGAAAAAGATCATAAAAATTCCTTTAAAATGAAATTTTTTTTGAATCTTTACATCTATTTTCTGATTTTTGGTAAATTTTTCATGATTAAATTTTAGATTTAATTTATTAAGTTCTGAAGACGTGATTTCTCTTTCTGTAACTTTAAATAAATTTATCGTCATATGCATAACAAATAGACAAAAAAATTTCTTGCTAATGCGGCAGATAATTGGACATTATCCAAAAATATATTAAAATACAGTAAAAGATATCTTCCTCAAACTGTACTACATTAATGTACTATATTCTTTAGTATGTCCTATTAGATTTAATTTAGAGAACTTTCACTATATACTACATTTGTGTGATATTAGAAGACTCTTTAAGGAGAAGAAATGAATAAATAATAAAAACAATTGCAAGAATGTAGGCAATAGCTAATTTAAACAGTGTATAAAATACGTATAAAAAACTTTTGCTGTAAATAAAACGTTTGAGATGTTAATGTACAAGTCGGACTTAAACTAAATAAGATTTATGCAGCTATATATAAGATATGAATGACATCATATCCAAGAAAATATTGCTGCAATAAAATGGAAAAAAAACGAACTAGAAAACTCTACATATAATTTCATAATTTAAGCTAAATAGCGGAACAATCAATGACAAAATCTAATAACAAAAATTTAGTTGAGTAATTTCAGGGCAAATCGACAAAGTTTGACACCATTGACCATGAACAACAAAAGATATTCCGTCATTAACCTCATTTCAAAATATCAGAGGACTATGATAAAATATTCAAATTTAATTAGTCATTTTCTAGTCACTAATCTGTAACACTCTAATTGCTAGGGATGGAGATTTAATTGAGAATAATCGCCGTGGAAAAGAATGCTTTCGGGAAAACTGCATTTAATTTTCTAACAGATATATGTTGTATATATATATATATATATATATATATATATATATATATATATAATTTACACATGTAGACACGAAAATTAAATTTTATTTTAAGATACATTGCATGATTCACTTTTCCAGATCCAAAGAATGAGAGTGTCATATGAGTAAAAACGTTGAATTATTATATATTTTAAGAGTATAAGAAGTTTATTTTCATATCTATACATAAAATATTTGTTAGCAAAATAGAGTTGACTTAGAATAATGAAACGTATCAAGGATTGATTCTTAAATATTATAATATACATTACAGCGTTTTATACTTATTCGTAATATGTTGAGCCTCCAACAAACGCCTATGTTTTTAAGCATTATAACACAATCCAGATCTATTGTGATTTAATCACAATATGTATTTATGTGTTGTATATTTTCAGCTACTGCGAGTATGAATTGAACTGAAAACATGTAGAAATAACAGTGACCCTACAAAACTAGAATGTTTTATTGTAACTAAATCATTCCTCTTATATATATATATATATATATATATATGTATGTATGTACGTATGTATGTATGTATGTATATATATATATATATATATATATATATATATATATATATATATATATATATATATATATATATATATATATATATATATATATATATATATATATATATATGTATGTATGTATGTATGTATATATATATATATATATATGTAACAACTGGCAGGTGACCAAAGGGGAGGGTAATATAGAGCCCCACCTTTTTTACCAAAAGAAAAAATTATCTATTTATTATATAGGTGGAAACAAAAAAGAGAAAAGTTTTCGAATGAAAAAGTGAAATAAAGATAATATTTTATTAAACAGCTGGATCATCAAATATTATCTATATAAAAATACTTCCATTTTGGCGACAAAAGTCGCAATTATAAAACTCAGCTTCGGCTCCGGTGCACACAGAATGAGTCCAGTTGAGACTCATCCCGCAACGAATCCATAGTTCTCTTCATGTTTCATCTTTCAAAGCACCTTCACAGAAGATGCACGATGCTTCTTGCTGGTCTGGGCCATCTCTGTAAACATATGGGCTTGTATCCACCCAGAAGAATGAGCTCTTCCATTTGCTCCGGATGGGGTTCCATTCATAAGCTGATCCGTTAACATTTTACGAGAAAATATCATCATTGGTGGTAAATATGTTCCCCGATCACTCATGCAGTAAACCACAGTTACCAGAAAACCACGTTCAGCTGTAGTCAGAGCCCCCGCCTGACGTTTTCTCTTCAACCCGATGACTTGGGAAACTTTTGACTGAACCACACTTAATCCAGTCTCATCTACATGAAGATTCTGGAAATGATTCCCAGAACACAAGCCTTGCAGCAAATAAAAATAATCCAGCCAGCTGCTCACGTGTGAATCCTTCTTCATGTTCATACGATGTCCCTGTAGGTTTTCTGATCAGCATTTGTCTGACGAGTGAGGAATCGGTTTAGCCAGTCTCTCCCTGCTACTTCGTATATGAAATTGTGGGAGATATTATTGCGGTCAGCCAACTGGAACGCAAATTTCCTCACATCTTGTTAAGTGAGACCGTGAAATACTGACTCCATCTCTAGCAAATAGGCCACTAACTCTTTTTCGGTGTAATCTGGTAAAAACAGGCTTCCTCCCTAGTTCTTGTGCCAGATGATGGTCGAATGGCTGGGAAACTGGCATTTGATTCAGATCCTGTAGGTTCGAGTCCCACTGATGGTATATATGTTTGTAACCATTCGGAATCGGATTTAAACTGTAGATCCCAGTCCAATTAGCCCTTGTATAACAAACGTTGACCGTATCGCTCCAAACCAAAACCAAACCCTAGTGTTTGTATAACCAAATCTGCTGCTGGCTTATCCACTTGTGAAGCCCACAATCTCAAAGTTATTCTTGATACACTAAACACTATGGCAGCCTCCTTTAGTCTCATTTCTCCGCATCTTAGCTTCTGGATAGCCTCAACCATCTTCACGCTATCCCAACTGCTTCTGCGCACTACAGTGTCCTTGATAGCGGGAGATTTCTTCTCAACTTAATTCTTAGCTTCCAGAATAACCGAAAAGGATTACAAAATATGAATAAAATGTATCACAATGAAATCATCTGTGGAATCGCATTTTCTCACGGAAACATTATTATATTATAGAAACCGGTTGTTGGCAATATGGACCCGGGTCCACAATACCAGCACTCATGGGGTCCATATTTCAAACAACGGCATCTTGGAAAAAAACTCGTTTTTCACATTATGAGTTACATCGAATTTAGTTTCGAACTAGCTCAAAAGGAATTTCCTGTTGTGTAGAAAAAGACAGAGGAATCAGTTTTTACAAAACATTGTAGTAGATATGTAAAATATTCACTTTTACTTTCCTCAGAAAAAAGTTTTAAAACTTGAAAAACAAACAATTGGCCACAGGACAACATTCGCGAGTGATATGGGGTCGTAGACCTTGACTATCCATTGCAGCCACCTAGGGGCTCTAGATCACAGCTACAATTAGCGGCTGCACCTAAGCATAGGGTAGATATTAAGGGGGTCCATAATAAATGCAGAGTCCATAATCCCACCTTCTCATCTATTCTAAAAAAATTATCGTGGCTGATAAAGGAAGTAATGTGTAAAATATCATCAATGGCTGTTAATTTTTTTAAAAATAATGTCCTCGAATATCTTGAATGACATATATTATATCATCAAGATTTATAGCATAATATATGATTCAGTTTATGGTAACTGGCCCTTCAGTCCCCTTTACATAAAATTCAATTGTGAATAAACTTCATAAAATCTGTTGCGTAAAATTCAAATATATGTGTTCTCTAAGACCACACTTATGAAGAAAATCCGTCATTATTCCGAGGTCATCCTTACGAGGGTAAAGGGTAAACATAAATACATGTATATATACATACAGTTAAACTTCTCTTGCCACCTCTCATAACGACCGCTTTCTTTCGGAACTAAGTCTGGCGGCAACAGGAATTTTTTTTTCTCTCTGTATATATATATATATATATATATATATATATATATATATATATATATATATATATATATATACATAATAGTATTTATTTCCGTGTATTCCGTAGATTTAATTAATTTCCTTTTCTGTAATTCTATTTCATCTTTGACGTTTCCCCGACGGGATGCATGACAATTAAAATTTGAGAAGGCTGCAGATTAGCCAAAAAAATATATTTGGTGCTAAATTGTCCAGTCTCATGATAATCATTTATCAATGTTAAAAAAGATAACGTTCAGATATTTCTTCCTGATTCAGCAAAATGCAATAGTGAGTTGTTAAAGTGAGGATTAATTACCCTGATCCTCTTCCAATATCTAACCATTAATAAAAAATGTAAATGATAAAATGATAAATAGGAGAATAAATAAATATAAAAAATATGCTTAAAAACAAAATGTTTTTCAACAAAATATTTCTCTTTACCATCTTATTTTATTTAAATAAAACTTTTAATGCTTAATCAGTAAAGATAAATATCGAGGAAATTTAACGTAATATAAATAAAATAACCACCATTCTTCTGCATTCTGTACCTACCGTAATTCTAGAGAGATTTATAAATAGTATGTATTAATTTACATACATTAAGTAGCACATAGGTACATAGTGTTATATATATATATATATATATATGGCTAAAAGATATAAGTATGAAATAGATAAATATCGAAATAATCTTCTTCCTTTGTGATTACTTTATCACACTTTCTTATGATTAATGCACTTAGAGTGAAGAAGTAAAGAATTCAGATAAGCACTTGTTTTCTGCAACTTTATTGTGTCTCTTACAGTTCTTTGCACACTGAGTAAACATAACATCATAAACAGATAATATATCTTTCACATGAATTTTAACATGCAATTACTTTTTTGTATAAATACTCTTTTAAATATATAAACATCTAAATGTACGTATTTTGTAATTCTTATAGGCTTATCACTAGCATCTAATTTAAAACCGATAGAAATGTTTTGTAAAACGAGATATGCTTTAGAAATTAATTTAGAAAAAAATACATATTTGATATTTTATAAATCAATTAAGAAATGCTGTAGATTGGTGTATTAATATAAATTGCTGGTGCTTTTCCAGAACACGCTGTTGGTAATTCTTTTATTTTATATCATATCGGAAAAATAGGATTTACATGAAATTTGCTAATATTTGTAATATTAAATAGTTAATAACACATTATATACAATTGTCAGATATCAAATCAATCACTCAACTGTTTTTAAACCATTATACCAATTTGCCATGGTTTGTTAAAGAATGAACTGAAGCATAGAAAGGTATGCGTGGTCATTGTTTCGAATTAGTTACGTTCCGACTACTAATTCCATGCCTGAATCAATAATGTAGCCTACACTTCTGTTAAACTGAATCCAATGAATTTCCTCGGTATTAATATTAAAACACCCCTATTGTGCACCCAGTGTCACTTTGTGTCATTCCCTTGAGTGTCAACTGTAACCGGTAACTGAATTAATGACTCTATTAATTCATTTGTAGATGATATATGGAAATCAAGAGGGAGATAAAATTTAACATTTACAGCCATACAATATTTGAACCGAAAGTACAAAATTCAATTAATTTTCATATAATTTTAGGGAATCCTTTTAATTTTAGAGCTTCTAGTATTAAATAGAAAATCGTCTTGTTATGAAACAAATTCTTATCCCTTGGGAGCTTGAAATGGAATGCACATATTAATTTCTACTATGAGTTATAGGAAAAAGTCCATTAGAGGAGAAGGTGGGATTATGGACCCTGCATTTATTATGGGTCCCCTTAATATCTGCCCTATGCGCAGGTGCAGCCGCTAATTATAGATGTGATCTTAGAGCCCCTAGATGGCTGCAGTGGATATTCAAAGTCATTAACCCCAGTTCATTCCTGGATGACGTCGTGTGACCAATTATTTCTCTTTCAAGTTTTCAAACTTTTTTTGAGGAAAGAAAAAGTGAATATTTTACATATCTACTACTATGTTTTTATAAAAACTGATTCTTCTGCCTTATTCAACATGAGATGAAGTTCCTTTTGAACTATTTCGGAATTAAATTCTTATTATTTCATAATGTGAAAAACGAGTTTTTTTCCCAAGATGTCGTTGTTTGAATTATGAACCCCATGGGTGCTGGTATTATGGACCCGGGTCCATATTACACATAACCGGTTTAGATGATGTAATAATAATATTTCCGTGACTAAATGTGATTCTACAGAAGATTTGATTGTGATACCTTTAGTTTTCATGTTTTGTAATCCTGTTGGGTCATTCTGGAAGCTAAGAATGCAATATGAGAAGAAATCTCCCGCTGGCAAGGAATCTGTAGTGCGCAGAAGTTGGGATAGGATTAATATGGCTGAAGCTATCCAGAAGCTAAGATGCGGAGAAATGTGACTAAGGATGCTGCCAGAGTGTTTGGTGTATCAAGAAGTAATAAGCCAGCAGCCCATTTGGCTGTACAAAATAAAGGAGGAAGCATGATTTATCAGATTACATTGAAAAAGAGTTAGTGGCCTATTTGCTAAAGATGAAATTAGTATTCCATGGTCTCACTCGACAAGATGTGAGGAAATTGGCGATCCAATTGGCTGAACCCAATAATATCTCCAACCCTGTCATAAACGAAACAGCTGAGAGAGACTAGCTAAACCGATTCCCCATTCGTCATAAAGGGCAAATTTTGATCAGGAAACCTACAGGAACGTCATATGCACGTGCAGAAGGATTCACATGTGAGCAGGTGGCTGTTTTTTTATTTGCTTGAAGGCTTGTGTTTTGGAAATGATTTCTAGAATCTTTAATGTAGATGAGACTTGTTTAACACTAGAACCGCGGAGCGGGTCAATTTGACCCAAAACGATGTTGAATTTATCACCACGCGAAAAGTAATGATTAAAAAAAATTCCTTTTATGACTTTTAATGATTTAAGGTGAACAACAATTACGAAATTTAAAAATTCGTAACATAAATAGTTTTCCGATTATTAACACTTATACCTAGAACCGCGGAGCGGGTCAATATGACCCGTAAGAAATGTTAATGCACAAATGACGAAAAACAGATGCATTTTCTCTGAAGTAACTCTAAAGTACTTCTACCTCACCCTGGAATTCCTGAAATGAACTGTACCAGAAGGGGTAATAGTGAAGGTTTTCAGACAAGGTCATTATATTAGGTTTGAAGCGCGACCTACGTTCGAATTCAGATAAAAATTATAGCGAATGTTTAGAAGACTTTCTGAACTTGCTTTTATACTGTAATTAGTATATGTATAAAAAAATGACACGACGCCGTAATCTTGTTCAGGAAGTTCTAGAATATTTAAAACAATTATCTGAAAAACATTCAGGAGATGAAGATAATGATGAATGTTTCGATTTTGAGTAGTGAGGATGAATATCTGCCTGCTAATGAGGAAAATTTGGATTCGGATGAGAAAATGAAAGTGAAGATTGACTCTGTCAATGCTCTAACAATCGTATGTCCTTTTCATCGCAATAATGATGATAATTTATCCTATAAAAAAGAAAAATCAAACATTCCAAGAAAAGATACACACACGCAAAGAAATTTGAAAATGAAATCGACTATAACATTCAAAGTTGAAAATAATGAAGTTGGCAAATATGGGACACTTTGGAATGTTGCTCAATTAGGAACAAACGATAGAGGAAGAAAATCAAAGTGTAATATTTTGAAAGAAGTTGGGGGCCATACACCACATGCTAAACTCAATGTTATCGGCAACAGTCCTTCAAGTGCTTGGAGACTTTTTATAGATGAATGGATATTGAAATACAAAGAAATTTACTGAAGATGAAGCTAACCGGTAGATTCATGAAAAATAATGGAATATAACATTAGAAGAAATAGATGCTTTTACACCAATTTTATATGCATGTGCAAAAGGATTTGAACTGCATAGCTTGTGGTCAAAGGACTGGGGACCACCATTTTTCCAAAATATTTATTTTGGATTGATGCTTCTAAGCTAAACAAAAACAGTGGCCACCACCATTTTTTAGACCGTATGGAACACTGGTATTGTGCCAGATTTTGATCTATTTGATCGGTGCCTCCCATAAATTTATTATATTGAGACACAATATACGGTTGGTCAATCTCTACAAATCTTTTATCAATATTCGACCAGCGTTTGGCCTGAGCTACAGGATCAATACCATAAAAATAATAAATAAATAAGTTCAATACCATCATTCACGAAATTGTCAAGAGACCAATTTCGTGAAATAATGAGATTTTTACGCATCGGCATAAAATCAACAAGATCAAAGCATCTAGAGACAGACAAATTTGCCTTTATTTTGGATATCTGGAATCGTTTCATTGAAAATTGCAAGATTAACTATACACCAGGTCCTAATATAACTGCAGATGAACAGTTATTTCCTACAAAAGCTAGGTGTAGGTTTACACAATACATGCCAAACAAACTAGATAAGTTTGGAATCAAGTTCTGGTCGGCTGCAGATGTTGACTCAAAATATCTGATAAATGGATTCCCGTAGTTTGGAAAAGATAACCAATGTCCATCCAACGTTTCTCTTTCTGAACATGTCGTGCTACGACTAATAAGTCCATATGAGAACAAAGGTAGAAATGTCAGTACGGACAACTTTTTCACAACACTGAAGCTTGCAGAGGCTAATTATTTATCAAGATAAAAAAGATAAAAACGTTTTGTTGCTAGTAGTCTCCACCCAACTGTAGAAATTGCAGATAACTCCCAAAAAACTACCTGATACAATCGCTTTCTACAACGCAACTAAATGCGGTGTGGAAGTGATTGATCAACGGGTAAGGAAATATACAGTCAAGTCTGCTACCCGTAGGTGGCCGGTGCAGGTTTTTGTAATATTTTGGACCTTGCTACAATCCATTCCTTGGTTTTATATAAAGCTGTAACTAGAAAATCTATTAGTAGACGGCAATTCATTCAAGACTTGGTTGAAGAATTGCTAGAAAAGTTTGTTCTCTCAGGACAAAAAAGGTGGAAAAAGAGAGTCTGAAGCAACCAATGAAAACTACGGACAACCACAAATTAAGCGGAAACGAGTCCGATGCCCCAGTTCGAAATGTGAAAATAAAACTATAGATATCTGTTCAAAATGTAAAGCACCCATTTGTGGAAAATGTACAATACTTATTACTCAGTTTTGTGCACAATGCATACAGTAAATTGGATTTTATAATCTGTAAAACTAGTAAGTAACTGATATAATTTTTTAATTTTTTATTTTTTGAAATTATGTCTAAACTTATTGAAAAGATATGCTGTTTTTCCATTAAAATAAGGAAATATGTGTCATATTTTGTTAAAGAGACATGTTATTATACTCAAGGATATAAAATTTGAAATAATAAGATTTTGTAAAAATTAAGTTAATTTCTCTTGATTTATATAAATTATTTAATGTTAATTCTCAGAAATATTGATTATTAATTCAATTATTTAAAAAATAAAATGTTTTAGTTAACTAAATTAAGTGCTTGTGCATATTTTATAGGTTTACAATCTAGGGTCAAAATGACCCGCTCCGCGGTTCTAGGTATACCGAAAGTTCCGCGGTTCTAGTGTTAAGTTTGGTTTAGTGAAAAGTTACCATGTCATTGGGTTGAACTGCAAACGTCATATGGGAGCTCTGACTACAGCTGAACGGGGTTCTCTGGTAACTGTGGTCTGCTGCACGAGTGTCCACCAATGACGATATTTTCTCGTAAAAACTTGAATGATCAGCTTATGAATGGAGCCCCATCCCGAGCAACTGGGAGAGCGTATCATTCTGGATGGATACAAGCCCATATGTTTACAGCGATGGCCCAGACCAGCAAGAAGCATCGTGCATCTTCTTTGAAGGTGTATTCTAAGATGACACATTCGGAGAACTTTGAATTCGTTGTGTGTTGTTCCTATGCTGGGCTTATGCTTTTTGCACCGGAGCCAAAGCTAAGTTTTATATTTGCGACATTTGTCGCCAAAATTGAAGTTTTTTTATATAGATAATATTTGATGATTCAGCTGTTTAATAATATTATTTTATTTCTTTCACTTTTTCATTTAAAAACTTTTCTCTGTTTTATTTCAAGCTATTTAATAAATAGATAAATGATTTTTTTGGTAAAAAAGGTGGTTGTCCATATTTCCCTCCAGTTTAAGTCACCTGAAAATTTTGACTTTTTTCACTTATGTGATTGTATACATCTTAAAAATTTGATTTAACGGAAAATCCTCTGTAGGGAAATATTATGTCACGAGATGGCGCTGCAAGCCCATCGTTTGATTTTATTCTCAAATATTTGGAATTTAGAATTCGTTTTTCTCTTGTTGATTGTTAGAGTGATGAATCAGTTATAAAATGTAGTTTTCCTAGAAGGGGATTAAGATCCAATAATATGTCTATACCTTTGAATTTAGTTAATTTAGAGGCCTCCCAGCCTATTATCATCTTCTTGTAAATATGTAAATATATTAAAATCATTAAAAAACATGCAAAAATTATTTAAACTTTGCACCACTTTCGTTTTGAAGTTTTTCTCACTCCTTAGTTTAGTTTCTAGCAGAACATAATAGTTACATTTCTTCTTGGTGCATCCGTTTCAGGAAGTAACATAATAGTTTAGTATAGAGTAAAAATATTTAGTAATCGTTCGAGAGTTCGTGAATATTTAAGCAATTGGATAGCTTTTTATACGAAAACTGCCAAAGGTAAAGTTTTTTAATACTTTATTTATTATGGATACCAAAGCATTAAACAAAAAAAGAGCTATTTTACGTTCTTCCATCACGAATATTGTTTAAAATGTTGATAAATTGATTGAAGATCAGAATAGAGTGGAATTGGACGATTGTTTTGAACTGTTAAATTCGAAACAAATAGAAATTCGGGATTTAGATGAAAAAATCCAAAGTTTGATTAAAGATGAGGATAGTAAACTAGAATTAGATATTGAAAATTCCATGGAATATAGTGATAAAATAATAATAACGAAATCAAAAATCAAATGTTATTTCAAGAGCGTCGAATCTCAAAAATTGAACTTAAATATTTCTAAAAATATTTCTAGCGACTCGCATTCAGAAATCAGAAGTAAAAAAGAAAAAAGAATTTGAAAGTAATGTCAAGTTACCCAAAATGTCAATACAAAAGTTTTATGGCGATTGTAATGAATGGAGCAACTTTTGGAATTCATTTAAAATTACAATTCACGAAAATTCAACACTTTCAAAAGTAGAGAAGTTCAACAATTTAAAAACGTATTTAGGTGGAAATGCAGCAAGTTCTATTGATGGATTTTCGGTTTCAGAATCCAATTTTGATTCGGCTGTAGAGATTCTTAGCAAAAGATTTGGCCAAACCCAGTTGATAATAAATATGCACATTTTAAATTTCTTGAATTTAAACCCTGTACAAAACTCGAATAATGTAACAAAATTAAGAAAATTGTATGACACAGTAAATGTTCAAATTAGAAGTTTTTCCTCTCTCGATGTAAAACCAGAATCATATTCTAACATGTTAATTCCGGTTTTGATGAAAACAAGTCCCATCGATATTGCTTTGGAGTTCCATCGTACCAATACAGATAGTCCACCTTTTGATTTAGACAATTTTCTCAAATTTTTACGGACTGAGATAGAATCCCGGGAAAAAATCTCCTGTTTGTCGCTTTCTCACAAATCAAAACAACTCTCGGAATCCAAGAACACATATAACAAATTTGACTCAAAGTATACGTGGAATTCTAATGTTAAATGAAAAGACTTTAACAAATATTCAAAACAAAAACCGTCGGTTACCACACATGAATTTATTGCGACGACATTACCAAACCGGAAGTGTATTTTTTGTTCTCAGGAACACTTATCGGAAAACTGCGGAGTGTTTGTGGCAGTGAAAACAACCAATTTAGTTAGTTGGGGGGTGTTATATATATATTAAATATACTTTTAATGATTATTATGATTTTTTGAATTCAGAATTCATTGCTTAATGATTGTGGTTAGTACATTGATTAATTGTGATTTCCAAATGGTGAAAACAACTCTGGTTTACACTAACAAAATAATTTATTGTTTATTAAAACAAATAAATAATACGCTACAAGTTACTAAATTTTTCCTCCTGCATTTACACATTACTCACAATTTCTTTACTACTAAATTAATTCTCTACTACACATATATTTAATTCATTCAATTATTATGACAATATTTCGTACTTCATCTACACATATTACTCTACACATATTACTCTCATTACTACCAATATTTACTCAAAAATATAAGCATAACATCATATTAATTAAATTGTTTTTTACGAATTATCGGTCATCTCCTTAACATATTATACTCAAATAACAAACTCATCGCGCTCTATATTAGTTATTAAGGCTACACACTGAGAAGCAATGACAATAATATAAAAAGGAAACGCAAAAAGTCGGTACCTCGAAAGATGACTGTTGGATCACTATGATGGGCGGCTGGCACTCGTCATGACGAACTTCGGTGTATTATCATCGCACGGTACTAGGGCACTTTTTTCGTCTGGTATAAGGCTCCGTCAATCATTCGTCTACACGGGACACTGGGGCACTCTCATGATCGGTTCTCTGACTCCTTCACTCCTTGCAGACCCTCGGCACGAGACACTGGGCGCTCGACACTACTTCTATGTCAAACTTCTAACTAACTCTCCTCATAGGTATATGTGCCTTGACACCACTTCTATCTCCAAAATTTCTAACTAACTCTCCTCATAGGTTATATGTGCCTTCCTTTCTTATTTCATATTATTTTCTCTTATTAATGTTGACACCGCTTCTTACAATTTCCATTGGTCATATTATTACCATGCCATTGCCATTCGTCCGTGGCTGCCTCTTCTCAATCCCCTTTTCACCAATGCGCATCGAGGGCGGGATTTATAAAATTCTCCCACTAACTTAACTGTTTCCCTTGCTTCGGATTCCGGGTGGCCTGTTTTATGGCCATCATAAATTTAGTGTTCACTTTCTTCTTTTCTTCCATTTGTGCAACTCACTCTCTTGAAGTTTTATCCTATTCTTCTTGCTACAAGCACAATCTATATTTTTTAGTTTCGCTATCTTGCTGGCTTTCGCCCTTCTCTTTTTATTGCCCGTTGTCGTGGAGACACGACATGTGTTCAGAAAAAGGGGCGATAGAGAATGTAATTCAGAGAATCAGACAAAAGAGATAAAACAAACAAGATGCCTTGACCAGCGGGATAATGTACTGCGTATGCGAATCGAAAGGAGAGATGACAAATTGAGAGGGGGCAATTGAAATGAGAAAACGGTCAACAGCTGCGTTTAACGAAGGGTCCAGCTGGTGATAATGAGCTAAGGGAAATCTGAAAACGGAGTCAGAGTTAGGAGAAGAAAAAGGGTGAGGCAGTTTACGATGTTGACCGGCGTTAAAACACCACAGGAGGCCGGAGAAGAGCGTGAGAAGTTAAAAATGTAAGAAACCCCAGACAGGTGAAAGGGCGGACGCCCCCTTCAATATTGATTGGAGAAAATATGAATATAAAATGGGTAGTCAGCCAATGAAGGGGCACCGGATCGACCTATAGGATAGAAGGTGGCCACCAATGAGGGCCTGAATAAATAATGATAGAAGTTGAGCTCGGTAGACAAAGTTTTTAGAGAGAGCAGAATAAGTTGAGAATTCTTATGAGGAACACATAAGCCCTCGTAGCCGACGAAGGAGGAGAGAAAGAGATGACGGGCTGCTAACTTAATGCGGGAGAGACAGACCAAGTCCTCGGTACCCGAAAAAGCAAACCGCTAACAATTAGATGCAGAGCCCAGTACGGGAGAGGCCGACCGACTAACCGGCCGTTTAGCAAGAGAGTGACAGCCGTTCCCCTGGATCAACGCGCCCCCGAAGCGAATGCGTTTACGCGGAGACGAGTGCCCTGAGTCCGCCGCCAGCAGATAGTGACAGCCGTTTCCCTGGACCAGAAAGCCCGATGACCCGAAAAGTACGATGATCCCCCCAGCCAGGCTTGTGATGAGGAACGGACCTTGGGATTGACCAACGCTCCCCCGAAGCGAGTATGTTCTCGGAGACGTGCACCCTGAGTCCGCCGCCAGCACATAGTGACAGCCGTTCCCCTGGACCCGAAAGCCCGATGCCCGGAAAAGTCCTATGACCCCCCAGCAAGGCTTGTGATGTCGGTGTGTCGTCAGATAAGGTAGGAGAGTATTTTGACTTATCCTAACAATGCCCAATACCTACTAGAGAGCGCAGATAATTAGATGGGGCAGATTAAGGTGAAATGTTAACATATATGCATAGAATATCTATCATAAAATAGTGATTGTGTATGTCCATATTAATTGGATTAGTATCTTGCAATAATTTTGTAATGTGTTTATGTGTATCTTTTAAGAGGGTAGGATAATCAAACAATGTTAGGGAATCGATAAAGAATGTGAGTATTTGGTATTGATGAGAATGAAGATTAGATGAATAAAAATAATTAATGTTTTGATACGATATAGGAAGAAGGATAATTTGAAATGCATATATATATTGTGTTAATGAGATAGAAAATTCGGAAGTCTGCAATGAATAGTATTGTTTGTATATGTATTATGATTGATTTAATAAATTGATTTGTATCCATACATATGAGCATCACTCTGTAATTACTCATACTACCACTAATACTATCTATTAAATAATTACAGTGACACCCGTCATTTGTCATGTTTCTTTCTTACATTTAGCAATTATTTTACTTCGTCCTGTAATTTTCAATTCTCCTGCCCCTGCCCATGACACTACTGTCATGTTCCTATAGCAGTGTTTACAGTAAATGAAAACAAGAGGCATTTTAAAACAGAGCAATAGATGTTTTTGTGCACGAATTTGAAACATAAAATTGCATTTTGCCCCTATCGACAAACAAAGGCTTGTAGGATCTGTGGGGGCAAGCACTATGAAGGTATATGTTTTAAATCAAACACGGCAGTCAAAAATTCGGAAGATGATAAATGTGAAGTTTCTTCAATTTCAAAAATTGAAACACAAGTTGAACCACGAAGTGAAAAAATTGTTTCCGCAGTTTTGCGTGTTAACAATGTGATACTTCTGCAGACCTGCACGATAAAAATTAAAGCAGGAAAAAATATATTTGTCAGGCTCCTTCTTGATACGGGATCCATGAAAAGTTTTGTCACTCGCGAATTAGCTAGCAAATTAAATCTCGAAGTAACTAGGAAATAAAAATTAACTGTTTACACCTTTGGGAACACCACCCCTCTTCAAAGAAATTATGACGTGGTTAAATTGAGTTTGGAACATAAAAGTTCTTTTGACTCTAGAATAGAAGTTGAATTATTAGTAACGGATCAAATTTCAGGCTCAAACGTTCCGACTCCTAGATTAGAAGGAATTCGACAAATTCGACAACTAAAGAATTTGATACTCGCAGATTCGCTCGATAGTAAAGAATCAATTGGCATTTTAATCGGAGCAGACTATTATTATGATATTGTCATGGGACACATTAAACGTTTGAATAGAAATCTTGTCGCAGTAGAGACTATTTTCTGTTGGTGTTTACAAGGAAGGGAGAGTTAGAATGAAGTCTCACTATCATTCAATGTTGTTGGAGGGGAAGATTTAATTTCTAAACAAAGAACAAAATTTTAGAGTCTAGAAAATTCAGGACTTATTAGTGAAAAAGAAAATTTAGATTCAACCGAAAATGAAGCACTTAAACATTTCGAATCCAATATAACATACGAAAATTCTCGCTACAAAGTTAGATTGTCTTGGAAACATGACACTTCAGATTTGAATGATAATTGGGAAATCGCGGAACAAAGGTTTGATCGACTTAGAAAATGGTTTAAAAGAAATCCAGATCTATATTTTTAATATCAAAATGTAATACAAGATTACTTAAATCAAAATATCATAGAACGAGTAACAGATGCTCAAGGTGAAGAAAACGTTACATTTTACTTGCCACATAGGGAAGTAATAAGCGAGGATCGATCGACGAGCAAATTACGTATCGTTTTTGATGCGTCATCGCATCCCCCAGGCTCGAATTCTTTAAATGACTGTCTTCATGTTGGACCTCATTTATACCCTAAGATATTCGACATCCTATTAAGGTTTAGATATATTCCTATTGCATTCACTGCAGACATCAGACAGGCTTTTTTGCAAATTCTCATAGATGAAAGGGACTGAGATGTAACTAGATTTCTATTCTCCGAATTTCCCTCTGATGGAACCATCCCCCTTAATATATGTAGATTTTCTCGAGTATTATTTGCGATGAACTGTTCTCCGTTTCTGTTGGCAGCGACTAATAGATACCACCTGAAAAATATAGCGAAGTCTATCCTACAACTGTGGACCTTTTAGATGACAATATTTACGTAGATGACGCAATCGGAAGTCAGCTGACAGTCAGAGAAACTTTAACTACGACTCTAGAATCGATCAAAATTTTCACAGAACCTAGTATGCATTTGCATAAGTTTCGTACTAACTCGAAAGAATTACATGAACTGTGGATAAAGGGAGGTATCGTTTCAGATGAAGATCCCGAAACTTTTGATAGAACAAATCTCCAATTTAAAGTCTTAGGTACGGCGTGAAAATTGGCCTCACCTTAAAATTGGCCTCACCTTAAAATTGGCAAAAAATTGGCCTCACCTTAAAATTGGCATTACTATCCAGGAGTGGACAATCCTGCAGATCTCGTATATCGGCGATCGAAAATATCTAAATTCACGAATGAACCCATTAGGACCCAAGGTCCACTTTGGCTTCAGCTCACTCCTGATCTTTGGCCAAAATTAGACCTTACAGGCACAATTGACGAAGCCAAACTTGACTGTCGGAAAAAATCTACTGATGTACATGAGCTTGAATGTACTACCGAAAATATTGATGACCTCTTTGACTTATCAAAATATAGTAATTTACAGAAACTGTTGAGGGTCACCGCTTGGATAAAACGCTTCGTTTCAAAATTGAGAAAATGTAGCAGTGTTGACGGAACTCAAAAAAGAGAAGAACTACTACAAGCTGAAAATTTCTGGATTCGGTCTGAACAAAAAACGTTTTTTGCCGAAGAATATAAATCCTTAAAAAAAGGTAAACCGATTGGCAAGAATTCCCCTCTGTACAATTTTGTACCATATATTGATGAAAAGGGAATCATGAGATTAGGAGGAAGATTAGAATTTTCTGACTTTACACTAGATAATAAGCATCCAATAATTCTACCTAAAAATTCTATATTGACCTATTTAGTTGTACGTAAACAACACGAGAAGTTAATGCATGGAGGGTCTGCTGCAACTTTGGCTAAAGTTAGATCTCGCTTCTGATTCCCGAAAGGACGTCAGTTAGTCAAAAAGACTATAAAAAGTTGTTTAATTTTCCAAAAATATTCAGCCAAACCTGCAGACCAGATGACAGCGCTCTTACCTAAAGACAGAATCCTTGAATCACCTCCATTTGCTGTTTGTGGGGTTGATTTTGCTGGACCGGTATACGTAAAGAATTCAAAGGATACTCAAAAATCATACATCACATTCTTCACATGTTCTGTAACCCGAGCTATACACCTGGAACTAGTTTCAAACATGTCGACAGAATCATTTTTACTTGCATTTCGCAGATTTTTTAGTAGAAGGAGAAACCGTAAAATCATTTATTCTGATAACGCAAAAACCATCAAGAAGGCTAAAAGATGATGTGTTTAAAAATTTCATTGCCAAAGAGAGAACTCAGTGGAAGTTTATCATCAAGTGAGCCGCATGGTGGGGAGGGTTGTATGATAGACTCGTAAGATCCGTCAAAAACTGTTGAGAAAAGTTGTAGGAAAAGCGTTGTTGACCTTCGAAGAAATGTCTACTCTACTCGTTGAGGTAGAAACTGTTCTTAATTCACGACCTTCGAGCTACGTTTATAATGAAAATAATGAGCCACAACCTTTGACTCCAATGCGTTTCCTGAACTTTGGACAAACTGATCCTAAGTACCCTTTGACTTTCGATGAAATCATCGGCAGAGAAACAAAAAGAAAGACTCTCTTAAAAAGAAAACGCTATCAAGAATTGCTGTTAAAACAGTTGTGGAGTAAATGGAAACAGCAATATTTGTTAGACCTTAGAACTGCCCATTCTTTAAAAAATCCTGACTTTCAACCCGAACTAAAATTAGGTGATGTTGTGCTGATTCAAGGAGATAGCAAAAACAAACTGTTATGGAAAATAGGCAAAATCATTAAAGCCGTTCCTGGACGTGACGGTAAAGTCCGATCTTATGAATTAAAAACTGGAAATGGAACTTTGAAATGAACTGCACAACACTTATACCCTCTTGAACTATATTGAACTCTAACGTTTATATATACTTTTTTTTTATTTTACTTAAATATTGAATTGAATAATTTAAAATGTTCTTTACTTTATTATTCTTTTAAGTTTGAAGTTTCAAACTTCACTATTTGAATTTGTTTAATAATTTACTTTCTTAATATTTGCATTTATTTTAATAATAATTCCTATTAATTTTTAATTTCTTAAACACTTTTTTATTTTATTTTAGACAGAACTTTATGCCTATTATATACTCTAGATATTAAAAAGTTTTGTCGATATTGATGTAATTTAATTCAAGTATTAACCAATTGTTTATTTTCATTTCTTTGTACTGTATTTTTGAAAAATCTGATTGATTAGAAATTTTGCTTTTTAGAAATGCGAATTTTATGTTTATGATTGTATTTGAGTAGATGAACTCCTATCAGAGTTCAGGTGGGGAGTGTGTAGAGAAATATTATGTCAAGAGATGGCGCTGCAAGCCCATCGTTTGATTTTATTCTCAAATGTTTGGAATTTAGTATTCGTTTTTCTCTTGTTGATTGTTAGAGTGATGAATCAGTTTTAAAATGTAGTTTTCCTAGAAGGGGATTAAGATTCCATACTATGTCTATACCTTTGAATTTAGTTAATTTAGAGGCTTTCCAGCCTGTTTTCATCTTCTTGTAAATATGTAAATATATTAAATTCATTAAAAAACATGCAAAAATGATTTAAACTTTGCACCACTTTCGTTTTGAAGTTTTTCTCACTCCTTAGTTTAGTTTCTAGTAGAACATAGAAGTTAAATTTTTACACCTCTTAAGGATGTTTAAATGAGGAGTTATGGAAGAGGTTAGATCCCCAAAATATGAAAATCAGTCTTTGGTATGACCACAGTGAGCCAAAAACAAAAGGGGGGTCCATAATCTCACCTTCTCCTCTACATATTTTGTTTTAAATTAAAGAAAGGGATAAAAAATTTCTTCAATTTATATTATCTCTCAAAATTGACTTCATATATGCATTGTTATAACCACTACTCATGCATCATGCAAGTAATACTTTTACACGTATTAAACTACGTATAAGCTTATAGGTATTATATTTTGATTCTTACCACAATTTTTATACTGTATATAGCTTTCAGTTTATTTTTATACCTACAGTAATATATATATATATATATATATATATATATATAAAACAGTTCCGTAACTGACTCATTCATTCATTCATTCATTCATTCATTCACTGACTGACTGACATACAACGCACAGACCAAACCGCTCGACCTAAAGGGCTGAAATTTTGCATGGCGATTCTTCTTATAGTGTAGGGATGCACTAAGAAAGATTTTTCAAAAATTCTTCTTAGATTTTTTAAATTAAATTTTTAAGCTGTTTTTTAAACTTTTTTTACGTTTGCATTTAAAATAATAATTTGAGGGTTATAAAATTTATATCACAAGAAAGATCATAAAAATTCCTTTAAAATGAAATTTTTTTCGAATCTTTACCTCCAGTTCCTGATTTTTGGTGAATTTTTAAAGATTAATTTTTAGAATTTAATTTATTAAATGCTGATCACGTGACTTCCTTTTCTGGTACTTTAAATAAATTTATCGTCACGTGCATAAAAACTAAATAGACAAAAAATAATTTTTTTTTCTTGCTAATGCGGCAGACGATTGGACATTATCCAAAAAAATATTAAAATACAGTAAAAGAAATGTTCTAGAAACTGTACTATACTAACTGTACTATATTCTTTAGTGATCTTTATATTAGATTTAATTTGAATATCTTCTTCTACATTATTTTGTCTATAAAAATATCCCTTACAATTTTTTTATAAATATATATATATTTTACATCAATTATATACATTGATCGTCGTATTTATTATATATATATTGGCATTAATTGCATACATTGACCGATGTTTTTACTCCGATGAATGTACTCCGTAGCGAAGTGCGGGTTTTCAGCTAGTATATATATATATATATATATATATATATATATATATATATATATATATATATATGTGTGTAACATGGGAGACAGACACTGGCCCAGAAGATATATAATCTCCCATGCTACGGTGAGAAGGTGCTGTTAATATAGAGTAAAACTTACTCCATAACCAAGTACGACAATCCCGGCTTATTACGGTAAAAAATATTATTTTCACCGACCGATTCGTCGGTGTGTGTGCAGCAATAGCAATTACAAAAATTCCGTCCTACTTCCGGACGTCACGAGTTATATAAACTTTATCTCATCACGTGATTGAAAGGTGTGTCTTAATGGTTGATTGGTTTAAAGTTATTGTTGATTCGCAGAACTGATTTAACCTCGTAGTGACGCCATGCACCTTCTCTTTAGTTAAAAAAGACAGCCATCTTGAATGATTTTGCCTAAGGCTGTAATAATGGAATTTAATGCGAATGCCCAAAGGGAATTAAATGTTTTAATGGATTAAAAAAGGGTTTGTAATTTGGAATAGTAAAGTGAGGAATTAATAGTTTTTAAATGTTAAGAGATTTGAATTAAGAAATTACTAGTTTTTAATATTATATATATATATATATATATATATATATATATATATATATATATATATATATATATATATATATATATATATATTAGGGCGGAGAGTAAAAAAAAAAGTTTTTGATTTCGTTTTTGCCCTAGTGCGGAAAAGTTGGGTACTGATGGGTAGGTGACGTATGCAAAGTTTTGGGAAAAACAAAAAATTTCTTCCGTCTCCATTTCGGCCGTAATTTTTAGCAAATTTTTACCATACAGTTAAAAATGTGTATTTCTATTGTTTTGTATGCAACTCGTCATTTTGTTCTTAAATAAAATACAGAGGTAATTCGAAACTTAATACAGAAAGGCAGCAGCTGACGCACTGCGTGCAGAAAGGTAAAGAAATATTTTGGCATGAAAACATTGTCAACAACAACTTTAGAAACGAAGCTTAAAACCTTCGTGAAAGACTCACGGAAATTGTTCGACATTTCTTCATGTAAGTGTGACAATTTTAACAAATGTTCTTGCTCTAAGCATAAAAGGATCCCTAAAACGGAAAGAACTTTTCTTCTAGACCAACGGGCACTTAGGCAAATGTCCATAGGCACAGTTGACTTAAAAAAACTGAAAGCTGAGGAAACAAGCCGATAAGAAGAAGAAAGAGAGAGAAGCAGTTAGTCTTAAAATAAACGTTTCACCAACTGGAAATATGTGACAGAATCTATGACAGAACCGGGGTTTCATATCGGGCTGGAGCCATCATTGCAAGCGCTGTTTTCGAAGATTTAGGGATGATTACCGAAACAGACACTTTAAATGTAATTGGTAGGCATAAAATAAGAAGAGAGAGGGAAAAAATTCGAAAAGTATATCAGCAATTAAATGAAAGACAGCTGGAACCACTAAAGGGACTTTATTTTGAGAGAAAGAAGGACAAAACTCTAATGAAAGAGAGTGTAGGAGGGAATATGTACCAGAAAACAATCCTGGAAGAACATGTTACAATGATTAATGAACCTCTAAGCAAGTACCTTGGACACATAGCACTAATCTCATCATCAGCTTTGAGTATTTCTCAAATGATGCTGCAATTCATGGACAATAAGAATATTGACATTCATCGACTAGTAGCAATAGGGTGCGATGGAACAATCTTTAATACTGGCTATAAAATCGGCATGATTCACCTTTCTGGGGAAGCCATTGGGAAACCCTTGCACTGGTTTATCTACAGTTACACGCAAATGAGTTGGCACTCCGAAATTTAGTGCAGAATTAGGATATGGAACGAGTAGCCTTAATGCATTTTCTGGTCCAACTGGGAAAGCATTGGTAAATTGTAAAAACCTCCCAGTTGTGAGATTTGTAGACATTTCGAGCGAATTTCCAAAAATTGACATAAAGGATCTTAGCACACACAAGCGATAGCTTTGGGATATTTCTCAAGCTGTCACAAACAGAAACTGCTCATCAAGTTTGTCACAAAAGCACCCTGGGAAAATGCCTCATAGACGTTGGCTAACAACTGCAAATCCAATAAAGTGTTTATACATTAGCTCGTCAGAGCCTTCAAACCAACTTCAATATCTGGCAGAGTTCATCATGAAAGTGTACCCACCCATGTGATTTACAGTCAAATTAAATCCATATTGCACGTATGGTCCACGAAATTTGTGGAAGACAATAAAGTCTCACGCTATCTTAAAAACGATTTAAAGACTGTGGTTGATTCCATGATCCAGAGAAATGGCTATTTCGGCCCCCCGGAAGCAATAATCTTGTCAATAATCACAGACGACAGATAGTCCATTCGAGAACTTGGACTACGTAGGATTTTACGAGAAAGAAAATGAAAAAAGGAAAGAATCAGACACTACAACATTCCGTCACTCAACTTCGAGGCAGTTTCATATATAGACCTTATTGATTGGCAGAAATGTAATTTGATGGAACTCCCAATTGACAGAAGATGATTTGAGAAATTTGATTTCCAGTGGAGAATCTGTAGCTCAACACCTGGAAAGCCTAAAATTTCCATGCTACACCCAAACTGTTGAACGTTTCGTGAAAGTAGTAACAGAGGTTTCTGCGGTTGTGTTGACAAAATAAGCGTGACGGTTTACTTAGAACCCGAACAGGGTCGAGAAAAGCTATGCCCTCATTTGAAACCAAAAGCGAGTATCGAGTAAAACAGGAATAACTGCAAGTGCAAAGGATTTAAGTGCCGATATGGTTGGGTGGACGGGTGGGCACGGGTGGAACTCGCAATGCAGCCCCCCCCCTTGATGAATTCTGGGTTTTTTCTTAATTTTATTCCAGAAAAAGCGAAAGGCTGCATACAAAACAATGGAAATACACAATTTTAACTGTATAGTAAAAATCTGCTAAAAATCACCTCCGAAATGGAACCGGAAGATATTTTTTGTTTTTCATAAAACTTTGCATACTGTGACCTACCCATCAGTACACAACTTTTCCGCACTAGGGCAAAAACAAAATCGAAAACTTTTTTTTTACGCTCCGCCCTAATATATATATATATATATATATATAAGGTCGTTCGCACTTTATGGTAGCGATTTTGTAATTCATTTTTGCAATTTGAATTTTGATATATAAATTAGGCAACTTCAGCATAATCGTCTGCCACTGATTTGTTTTGACTGTAATGTAAAATAAAATATTTATTTTGAAAATGGCTCCTAATATAGATAGATGACTCGAAGGTTACGTATTTGCGATTTCCGAGAGAGATATTCGTATGAACAAATTTAAATCGGTGTAAATATGCAATTATAGCATTTGAAAAAAAAACAATTTGTGATATACAGAAGGTCGTTCGCACTTTATGGGAACGATTTTGATAGCTGAGTTTTATGTATAAATGCCATATTTTTTGCAATGATTTGCTTCGATCTGATTGCCATGGTACTTGACAAGCTCTAGCAATTTTCCATGAAAATAAATTTTTTCTTAGTACTGTCATGTCAATTTTACCCCATTCTTCTTGAACACTTTTCCAAAGTCCGTTCAGTGTTCTTGGATGCCGTTTTCCTAAGGCTCGTTTTAATAACCCGAAAGCGCAAAAGTAAAATTCGGAGCCATTTTCAAAATAAATCTTTCATTTTCCATTCCAATTAAACAGTTTCCATTCCAATTAAACAGTAGCAGACGATTATTCTGAAGTTGCCAAATTTTCATCTCAAAATGCAAACGACAAAAATAAATTACAAAATCGTTTCCATAAAGTGAGAACGACCTCATGTCTTAAATATGATAGGAAAAGAAGTCTAACTGAAAGTAAAAATGAAAACATGACCGCGAAATTTCATCCTAAGACTGTTCAAACTCAGGTAAATATCAAGGAAGTGAAGTCTTTGATCCTAAAAGAAAATCCGCCGACTCAAAGATACCTTCCATCGAAACTAGGAATATCTTCTGGCACTGTAAGTAAAATTATTCATAAATATTTGAAGTTAAAAATAATGTTTAAACCTAAAGTTAATCTGCTTTTGCCTAAGCATACTGCTGAAAGAAAAACAAATTGTAGAAAATTATATGAAAAACACTTAGCTGCTGAAAAATGGAAATTTTTGGTAACACTTGATGTGGCAGTGTATTTAAGTGACTGTAATAAAAAATATAAATTTTCTATTGCTCAACTGCCGGAAATCATCGTACGAAATGGCTTCGTCAGTGTACAGAAATGTTCCCAAGAGATACATGATAGTTGCTGGATTTTGTTACAACGACAAATTAAAACTAAAAAAGTCTCAAGTAAAGCAAAAATTAATTCACTCTATTATCAGCAGAATATTGTATAACCAATGTTTGAAGAAGAAATTCCAGCCTTATATGCAAAGGTCATTCATAAAGTTGAGCTTCATATGGGCAAAGCCTCAAGCCACACGTCTAAATCAACTGCCGCTTATTTAGCAAAGAAAGTAAAAAAGAGGAACAAAGTGTATCCCATTTAATGAAATACCTGTAAAATCTCTTGACACTCCTCCAATGAACTTTTGCGCTTTCGGTTTATTAAAATGAGGAATGGGGTAAAACTGGCATGACAGTAGTAAGAAAAAGTTTACTTTAATGGAAAATTCAAGCTAGACCTTTTGTCTAGAAATATGGCTATCAGATAGAAGCAAATCGCCGCAAAATATACAGCATTTATACATAAAACTTAACTATCAAAACCGTTTCCACAAACTGCGATCGACATTCTGTATATGTTATGCAAAAAAATTTTCCTCTGTTCCTAACGTTATAAAACTCACACCATAACTATGCTGAAGGTTTCGTCTTCTAATTTACTTGAATTTTGATAAAAATAATTATAATGGGATTTAAAGTCTCTGTAGGTAAGCTAATATTTATGATTTATATTAGGAATAGGGATAAGTTATGATTTCTGGTTTTCGTAATAACATGCTTTGGTGTAAAAATAGAATTTTAACTGTGAAGTTCTCAGAGTCTAATCTAATATTATTGTAAATCTAGAGAGTGAGTTATAAAACGTTAGGAATTGACGGATATTTTCTTTTTCGTAACAATTTTCACCCCTCCAAAGACGGATTGGCTGACATATTGACATATTTGATGATTCCCTACCTAGTGATTTTATCGATGCAATATTTGATGGTACATAAAATTTAACAATAGCAATGCATTACCCAATAGTTATAGTATGTTTTAAAGATACAAATGAATTTAGAAATAAGAAAATTTATTTTTTCATAAACAGAACTGCTAAAACTTCATAATTAAATCTTATATACAAGAAATGCAATATTTTCATGATAAAATATGCATTTTCTAAAAAATGGAATATTGTAAGACAACAGAGGATTTAACTGGTTCAGAGACTTTTAAAATAATTGAAATACACAACTCTACGTCTTTTACAATTATAATAAGTTGATTTGATATATTTTCTCTTCTTAAGTTTAAAACCAATGGCATCACAACTATTAGTGTTTCTCAAACTACTGTCTTAATGAATTATTTTCTGTTTGAAATTTTTTAATATTCCGATAGTTCTAGAATTTTCTCTATAGCTCGATAGAAAATAAATTTTATTTTCAAATTCAAAACCTGAATATTTTTTATAATTCAATTTATAATTGTTAAACTATAAGATTTATGTTCCTCGCTATTGGAGTTAAACATTAAGGACTCGATACGAAATTACCAGAGAATGCTTATCAAGTACCTACGAATGTATTATGTTCAGAGTACATATATCAAAATTTAAAATTGTCTTTATTGAGCCAAAACTATGCATCAGTTTAGATTATCAAAGCTGAAAAACTGCTAATAAGGAATAGACAAAATCACTTTTTACATTCACGTTTCTTTACTTTGAGCAGAAGAAAATATTAAATTGCCATTTTTTAAGTGCTAAAATAACAATATTCATTCAGATGATAAACGGTCACCGATTTGATTATAATCAAGGAGTCACGCAAACTAAGTTTGAAATATATATATATATATATATATATATATATATATATATATATATATATATATATATATATATATATATATATATATAATTTTACTTCTGAAGTATTTTTAAAATGTATTTATTACTGTAAATTTTAAAGGTATAAGTTTCTCTTTATTGCAGGTAGGTAAAATGAACCAAAGACAAAATAAGCAAAATAAAGACAAAATGCATATCATGTTGATAAGTACTTGTATCATTACATAAAATTTTCTTTACTGCAGCAAAATTATAAATCAAGCTAAATTATCAAAGCTGGAAAATTACCTAATAATGAGGAAAAAATTACTTGCTCTTTACTTGCATGCCTCTTTCATCCCAGCTGAAGAAAATATTAAATAGACGATTTCTTTTTAAGTGCTAAAATAATAATATTCATTAAGATGATAAATGGTCGCAAATTTAATTATAATTAATGAGTCACACAAACTAAAAAAAGGTGGGATTTTTTTTGCCGTATTGTTAATGCTTTGCATTCGTTGTGTTAATTTGAATATTTTGATTACGGAACAGAGAGAGTGCTAATTGTTTTCAAATTTTGATATCAAAAAACATGTTTTGCCTAAGTAGACAAAATGATTTTTTTTTTCTTTTTGTCTAGGGACAAAATAATCTACATTTATTTTATAATTAGATTCGTTGGAGGGTAATTTCTGCTACCTTTCCAAACACAAATGGTGATTTTTTTAATTTATTTTAAATTAAAGATAGAAAATAGTGAAATGCTATATACTTTTCTATTTTGGTTTCATTTCAAAATTCTGACTTATGTAAAAAAAAATATATTCCAAGTTTTGAAAATAATGCGAATTGTAGAATATTATTAACTTATATGACTTGTCCATGTGTCTGGAACGCTGTACATTATCAACATATGAGACATGCCTGGCAGTTTTATCGTGTACAAAAATACGACTTTAAAGACTTAAAGTTTACGTAGTTACAACTAGGAAAAACATTTTAGAGACGGAATAAGCTGTGAATGATTATTAACTGCCAGCAAATGATATCGAAAAATATCTTGTACCATAACTTAAATCTGTGTATATCAAAATAAGAATATGCATCAGCTCTCTCTCTCTCTCTCTATCTCTCTCTCTCTCTCTCTCTCTCTCTCTATATATATATATATATATATATATATATATATATATATATATATATATATATATATATTGTGCGTGCGTTCGTGTGTGTATGTATGTATGTATGTATATAGGTATGCACTTAAGTACATATACACTGAAGTGCCACTGAATTAGGGATACCTACCTAGTAACGAGTTGGGCCTCCTCTGGCCTTGATAACGGCTGCCACACGACGAGGCATAGATTCAACAAGTTTCTGGAAACGTTCCACGGGAATGGCTTGCCAAATATTGGCTAAAGCTGTCCATAATTCAGTAAGGTTCTTTGGTGCTGTGTGATGGCCTTTCACGCCTTGTTCCAAAACATCCCAAAGATGCTCAATAGGAATAAAGTCTGGGCTTCTAAGTGGTCAATTCATGACAAAGAAGTCAGAGGAATGCTCATCCAACCAGCCAGTAGCCAACCGGGACTTGTGAGAGGTACAGTTGTCTTTCTGGAAAACTCCATTACCGTGCGGATAACAGAACAGCATAAACGGATGGAGGTGATCACCCAGCAACTCTACGTACTGAATTGCATTGAGCGAGGTTGGTACACGCACCAAAGATCCCAAATTGTGCCACGAAAAAACATCCCAGACCATGATTGAGCCACCATGCCCTTGTACATTTCCAGCCAGGCATGCAGGATCCATGGCTTCATGAGCCTGACGCCATATTCTCAGCCTCCCGTCGGCGTTAAGTAGTCGGAATCGAGACTCATCACTCCATGTTACTCGTTTCCAGTCCTCTAACCTCCAGTCTCTGTGTTCTCTTGCCCAGGCAAGACGCAGACCATGGCGAGTATAGAGCAATGGTACTCTCGTAGGTCGACGGCTCCCGAAACCCATACGGTGAAGCGAGCGTTGCACAGTCCATTTACTGACTGTACGACTGGCACCGTCATTAAACTGGGTGGTAATTTGAGCTAATGTTTGGCTTCGCTGGCTATGTACAATACGCCTGAGCCGTCTCTCACCACGCACTCTCAAGGCTAATTGTCCTTTGCAGTTTGCCCGATCGTAGTTTTTTTCCATCATCCATGTATTCTTGGTATACTCTTGACACTGTCGACCTTGAAAATCCTAGCTGTCTGACGATTTCGGAAATTAAATGGCCCATGCGTCGCGCACCTACTATTTGTCCGCGATCGAAGGCGTCTAAATCAGGCAGTTTACCCATACTGGCAATTCCAACAACTAATTCAGAACAACAACAGTACGCGCTATATATGCAGTTACCACAACGCCCTCACTTGCGCATACATGATGCGCAGCGCTACTCAATTTGCATAGGCTTTGCTATCCCTAATTAAGTGGCACTTCAGTGTAGTTTAAATTAAAGATAAAAAAGGACAAAATGCTATGTAATTATTCAATTGTGGTTTCATTTCAAAATACCGGCTTATGTAAGATTTGTCTTAAGGTACATGTGTTTTGTTTCTAATCCTTACTGATCTAGCAGCGCTAGATCAGGTCCATGAATCCATATATCCTCAATAAGTCCATCAAATGGTTAGGATCAGTTATAAAATCCCTCCTAGATTAGTTTAGAAAAGTTATGATGTGACCAGCAGTGGACTGCTCATTATTATGCTTATGACAAGTGGGAAATGTTTTGTTTTGGTGATCAAATTTTAGGCACCTCAAGTGGTCACTTGCAAACCTAGAGATAGAAGTCTACTCAGCTCTATCAACCTTGAAGGCAAGAGCCATTCCAGGGCAGACAACAATGTACCAGTCAGGGGCCCTGGGATATCTCCAAGTACACTGGATAAAAGATTTCCTAACGGGATATGCCTACAGATAAGTAAAAGCCGAAGAAGTTGATGAACGTTCAGCGGTACCCTCCTTTGTTAGCATATCAGCCATCTCACTGCTAAACAAGACCAAAGTAGGGTAAGGGGAGGTCAGCTTCTGTTGGCCAAGGACCAGGAGCACCCGAAGGTAGAAGAATGACATAGCTCGAAGTGCCTGCTTGCTTTAGATGGACATAACGGAATGGTCTTCACGCCAAGGGGACTACTAGGAATACAATTCCCGACGTACATAATCCATTCCGTCCAGTAACACCCCCCTGCCACGATGAGGCAGCTTAGCAGGACTTAGGGAGGGTGGTCCATGTTTTAAGAATAAAGCGTATTGTTGACTATTAATAACTTATAGGACTTGTCCATCTATTTCGTACGTTGTATACTCGTAATTTTCGTATCAAACATGACAGACTATTTTACGTTATGAAAACAAAAAAATGCAATGTGTTTCTGGAAAGGAAAAAAAAATATATGAACAGCTATATGAATGTATTGTAATATGCATCGCAAATATCTCTACATACGCTAGTCTTTAAAACCCTGCCTTCTTATATTTTTATAACTATGATTAAAAAATACAATACCCTTCGAAACAAATGCACTAAAAATCGATTGAATTCTATACTACAGAAATTGAAAATGTTATATATACGTATATTGATTTTATGTATTCTCTAGTAGCAACGGCGAAAGATACATACGGACAATAAATATGAGACAGGCGCAACCTTATTATACACGTGATACTCCACTTTTCCTCAGTGCTGAGAAAAATGCATACTTCTCTAAATTTCATTATACTTGCTTGTATTTCATGTCTCCTATTTGTTTGCGCTGTTTAATGCCTTTAATGAAAAAGTATATAGGAATACACAAAATTGTATTTTTTTAGACCTAATAGTCACAGGAATATAACTGCAATATATTTTGCAAATAGATTTTAAAGCTTACGTCATATATACGGAAACGTTTTGCCTATGGATATATATATATATATATATATATATATATATATATATGGAAACTTGTCTAATGCCTAATACTTTATTGGGCTTTTAAAACCGATACCCTACAGTGAACTTTGTATAGTCCTCACGTCGATTTTGGTAGGGGCACTAGCATTGAATTGCGATGTTATTTGCTCCAATGTTGCACTCCTTTCACCTGATATAATTGTCTACAGAAGTCTGCAGTCAAGGTCATTCAGAGTCTTTCGATGGTCACACTATTGCAGAAGATTCAATGTTTTACAGTAATTCTTCTAGTCGACAGCTATGAAATCTCCGTAACTCCTCGACTCATCGCACGAGCGTCAACTATCATACCTCGTTGAAATTCTCTTAAGTCATTATCCCCTGTCATGCTCACAGCTCAATAAGCATCTTAAGCAACTACAAATGTTTGCCGTTTGTCACGAATGGTTATTCGTAACTTTCAATTCATATGATTAATTCAGTTCATGTAATGCAAACCCCTTTTGCTTTATCAGTAAATAATTGCAAAAATTGTAAAGTAGCCTGAAAGGTGAACAACCGAGAATATGGCAACCCTTGGCGTTTGCCCAAGCTACCCATCGCGCCAGTTTGGCGTGCTTCATTTGTGGCCCAGACAGATTCTATGGAAAGCAGTCAGAGACATTTTTTTTCTCGACTGAGATTGTCGTCCTTTTTGTTGGCTATGTCATGCTCAGCATTTTCCCATGTTGGGAATTGAGCTACTGCTAAATGTTTCCTAGTGTGTTAGTAATGCTTCTTTGTTATTTTTAGTGACCATACCTATTTCTGTTTATTGATATGCTAATCGTAATAAATCTAATTTTTATACTATTCACTTGAGTCAGGACCTTCCTCAGTGTTAACTTTATTGTGTTAAGTATATTTCTGGATATGTATCTTTTATTTCAGGTTGAGCTACCACCTACACCAATTTTCACAACTCTCTAAATTTAAGTACTTCCACTTTACGGTCGCTATCTTGTGCGATTTTATTTTAATATGCACGTTAGCATTTTCTATTTTTGGCACATGGCTGCATGCTTCACGTGCTGATATTCTCAACGTGTAGTACTGCTTTCTCATCTTAAAGTTAATTTGTAATCCTTTTGCATCTAGTATGATTTCCATGTACATGCTTAATTTCTTCCACCACTTGTATTCTAAACGTATAGTAATGTGCTCAACTTAATTATTATTTATCACTACCTTTGATTTTCACCATAAAAGCCCAAATATTATTTCATAAAAAAATTTATTCCATAACAATTGGTAGCCTATTTATCCCGTAACACCGTTTTATATAAGCTGATTGCAGTCGAGAGCATTTACGAGAAAGTGAGTATTGCAAGTTCCGGAAATTATTGTATATCCCAGTTATAATGGAACTTCAGTGTATATCTCAAAATAAAATTTAATTGTTGTGTCTAGACGTGTAAATGAAGAAATTTTCAGAAATAAAGAAATTTCATCACTGTAAAGAGTCTTCTTATATTACACAAATGTAGACTACTTCAAAACATTAGAGAAATCACTGAATTACCCTAGCAACACTTCTATCAAAAAGCGTTTCCAGAAGAGTTTTCCAAGTTACATGAAAAGTAGTAATATTCTCTAATAACCATTTTTCTGGAACTTTTCGACCTTTTTTATATGGGATTGCATTAAATATTTGTTAGAAGAAAGTAATATCTGATAAAACTGTTGCTCTATATTTGCAAATATATATTTTTTCAAATATTTAAATGTAATTTATATGGCAGCCTTTTAAAAATTTATATTTATATAAGTTTCATATTACAAAAGGAAAAGATTTTTTTTTAAATCTTTCCAAGTAAATCTACGAATCAATGTACTGTAAAACGAATAATGCACTGATTTCTTAATAAAACGGAAATAACCAGTCTTTATTTAAATGTTTGGGTATTAATTGAAATAACTGTGGGAAAGGCAATTTTTCGCTAACATAGGAGTCTTTAATCAGTTTTTAACAAAATATGGATGTTTAGAGGGGTGGTCGTCGAATACGGGTGGTGGGCTATAGGAGTATCACTGTGGATATCCACTGGTGAAATAAATTAAGAGAATTTGCATATTTTATCGAATTTCATGAAAATAACAGAACTGAATGTAAAACCACTGCTTCTAGACAAAAATGCAAATACGTCAAATACGTAAGCGTACACGTGTCTGTAGGCGGAGCCAGTAGAGAAACAGGTTTTATAAGTGCGCGTAAGTTAAGACGCATTTCGTTCACTAGCACAACTCGGCGAATTTCTTGGTGTTATTTTGCAGCAATCGGTAAATTTCAAATGGTAACAGTAAAAATGAGTAACCACCAACGTTTAGATGATGGAATGAGGTGGCGAATTGTGGGGAGGCTAGAAGCAGGCGAATCTCAAGTACAAATTTGTAGAGAGTTCAATTTAACGACCAGCTTCATGTGTAACTTATGGAAACAGTTCCAGGATTCCGGATCTATCGAGAGAAAGCCTGGGCAAGGTCATCCAAGAGCCACGACGGCCAGAGAAGATCGCCATTTGTTGATTATAGCGAGGCGTAACAGGGGTGCTACAGCTTCTCAGCTCTCTCGTGACTTGTATGCAGCCACAGAAACCCGAATATCAAGGGTGACTGTTTCCAAAAGACTTCATGAGAGAGGGTTGTTTGCAAGAAGACCTGCTGTTTGCATCCCACTCACTTCAACGAACAGGAAAATCCGTTTATCATGGTGCAGAGAGCATAGAGATCGGAGTATTGATCAATGGGCGACCGTTTTCTTCACTGATAGTCCCGGTTCAGCCTAAACACCGATTCTCGCCGTGCGTTCATATGGAGAGAACGAGGAACCGACTACCTACCTTCCAATGTCCGCTAAATCGACCATTATGGTGGAGGAGGTTTAATAGTCTGGGCAGGCATCATGTTGGATGGCCGGACACCTCTACATGTCTTTGAAAGAGGCACTTTGTTTGGTGTGAGGTATAGGGATGAGGTCTTGGAGCCCTATGTTCGCCTTTTCAGGGTTGCAGTTGACCCTGAGTTAGTTTATAGGACGATAACGTGAGGCAAGGACATATCAATGGACGATAAAGTGACCAGAGCTCTTCTGGTCGACGAATTTCTAGAGAGTGAGGATATTCGCCGGATGGATTGGGCAGCCAGATCGCCATACCTTAATCCTATAGAGAATGTCTCGGACGCTCTGGGGAGGGCAATTTCAACTCGCAACCCACCTCCGAGAACCATCCAGGGAATGAAAACAGCGTTGCTGAACGGGTGGGACCAATTGCCACAGGATCTGATAAACTGCCTTATTTCAAGTATGAAATCACTTTGCGAGACCTGTATATTTGTAAGAGGGGACCATACCCCCATTAACCCATCTAATAACCCATTTTTTTGTTATTTCTGCAACCGCTGTTTCATACTGTCATTGTGTTTTGATTGGGTACGTGATTTTGTGTAGTGGTAGGCAATGACACCCTTACTCTGAATTCTAAATAATACAGTGATTTATTAACATAAACACATAGATGATTAAACACCAAATTATATTACTGATAGTTACATTAACATAAAGAAAATCACTCATTATTTCAATTGATTATTCAATTATATTATTTCATTCATTTAATTTGATTTCATTCTCAGTACGCAATTTATTATTTCCTAATTTTAGCCCATATTATATGACTCGGGGATTTATTGACTCTTTAAATCCTTAAGCTTTAAGCAATAGGTAGTTAAAGGTTACCTCCATATTTGTAGACTGCATAGGGAACACTCGCCGGCATGTCATCTTGCATCGATTGGGGTATCTTTCTCGGATTCAATTCCCTCCGGTGACGCATTCATCAAATTTCGCTGGACGACGTAGGACGATGTCTGGCGATTTGCGGGCTGTGAAGACAGGACAAGTTTTCATCCGTTTAACTATCATCGCTGGCTTGCAGAGGTCAGGGAATCTTTTTTGGCTCCGATGTCATCTATCTCCTTCTCATCGTCGGCTTGCAGGGGTCAGGCAATTTTTTTGGCTCGGACACTGATATATTTCCTCTCATCGTTGTCTTGCAGGATTATAGCGATGCGCTAAGCCTGGGCGCAATATCGCATGTATTCTTTTGAAAGCTTCTCTCCTATGAGGCTACTATATCATGGCAATGTGTTGAATCTGGGCTTAATCTAACGGATACCCTAAAATTCTCTCTTATGTTTTCTGCTTATCTTATAGCAGTGTGCTGAGTCTGAGCGCCAAATCCAATCAACTGATTAATTAATACTCTCACTCTCTCTATTTTTTATCTTCTTCTCCACACTCCTCCCTTTCATTTCATTCGTCAATCATGTTCTATCATTTCTATTTATACCTTCCGACTCCAACGGGTGTTACGCACGGTCATGCGTGTGTATTTCAATTATTGAATGGTTATTTGTTTTGTATTGTATCAATGTATGCACATATCAAATTTCCTTAAAATCGGTACAGTAGTTCTAGAGGTAATCGACCAGGTCTGCAAATTCTCTTAATTTCTTACACCAGTGTACTTCTCTAGCCCGCCCGGATATACATACATATATACTTTATTTTCTCTCATGCACTCCTTTTGAAATCTCTCAACGACTTTTTGAATGCTATTCATACATCGGCAAACTATTTTAGATATTTTTCATAAAGATTTACCTTACTTTAGCAGTTTAAAGACTAGTTTTCCTTCATCTATCCTTGTTTCCTTTCCATTCTCCATTGTTATCTAATTAACAGTTAATAGGCACTAATTTACAAATAGAAAGACGTTTTTGCGAAATTTCTGTGCTGTAAATATTTAATGTATGGTATTCGTTGTAATGTACAGTAGTTAAAATGAACAGTTTAAATGGTGTACATTCAATTTTGTATACCTCAATTCTTGTAGCACGTCTTTCAAAACCTGAATTACTTATTTTAATAAATTACTAAGTATTTTTTAATTTGTAACATAAAATTGGAAAAGCATATGAAATATTATTTTTGAGGCTGAAAAAAACCCCTGCATATAATGACTTATTTGACATTGACTTTATTATTAATGAAAGGGGATCTTGTTTTAAAATTATCCATTTCTGAGGTATAACGTGTTTTTGAAGAATTCTTCTTTTGATATACATTCAGATTTAGCCGTACTCCATTCACTGAGAAAGAAGAAGAGCCGCAGTATTTGAATTCATTCGCTAGTACTAGGAGAAAAAAATACGTTTCAGAAATATTTACCTTTGCACTACGGAGTAAAATTGTGTGATTTTTTTAAGCACGGGTGGTGACAATTTTCGAAAAGGGAAGACATAAAGTCCTAGTCAAATGAAGACGATGTAAACGTGCTTTCATGAACCTCTCTAGTGAAAATATTTGTGTGCCTAAAACTATTAATTGTTGGGAAAGGACAAGGAAATCAGATTTTTCTCTTAAACTTGATACTCCAGCTAGCACAACTTCACTACGATGAATGAACCAAAACTTTTTTCCCTTCCCTTAGAGACGATTAACGAGTGCTTACTCTTTCGCTGTACTCGGCTAATGTGTCACCTGCATTCAACGAATGCCCTTCTTTTATTTACTCAATTGTAAGTAATGTTACTTTTGTTTATTAAAGTTTTCTTTTCTTACGTCCACAAGATTTGTTATCTTTCATTAGCGCCCTTTGCCCGTACGTTCTTTCCCGCTGGAATCCACGATCCCGAGCGATTGAGTGCACGTGTGAAAGTGTCGGAGAGGAAGGGAAAGCTGCTTTGGAGCGTACTGCAAGTTTTCCCGGGCGCAATCCCGTACGATCCAAGCATTCCAAGAATGTACGTATAAAGGGCGCAATTAGCGTCCTTTACACGTACGCACTTTTGTGAGTGCTTGGAGAGTGCGCGCAATCCCTTACGCTCCAAGCAGTCGCGAAAGAGCGTACGTGTAAAGGGCGGTATTCCCATGAATCCAGTATCACACGAGATCCCTCAACCTTTTGACAACAAACCAAAGGTAGGAGAACTTTTAATATTCATCATCTACAAATTTTCACGCTTTCGGACAAAGTCCAACAGTAATAATTAATAAGCCAAATACCATCATTAATACTTTACATTATTAATAGTTAGGATTTACAGATACCTTTCATACAATACATTATGATAAAAATTATTAAAAACAATATCGGTGTGTTAAATGTTTTAGGAAATAAAACCTTTCTATTCGTTGTTTCACCAATTGAGGGTTTCAGCTCAAGTTGGGATAGACAATGTCTCTTTCTATTAAAGTTTCAATTAAAATATATAAAAATGGTCAAAACGTAAAAAAGCATATAAACTATAGACGTTGAAAATGCTCAAATTAAATGCAAAAATATGATGATAAAATGTTCCTAAAAATAAAGTTTCGAGCAAAATATTGCGGCTAAATTTGTCTCTTTGTCACAAAGGAGAGTGTTTTTATTATTCGCTTGTTTGCATTTTCATTTGAAGCTCAAAATTAATATTTCTTGTCAAACTTATTTTTTAAATGGAAGATCAAATAACAAACGAGAAATGATTTAATTTTTAAAAATATCAGAGACGGATATTTTCTAATACTTTAACACACAAAGGAAATATTTTGATTCTCTTTTCACAGGAGGTTTTTCTAATTTCTGTTTACAAATATTTGAAAAAGTAACATGACTATTGCGTTTCTTGCATAATATTTCTTAAATTTGTTTATCGAGATGATTATTGTTTTTATAAACTATACTTGTTACTGTATAACTGCATAATTTTTTCGAGAAAACTCTTTACACGGGCCCTGGGTAGCTTAGACGTAGCGCGCCGGCATTGTTCACCAAGTGTCTTCAGTTCGAATGCCGACGAGCGACAATATATACCTTCGTATATAGGCCGAATATGGGCACGTTAAATACGTAGACTGAAAAGTACCACTCTCTATGGGGCCAGAAAAGGTTGGAGAGTGTAGGATCCCCAAAGATTCGACCCTGGGATTGCTCGGTTCAAATTCAGGTGCCACCCAAATAAGACGAATTCCTATCCTTTTGCTGTTATTTTAAACCGGATCCGCACTCCTCAGCTAGCAAAACCTATATGTGTCTGATCTGGAACGGCTAGGGAGCATTAGAAACAACAAAAATAACAATACTTTAAATTATAATAAAAATAATTATATTCTATCTGTCTTCAACTAATAATTTTTTCGCATTTAAACATTACACATTTTGTAAATCACAATTGAGACAGTTTTTTTTACAAAGTTCATCAATGCCAACAAAATGTCACCGCTCGAAAAAGTCAGTTGAGATTCTAACAATGAATATTGAATTTCAATATTGAACAGAGGAAAAAATCATGCATAAAAATCAGACGAAAGAAACGATGAAAAAAAACTAATGTACGATAGATAGTGTTGAATCATCCAACACTGAAACATGTAAAAGATGAAATACCTTTCAACATATAAAAAAGGGATTATGCCGATTGTGCGTATTTCAGAAGAATCTAGTTTTCAAGATAAATGAAAACAGACGTAAAGGTTTAAGTCTTACACAAAAGATTTTTTGCACAGAGAAATAATATATAGAAGGTTTTCAAACAAAATCTTTCTTTGTGATTCTAGGCTAAAGAAAAGTATTTTCAATGCTTTAGAAATCATGTATATTTAAATAGATATTATTCAAACTTTTTTTTCTAGACATTAAACTAAGACATGGAAAACAAAGAAAAGAATATATATATATACATATATATATATGTGTTTATTTATTTATTAATTAATTAGTTTATTTATTTTTATTTTTTTACATACAGAACATGTTAGGGATGTTCTCCTTTAAAATTGCAGTTTCAGTTCTCCTACATTTAATTTAAATCCATTTAATTTTTGAATTTTTATTTTTAACAATATGAGTGATAACTATATTTCAAAGTTACTTGAACATTATAATTTACCAAATGATGTGTAAAGCGGTAATGAGAGTTTAAATGAGGTGAGGTATTAGAAACAATAGTGAAAGTATGTTCGCTCTAAAACTGTGAAATTAGCCATAAATGATGCTACTACACAATTTAATGACTGTTTCAAAATTGTTAAATGATCTCGCAATTTTTCACATTTAATATTCCTGGATTTTCTTGACATTATAAAGTTGCAAAAAAAAAAAATCTTTCGAATGATAGAACTTTACGAAAGTGGCTGAATTAAAACAAATTGATCCGCGATTAATGTTTCCTCTTTACTTTTTCTTTGTATAGCTTATTAATGACGTTAAGAATCATTGCTTTTTCATATTGAAGAAACAATGAACTGTAAACCACATTTCTGTATTCCCGTAATGTCAGCATAACGATGAAAAACAATGTGTTCATGATTCATTATTCACTTGCTTTAATTTAATGAATTTCTTCAATCTAGCTCTCTTTCTCATACGCATGTCTTACATAATATTCCAATTATACTTAAAAGTGATAAAATTATTTTATTAATATAAATGCACAATTCAATATTTTTTAGCAACTTGTTTCCAGGACTTTAGTCTGTTTAATTTGTAATATAATGAATATCACGTAAGTAAAGCAACTTTGGACAGCAGACGAGGTGTATTTTGCAGATTACTAAACATTTAAAGCCAGCAACTAAAAATACAACCATTCAGCGGGCGCGTCAATTTTTGGAACACAAGAAGGCACGCGTGGTACAAAGTTCAACGTCTATTTCAAGCTTGATTATTCCTTTTGTAATAAACTTTTATTTTCAAATTGAAAATATTAATTCTGCGTTTTATGAAAAAAATAAAATGTTGATAATATTGAGATATATTTTTAATTAAAGGTCAAAGAATGCACATACAATCGCCTTATTTCAAAACTGTCCGCTTTATTGAATCTAAGGTCAACTTGCGAATGGATTCCTATTATGTCCAAATATCTAAAAAACAATGAGATTGTCCATCTTCGTGATATGCGGAATACCGTGTAATAGCTGCACATTGGATCGACTACATCAACTCCTGCTTTTGTCGTATTGTAATACAGTATAATCGCTGGTTTCCCACGGTTAATTCACAACTAACAATGAATGGAAAAGAAAACAAGGGTCATAAAATCAGACCTGCATTAGAAACGTGTCAGTTCTAACCTTACATGCAAAAATAAACCATTCAAAATTGCGAAAATGTTGCTCTTTGTACACGGGCGCGCTCGCTGAATGGTTAAACATCACAGCTGCTTTTTTTACTTTCTATAGTATCTGGAAAGAGAAAAAAATCTAACATCTGACCAGATTTTCTCTTTACAGTAAATATATCTGTCTCGACTTACAGTAAATATTCTGTCTCGACTCACTCCTTGTTTTGCCTCGCACGCTCGCTTTCGCACGCCCCTTGTTGAATGGGCGCGACTCCGGGTTTATGCACTTATTGTTGTGACTATTGCTACAGTAATGAAATGTTTGTGTTTTGGTATCCAACAGCGATATCCATCAAGGCCGCTGTGTATTAACCCTATTGGATTCGCTCACCTCAATGTTAACCTACGGAGAAAATTTGACCAAGGATTACCAACTTGGATTGAATGATTTTTTTTAAAAATTATATTCCGTAATAGGGAAAGAAATTTTACTCCTTGTGATATCTTTTGGTTTTAAAAAATATGAAAATATTTTTAAATTTAATTTTTTCATTGAAAAAAAATCTGGTATAGTGCGTTTTAAACGCTCATATATTCTTTTGGTGGAAAGAAATTTATAGAATGAATACTGTTTCAAGTTGCAGAAAAGTTCAGGTTATCTGAAAATACCATTTTTATTGGGTTATCAGTATTTATGGAGTTTTCAATGGTAGACAAATTTTCTCCATAGGTGAACATTGAGGTGATCGAATCCAACAGGGTTAGTACACTGCATCTTTAAGTTATCAAGTGGTTCTCAAGCTGTAGCACGCATACGCCTGGGTGTACGTGATTGATTGTTCAGTGGTACGAGAAGAAGTTACTAATTGTCTGAAAAACCAGCTTTTTGAAATTTAAATAAATATATTAAAATATCTCTAACTAATTTTTTTTCTGAAATTTGCTCAAAACTCGAGTCGAGAAGACCGTTTTTATAACCGAAACAATATAAAGTTTGAACATCTGCGCAGAATTTGTGACCTGATTCTACTGCACTTCCCATACGTTCCCCAAACTTTTGTTTAAAACTTTGTCTTTTTTTTAAAGAGTTTCCTTTAACGTATTTTTTCCACTTGTTTCTCTCTAATACGACTTTAGTTAAAATTAATTTAGCACAATCTAATTTTCCTAATCTCAAAGGCTTCAGGGTCAGTTGGGACTCGTCCCCCTGACCCTGAAGTGAAAAAAATTTCAGTGAAAAAATTTTGCGAATGGATGCAAGAATAGAAAAAAATTGATAAACGTTGTACTTAGCAGCTACAGATAAGTGATTTATGTATGTAAGACTAAATAAAAACTCTTACTTCGCTACAGAGTACATTCAAATTAAATACAACGGTCAATGTATGCAATTAATGCGAAAAATAAGCTTAAATATATTTATAATAAATACAACGATCAATGTATGCAATTGATGTAAAAAAAAACAAAAACATATATTTATAAAAAAATTGTAACGGATAATTTTATAGATAAAATAATGTAGAAGATAATATTCAAATTAAATCTAATAGAACATACTAAAGAATATAGTAAAGTTAATTTAGTACAGTTTGAGGACCATATCTTTTACTGTATTTTAATATTTTTTTGGATAATTTCCAATCGTCTGCCGCATTAGCAAAAAAATTTTTTTTTGTCTAGTTCATTGCTATGAACTTGACGAAAAACTAATTTAAAGTACCAGAAAAAGAAATCACGTGATCAGCATTTAATAAATTAAATTCTGAAAAAAAATATTTAAAAATTCACCAAAAATCAGAAAATGGAGGTAAAGATTCGAATAAAATTTCATTTTAAAGGAGTTTTTATGTTCTTTCTCGTGATATAAATTTTATAACCCTCAAATTATTATTTTAAATTCAAACTTAAAAAAAAGTTACAAAAACAGCTTAAAAATTTTATTTAAAAAAATCTAAGAAGAATTTTCAAAAATCTTTATTAGTGCACGCCTACACTATAAGAAGAATCGCCATGCAAAATTTCAGCCCTTTAGATACAGCGGTTTGGTCTGTGCGTTGTATGTCAGTCAGTCAGTCAGTCAGTCAGTCAGTTATGGAACTGTTTTATATATATATAGATAACAACTTCTGGAAACCTGAAAACAGTCAAATATATACTTGTGTGTATATTTTTACTTTACCGGGATATTATGTAGATATGCGATGCTAAGATTATGTGTAAAATAATCAAAATATTTATTAAATATACGGAACCATATAACTGCAAAAATGAAGAAAACAATGCGATAAGAGAAACTTTAATTAAACAAACGATTTTACTTATTTATCGCAGTGCTGGAATATCTAACATGATGATTAATATACTAAGCCTTCTTTGAATGCGATATCATAACAAAATTAATTTGTTTTGCGTTAGTCAGCTCCTGAACAGGCATTTATAGCTTTGTATAATCCCGTTAAAAATTAAACGCATTACTATATTACTGTGAACGGCTGCCACGGTTGAATAAATATGATTTTGCGGTACAAGAATTTAATCTCATGAATATAAAGGAGGAATTATTGTTCTACATACAGGGAATAAAAATGTCAGTAAGAACAATGGAAAAGATATTTAATAATTATCTAAGTTAATAAAACACCTTGAAGATAGTTGTTTTCACGCTTTTAGTTTTTTTTAAAGATTATTGAGTTGTTTTTTTTAGTCTAAAGCCACGACATTAGAATGATTAAAAACTGCGTATTATGAATCTATAGAACAAAGGAAGAAAAATGCGAAGGGATATTAAATTCTTAAGAATAACGCTTGTTTTTGTCGGTGATAAAATCTGAAATAAGCTCAGAAACGCATATTAATACAGCTTCGAATAAATTACAGTAAATTAAAAGCTATCCATTTTGTTGTTTATTTTTCAAAACTTGTTATAAGCTTAAATTACTTCTTATAAGTAATCACCGAAAAACATGAAACATATGCAAAATTTTAGATTTTATCACAATATAGTAATGTGAATTTATGGCTCTTCAAATTTTCAAAACTTTGCTTGAATTACTTGTTATAAATAATTATAGGAAAATCTAAATTATACAAACTTTTAGATTTTACTCTTATATAGTACTTTATAATTCTGGCACTCCTTCTCATTTTGAAAACTTAACACATACACACACAATAAGTATATATATATATATATATATATATATATATAGTATCCCGACGTTTCCACCTCATTTGATCACCTATATAACGTGTGGCGTGTCTGCCAAGCATTACCACCACATTAGAAGAGAAACTTGCGCCTCGCCGATAGAAGCGCTCTATAATTTCGTCTGAAAGAAGAACAGTCTCCTCAGTGTGTGTGTATATATATATATATATATGTGGTTAGCAAAATAATGGAAACACCTATCAATATTGATGGTGTTTAAGAATGTGCTTCGTATTTCTTAAAAAAACAAGTCTGGCCACCGGTATTTTTTTCTTGTAATATAATGTGTGTAATATTTTACCATCAGGTAGCAGTAATGAACCTAAGGGTATCCTGCTTTTGTGGGGAACATTGTAAAATGTCAAATCTTGCAGCCCTTGCAAAAAGGGCAAATTGTTGGAGCGCGTTTAAATTGGAGTATTTGCTACTGCAACCCCATAGGCTAATGAGTGTTTTTCGAGTTATGGTACCGAAAGTCATTATAACATACAGAGCGCCCGGAAAAACATCCTTTGCCAAACAGAATAGTGGACGAAAGGGAGAGCTGAGTGAAAGAGAAGCACGAGGTATTGAAGCGGATTGTGACATGAAGAAAGAAAACAACTGCAACCAAAATGACCGAAGAGCTGAACCTGCATCTCCTTGTTCCGGTATCAACCATTAGAGGTAGAAGGGAACTTCACGAAAAAGCATTTACAGAAGAGTAGCTTTTCCGAAACCACTTGTAATATATGCCAATACAAAATATCGTCCGCAATGGTGCCCCGAGCGCAAATCCTGGTCGAGTAATATGTCGAGAAACGGCATTTAGTCTGATGAATCATTCTTCGCATTTCTCCTCGCAACAGGACGTGCGTATGTCTGGAGAACACCTACACAAGTGTAAGAATCTGGCTGTCTCATCTCAACTGTCAGTCATGGAGATGGATCAATCAGGGTTTGGGATGGCATCTCATGGTTTTCTTCAGGCCCAATTGTAACCCTAAAGAGGGCGATTGAATGGGAAGGACTATGCTCACTAGTCCATTCTATGGTGCTCAATTTAGCTCACTAGTCCATCCTATGGTGCAAATATTTTGTCTTTCAGAAGATAGCGTTCTACAGGATGATAATCCCCTATACACACAGCTAAATCTATCAAGTATTGGTTTGAAGATCATGAAAAAGAAATCAAATATCTTATTTTGCGCTGTACAGTTCCCCCGACTATATCCGACTCTTCCAACTACTGTGATATGTATAAGCGGATAGAGTCAGGTATAGTTATCCACCACAGCATCTCTACAGGAACTTTCATGATTTTCCCTGAAGAATGGTATATTATATTCTTAACCACTATTTATGTCTTGTATAATCTAATTCCAAGGTGAATCAGGAAGTATTACATGATAAAGGTGATTCTGCGCCGTATTAATAAAAGTTTTCATTATGTTTCTTAGTGTTTTCATTATTTTGATAACCACCTATATATATACATATATATATAAATATATATATATATATATATATATATATATATATATATATATATATATATATATATATATATATATATATATATATATATATATATATATATATATATATATATATATATATATTTATTTATTTATTTATTTATTTATTTATTTATTTATTAACTAATCTGATTCACATTATCTCGTTAATGTATTATTTTGTGTTTAATTGCAGGTTTATGGGACATACCTTTAAGTTCTTTTCACGCATCGATGTGAGACGAGTATCACTCCATCCAATTTAGGAAATACTTGATTTCTAACTATGGCCAGAACGAAAAGCGTGGATCAATCTGCCTGGGGTTCATGTTTTGTGACGTGGTTGTCTTTCTTAAACGTACACTTCTGTTTCTGTCACTGAATAGATAAATGTATTTATATTTCATGATTGCATTAATAGAATGCAGCCTTATCACTCTTTGCTTCAATTTTTCGTTAATAATGTATAAAATACATAATGTATTATAAACTTCTTAATATAAAGTCATCATTTCCGGACCGTTACTTAATTGTAATGAAATTTTCCATATTTTAATGTATGCAAAATTAGTATTTAGATCCGCAGCCTTAAAACCTCAAGTAAAATTATTCTTGTTCGTTTCTACTGGAAATATACATAACTACCGCTGTAATTTGAATAAGCATCAACTGTAAGTCGAGCTATATGAAAAGAAGGTTACGCAGTCTGCAGAAATTTTACCAGAACATCGGGCAGTTTTGTTGGTGTTGCTTATGCCCCTTGACCGACATGTAACATCAGATCAAGTCCCGAAGGCTATGGGCGATGAAGGTGCGGCTCCGGATTTTAATTGGACCCCAAGGGTCGGAGTCCGACTTGGCTAAATGACCGGTCCCGTAATTTTGAACCGAGTCAAGTGACGAGACCGGAACACTTGACCCCGCACCTCCAGAGGTAAATTTGAGAACTCGGAGGACATTGTAGCCACGCCCTATTTTACGTGCCCCGGCAACCATTAGTGAACACGGCGGTAGATTTGCAGCGACGAGCTTCGAACCAGGGACGTTCAGATCACTAGCCCCGGTGCTCTTGCCAACTGGGCTACCTCGCTCTCGGGCAGTTTTAAATGCTGTATGTTTTTCTTCTACTTTTCTATGAATATTTAATGGAGGAGACATATGATGCATACAAATGATCTACATATGCTTTACTTGAACAAACCACTTTAAAACCAGTTAAAGGAAATTTACAAAAACATAGGGCCATTGGTTATACCTCGCTGAGGATATAAGAATTTCGAAACCCAGTTCGAACGCTACCAGGTACACTAAAGATGTATAGTTTTAGAATTGGATCCGCTCAACAGAGCGGAGAATATTTCTCAGTCACCATTAAAATATTGAAAAAATTCGAAATTCATTTCCTATCAACACAGTCATCGATTATGCTTTGTTGGGGAGATCATAACAAGGCCAACATTTAGATTTAAGGCAACCTGAGACGCTGGAGAAATATGTTTTTGAAAAGTTGATGGAAGTTGATGGAAGTTATAGCTACATAACTGATATTTGTAGGCCAAAATTCTTGCCACAAAATAATAGACATTGCCAGGGAAGACGAACTCCAGTTACCTTTGCTCTCTCTTCTGAAGGTCACAGTAATAATGAAATTATGTACCAAATCTGATTCGAAGAACATGTTACGAGAGTGGCTAATCAGGCTTTATACGAAGATATTACCACTTGTAAACGGAGCATGCCAAGGACAATTTATTGCTCTCGTTGGTCTGTTTAGCTGAATAATTTCTTTTTCAATATTGTCGTAGATATCCTTAATATTTTCTTTGAAAATCAAGAAAAAATAATCTGTACAAAAGTGCAATTTTCTTTCAGTGAATCGGTTGATATCATTGTTTAAATGTCTTTCCTAGCCCTTCCTTTTAATGGACCTAAAGTGCAGATGATGCTAGGAATTCCCGAAGGGAAGTAATCGTGTATGAGGTTATTAAATAAGCTACCTAACACCCATATATATCTCTAGAGATTATTTTATTAAGCTATATATGTTTTATATTATACCATCAATTAAGTTATAATATTAGTTATGTCAGGCGATCCTACTTCTATTTAACAGCAATAGATACTCAATATTTTTACCAATCTATATATATAAAATAGTTCCGTAACTGACAAGACAGATAACGCACAGACAAAACCACTGGTAATAAAGAGCTGAAATTTTGCATGGCGATTCTTCTTATAGTGTAGGAGTTCATTAACAAATATTTTTGAAAAATTCTTCTTAGGTTTTTTTAAAATTAAATTTGTAATCTTTTTTTTGTAATATTCTTTAAAGTTTGCATTTAAAATAAAAATCTGAAGGTTTTAAAATTTATATCACAAGAAAGATCATAAAAATTCTTTTAAAATGAAATCTTTTTGAATCTTTACCTCTATTTTCTGTTTTTTAAAGAATTTTTAAAGATTTATTTTTAGAATTTAATTTATTGAATGCTGATCACGTAGTTCCTTTTCTTTTTGTGATACTTTAAATTAATTATGCTTCACCAGCATAACAACGAAATAAATTAACAAAAAAATATTAAAATACGATAACAGATAAAATTTAACCCCTAGACTAATTGACATGGAAGGTTTTTTTAAGAATTTAAGTCAAATTTGTATGTTTTATGGATATTGAACAGATTTACTTCATTCATTGACCGTTGAATTTAATTTGAATATTTTCTTCTACATTATTTTGTCTATAAAAATATCCGTTATGATTTTTTTATAAATACATATTTTTGTTTTTTTTTGGCATCAATTACATACATTGTCCTTTGTTTTTAATTTGAATGTACTCCGTAACGAAGCACAGGTATTCAGCTAGTATATGTATATATATATATATATATATATATATATATATATATATATATATATATATATATATATATATGTGTGTGTGTGTGTGTGTGTGTCAGCGTGAATGTTTCATTGTGGTTTTAAGTGCATACACATTGTTTGAAAGCTGTAAGGAATCTACTGAACAAGACAAGAAGGACTTTTCTGTCTAAAGCAATATAAAGTGTACCCTAGTAGAACAAAATTTTTCTCAGATTTTTCTGCTATTCTATATAATTAAATCATCACGATTAAATATATTTCCGTACTTTTTAAAAGAATTCCTGTTGCCAATTTATTAAAGTATAATTCTCAATCAAATACTGCAAAACTTTAGTTCAATTAGGAATTCCCGAACCGTCAGACATAATAGCGCTGATGCGTTTTAAGTGTACTTTTAAATTTTTGTATAAAATGAATAGAAGTGTTTCTGCAAAGTATACTTTCTCTCTTTCTAGAAATTTACCTACTCCTTATTTATGCATTTAATACTCTTTCAAATCACTAACATGTTTTGATAAAACCTACAAAATTAGGAAGATTTTTCTCTTTGAAACGAAGTAAGGGTAAAGCACGAAAAATATGGTTATTTTATCTAACGTAAACATATTTTGATGAGGATACTGCTCTTCACGGCAATTACCCCTTTAACAAGTTAAAAACTAAGATAAAATTGAGTTTAACTGTCCGTATTTCGGCTTTCATAAATGCGTTCACCGTCCAATAAATATACATTGTCTTGCAGTTATCTACGCATCAGAATTAATTACTCGAGTTGTAACGAGCACATAAGTATGATAATTACTTAAATTAAATTACCTTTGTTTGAAGATTTGAGGCATCGCAAATACAGAATTTGTTAAATTCAATGATATAATTAGGTTTCTAAAAAAAAGTTGAGATTATATCAAGTGTAATTTTCTTATTATACTAATTTGAGGGAAAAGATAATTTCATTTAGAACTCGAGAGCTGGTAACAGCAGTTTGTTTGCTTACAGGTGAAAGGCTTGATTACTTCGCTTAGAGCAACATTTCTTTGCTTCAGTGATATACTACAGCGGTTTAATAACATGTTTATTTTCTAAGGAAAATAAATGAGTATGATACTTAAGTCTTTTCTCCTTCTAAAATATGAAGCTACTATTACGTTTTTTTCCTTTTAAAAGCGTGTTTCTCATTCACTCTTCTCCTGGAATTAATTGTTTATTTACATACTTCCTCGCATGCCTTGGTTCTTTGCTATTCAATATAAATCTGTAAGTTAATTACTCATATGAATCTGGAATGTTATAAATCTACATCTAAATGAAAGACAGCTTTATTTTCTATTAACATGTAAAATGCAATAGCAAATATATACATTAAAATAAGACAGAAATGTAGCCCTAATGTGCATAATGATAGTTTGTTGTGTTTTATAACATAAAAGAATGACAGACCTTAAGATGCAAAATGTTTTACAATGGTATATGGGCACACAAATAATTTCGACAAACAAAACGGAGCGATTTTAATGAAATGTTTTGGAGCATGTGTTTAATTGCAGAATACAGATATATGCAAAATATTTATATACCAGTAAATACATTCATTATATTTTATATTTAAAGTCAAATGGAAGAATTACGTTAAAAATTTTGTTTATTCTAGCAATTTAAAAACTTCTTAAATAGTTGGTACTATTTGCCAGTTAGGTAGACTTTTCTAGAAATCTATGGCATTTATATCTTTTGAATTTAGTATGGTAACATAACATATATCAGTTAACAATAATACGAAGTATTTTGTTTCTAGGTTAGAAAAAATAAATTAAAAATTTGTTAGTGTAAAACTTCAAAAAACATAAAAATTTTAATTATATATTTTTTGTTATTTTCAATTTCACTACACTTAGAAGCTAAATACTTCGTGTTATTGTCAACTGATATATTGTATGTTACCAAATCAAATTTGGAAGAGATAAAATCAATAGCTTTTCGGAAAACCTGACAAATAGTATCAAATATTTAACAAGTTTTTAAATTGCTACAATAAAATACATTTTTAACATAATTCTTCCATTTCACTTTAAATATAAAATATGATGCATGCATTTAGTGATATATAATTTTTTTTGCATATAACTGTATTCTGCAATTAAATACATGCTCATAAACATTTCAGTAAAATCGCTCTATTTTGGCTGTTTTAATGTTCAGTGAGCCCTAACTTTATATAATAATTTCTGATTTTGTAGAACACTTTTAAAATATAAGGTTCTCAAGGCTTTGAAGACAATAATGTAGGATAAAAAAGCAGAATTTCTCAAACCTGATATTACAATCATACCCATAATGTTATCTACGACCAAGATCACGTGACAGCTGACTAGTTCATATCTGTGACATGTATAATCATTTATTCCAATATGTACTTCCTTGGAAGAAAAATGTATTTTTTAGGATCCTAGTTTTACGACTTATTTTGACTTCTAGTATCTGCACGTTGTTCATTTATAGTAAATATTATAGTTAGAAAAGTATGTTAGGAAGCAAATATAGATTTATGATCTAGCCATCATCATACTTTACAAGTACTGTTCCCTTTTTAGTGTTTCATTATTCCACTGATTTAAAAAATTGTGATTCAGTGTGACTTATGAGCAAAGTTTCATTTATTTATAAAAATGCATTTCATTTTCAATTATCCTGAATATATTTTGTATTTAAGAATTTAATACAGTACATACAGCAAAAATAGGGTATCATATTGGATAGAAATTTTTTTAATACTGATTTCCTTCAATCAGTTTGACTGGATTTAAAAGCATTACTCAAATCATAGAGGTTCAATAATTTTTAAAATATTGGTGTTTTTGACATAACCTGTAATTAAATATTGTATTCATATTTCTGAAAAGGTATGTGTTTTCAAATATGAAACTTCAGGCTTAATTTGAAAAAAAAAATATTTTAAAAATAGCTTATACAACAAGCTTTTATTTAATTTCTCTTTGGTTTGTATTTTTTTTTCATTTAAGTGTCCCTGATGATTTAATTACTCAGCAGCGATCAATGTTGAATATCCCTCCTATAGTGCCGATAGGTGGCGCTCTAGAAAAAGAGAAATGTTTGATGTTTCTGTTTTTGTGTCAGAGAGAGTTTCGAACACGATATCGTTGATACGTAAAATAATATCTGAAGCCTCCAAGGCCTTAAAATTCTTGAGATTATATGTAATTTATGTTATGTGACATGTTGTATAATAAATGTTAATGTGAAAAATATCTGATTAATCTGACTTCGAACTAATGAGATGATGCAGGATATCTGAGAAGCTGACAGATAAAAAACCAGGTATGTGGCTCTCTTTGAATAAGATTTATTTCGAAAGAAAAGAGCACAGAGCCTATACTATTCGATAATCAAAGAGCAGTTCACCACTAGGCAGGCCTCATACTGGAAAGACAGGTGTTTCAGCGACAAAACTTTGTTTTTTCTTCCATTGAACAAACTTAAAGAACACTTCGTGTAAATGTGGCTTATATCCTCACATCAAAGCGACAGTCTGATTCTTCAACGCATGCGCAGTAAATACTAAACAAATATGGTGGCTTCTGCGATCAAAATATATTTATCATTTGAATCTACTGGGTTGACATATATCAGACGCAGAGGGAGAAAAATAACAAAGTACCTCATTATTAAAATTGAAAATTAAGGCGAAGGAAAAAGCTAGAACTAAAAGTTGTTTGTGTAGCCTCTAAATTTAATACAGTCATCCAAAGGATAGTTTTCGACTAGTGATTACTTTTTGGACAATCCTGTGTAATTATAATCACCCTGTCATGAATAGAAATTATTCGATACAAGGTACAATAACAATACAAAAGATGAATTCTGAGTCTTGTGACCTCATATTTAAAAAATATTAAGTGCATACTGGGATGATAATGCCCTTCATAGTCTGATACTCTGGAGAAATTCTGGTTTAAACGCTTGCTTAGGTAACTCTGGTACCTATAGACAAACTGGTTTTCTGGTGCCAAGCCGGACAACAGTACTTAAACCAATAAGTTGCTCTGTTGTGTGGCTAGTTTATACAGTTTTATTCTTCACAAGACCGGCGAATGTCAGTCAGATATTAGATATGGGCACAAAAGTGCGTTTCAAATGTCCTTTATACCCTTCGAAGAGGTCACCGTCTTAAAAGATTATGAACAGCATCCATCTTAAGTTGGACTGTCAGAGGGAATTCATGATAAAAAATTAATAAATTTAATATTTATCAATATGGCTGGATGAGAGTAAAAAACTGCTTCAAGAAAATTGTTTTCACTAATCATGCTTTACAAAATTTTATTAAGGTTTTCTGAGCGATAAATTAGCATTTAGCAGATGTTATCAAACAATAAGGTTTTAAAATTTTGTTTTAAATTTGTAAATAATGTTATTTAATTTTATTTTGTTATCGAACTTAGGTAACATATTTCGGACTGAAAATTCCATAGAAGCTAGGGAGCTTTAAAATCACTAAAATGTACAACTCTTTAACAGGTGCTTTGCAGAAAAATAAAAAGTTATATTACAATGGACACAGAATATCGGTGTATTTACACAAATGTATATGGATAGTTTAAGCAACACCAATAATTTACCTAATGATACTATATGTCTCTATTTATTTAATATCACAAACTTTCTATTTATTTGCCCCTTGAACAAGCATGGATTTGTAGAGTTTTCAGTTCATTTGTATTCCTTCCTTTGAGTAGTAATCACCATTGTATTTATCACGTTCAAAGAAATGTTAGTACAAGATAATTTTGAACCGTGAATGTGACAAGAAATATATTCTAATAATATATATATATATATACACTGCTGGCCACCCAAATTGCAACACCAAGAAAGACAAGAGATATCACAACAAAATTTATTTTGTAGATAACATGTTGACCAAGTATCAAATGATTAAATTTATAGACTTCTGTGAAGTGTGGTTCCTGCCAAAATCAGTAGCCGGAGTAGCCGACATTGTTGAAGATCACCGCTGCCACACGCCTCGGCATTGATTCAAATAGACTTTGGATGAGTTCTTGGGGTACAGCACACCAAGCATCTTCCACACGTTGCCAAAGTTGATCTGCTGTGGCAGCTGGGGATGGAATCTGGGTCGATCGTAGAGCAACCATGGACCACATGTTTTCTATCGGTGAAAGATCCAGACAGCGAGGCGGCCAGGGAAGCAATTCAATCTGGCGATTGACGATGAACCGTTGGATAATGCGTGCCACGTGTGGTCGCGCATGTCCTGTTGAAATATGGCTGTGGGCAAGCCCTGAAGGTAAGGAAGGACAACTGGCTCCAACACCTCAGTGATGTAGCGCTGGCAGTTTAAAATACCGGCAATGCGTACTAGAGGTGTACGAGAGTGATATCCAATACCGCCCCATACCATAATACCCGGTGCAGGACCAGTGTGGCGGTGCATAACGCAGCTGTTCAGCATCCTCTCTTCACGGTGTCTCCAGACTCGAATGCGACCATCGGGGTGTTGCAGACAGACGCGTGACTCGTCAGTAAAGACAATTTCATTCCATTCTGCCGTCCACATCCTTCTGTCATCGCACCATTCGCGGCGGAGACGTCTGTGGTTCTGCGTCAAGGGTAGATAAACCAATGGACGTCTTGCGGACAGACCGCTCTGCTGTAAACGGCGTCGAATGGTACGCGCAAACACTGGATGATGCGTTACAGACTGCATGTGCTGTGCTATGTTTCGTGATGTGACTGAACGATCCATCAGTGCCATGCGCACAATTTGCCTGTCATCACGTGAAGTGGTGCGCTGAGGTGGATGCGATCGAACACGCCGGTCCGTCGTACCCTCCTGCATCCAACGATCACATATCCGCATTACAGTTGTTTGCTTTCGTCCAACACGACTACCGATTTCCCTGAAAGATAATCCACAATCTCGGTAGGCAACTATTCTTCCTCTGTCGTTCTCGGATACTTGATCAAAAGATGATCGCTGTTTTCGACGAGGCATAATTGATCGTTTTTTTTGAAAAAACCACAAGAAAAACACAGTTGCCGAACTTGAAACGTCGAAGTCTCCAAGCCTTAAATAGCGCTTTGAAGTGGCGCCACAGGCGCGCGTGATGTGCGTCTGCGCTGAAATTCTAATCATTTGCATATCTCACCTCCGCTAATGCATGTTGTAAATTTCATGTTATTTGCATGTTTCCTTCAGGGTGTTGCATTTACAGTGGCCAGCAGTGTATATATATATATATATATATATATATATATATATATATATGTGTATATATATATATATATATATATATATATATATATATATATATATATATATATATATATATATATATATATATATATATATATATATATATATATATATATATTGTAAAAAACAATAAAGTTTTTATATAAAAATAATTTTAATTATTCAGGATAAATAAGACTATGCAAAGATGCTTCATACTAAAGGATTATAGTTTCACAAATAATACTTACGCAGAATAATTACCTCCAGTGACCTTTAATATTTATATAATTAGTTATTCTTTCCGTACACTTTCCACAAATAACAAAATATTAGCTTTGTTTCGCAAGACTGATCTCCAAAAGGAAGCAAAAAGAGAAATTTTCTGACAAATGAAGTTTACAAATTTCAATTTAATATCAAATTTTTATTTCTAGGACGATTCATTATAATCAAATAAATTCAATTTTGTGTGCATATAAGGTTTCTCCAAATTAATGTGAAATTATTTTCGACCTTAAGAATTGGATTATTTTTAGCAAGTTTTCATTTCAGGTTCCACTATTTTTTTAATTAATATGACTGAAATTTTTGAAAAATGTAAACTTAATTTGAAATAAGGATTTGTTTATTTAGATTCAAATCATCGTATGCAGGAAAGGAAAAATCGTTATAATTCTCATCTTTCATATTCTTGTTACAAAACATTTTTTTATTCTTAAAACTAATTGCAAAACAGCTTGTTTGTATTCGATATTTGTATTCATTTACTAAATAGGAAAGTCCCTAAGGAAATTTAATAAAGGTTTCGAAAAGCTTTCCGTAAATTGTCTTTGTTCAGAATTCACCGTTGAACAGTCGTAACGACATTTTTCCGTAGTATTAACATTTATCAGTTTTATGTTTCCTTTCATCGAGATTAATAGTATGCATGATATGATCTTTTATTTAGATTCATATTTTCCCTCTAAATATAATAATATCACGTCTAGTAAATTTGTCCCATAAAATTATGCATTTTATGCATCATATCTCCATACGATCTATAAAATTAGAGGTTTTAAAGATTCATGTCGTTTTAGTATGTCTCTATTGTTATAAAGAATTTTCTAGTTATGCAGAATAGTCTTTTCTTAGTTTGTGTATCACTGTAATTGTTCTTCCTTATTAGACATTAGCATTTTGTTTATGCTATGTCACTGAGTCAGAGATTGAAGCGACATTTATATAACAGGTGTTTATGTAAGACATGAATAACTTCGTAGAAAAAATTGCCAAGAACTTTCCTTTTGACAGATTTATGTCTCACTATAAGGGATTACAGTACCGTTGCACTTCATCTTCATCAGTATCATAGCCGACATTTATTTTTATTCTGCTAAACTTTTCTCTAGACTGAACATTATATAGATGGAACCTATCGGCTTTGAGCGAACGTCATGCTATATCTAGGTTGTCTCAAGCTTTCGGACTCATATTCGGAATGTTTAGGCTTCTGGATTTTTAAAACACTTTTCTTTCAACATTGCTTTAATTTTGTTTGATAAACTTAACAGGAATAAAATATTAACTGAATATAAAAAGCTTTCGTGCCCTCTACCCATCAAGTATTTAAAAACAATACTTCCGACTTTCAACATTTAGAAGAATTCAGTTTGTTCAATCTAGCATAAGGTTAGGAGACAAAACTGCAGTGTCATATTGGAGGGATACAAGTGGCCCCCATGAGGGTTGAAATAGTTTGTTCTTAAAACTGAATCAAAGAAACAATGTCCTTCCAAATGGTAATATTAGTTTCTATGTTGTCTTAACCATTGAGAGTAAATCTAAATTTTAAAGGACCTGTGCCTTTAAAAATCTAAATTTTAAAGTAACTATGATAAAAATTTTCAAGTAAATATGCACTATAAATCAGTTGAGTTGCAACATATTCTATTCACCAGTTTAATGTACATATTAACTATTTAAATAACATTACAAAATGTGTGTTACCGGATCTGAACCGAAACTTCTCATTAACAGATTAAAAAAGCAACTTATCCAGTCAAAATCAAAAGAGCATCTGCCGAAATCATCAGCACGATTCCTTTCGAACGGCGCAGCGTTCGCAACACGCGGGGAGTATTACGACACAGAGTCTGGTATACATTACAGTCTCTTGCTCATAAATTATGGAAAACTATTTATTCGTAGAAAAGATTTTGCACAAGAGAAATGCAGTGAAAATATTAGAATGCTTAGAAAACACTAATGATAAGAAATTATGCTCTAAGAAATGAGCTTTCATGGTGATGAGAAGTTGAAAAAAATATGTAAACAAACAAACCTAGCTCTTCTTCAGAGTGTGGCACATAAGCAGAAAAATGGACAGAAAACTGGAGAAACGAATTTTAGTTAAGTCTATCCTTGACTGTAATGCATGATTGGAATCAATGATGAATACCTTTCAAAAATTTTTAAAATAACTCTGCTGATTACTCCTCCAATCTTTGTCCAAATGCGCAGTTAGAGCGTTTCCGTTCGCAGCTCAGTGAATACATTCTGTAATAAGCTTCTGAAGAGCATGCTGAGCATAATGAAAGATTCAGATCTGTGACGTTCTAGTCACAGTCCTTTTTGTCGATTAATAACCTCCTTAGCAGATCATAAAGAAGGAGCTTTCTTGAGAGTGGACGCTATAATCCATATAGACAAATCATTTTCCAAAGGAATGTCTTCACATGAGGTAATGGCACATTTAACTTAAAACACTTGGTAATCATTGTAGCGGTTGCGAACATCCTGTTCACACACCTCTGAAAGTCCATGTTCAGCTTTTTTACTCCTCCAAAACTTTTTTGATGAGTTTCAGTGACGTTTTGATTGAAATAGTGTGGAATTATTACGAAAATAAAGCCACTTAATGTGAAATTATTTCTCATTATTTGCCATTCCATTTGGAGAGTTATCGACACTGTCGATAACAAGTTATTTTTGGTAACTCAGGTACATGTGTCACAACATACTCATTTACCGTCGGCCGGGTGTTGCAGTGGTTTGGCCCACGGGCATTCTATGAGTGCCTTCACCGTCAGGTTGTGGCGTCGATTCCCGCTTGTCCGAGGATAAAGCTGAGACCAGAAGAACTATGTTGTCTCCCCTATATGGTGCTCCTATAATAAGGCAACCAAAAAATCAGTGTTGTGGATGGAGCAATGTAGTAATAGATAAAGTACCTGCCGTGTCGGAAACAACAACAATAATATAACTCAGTTACTGCATTGCAAACAATATGATTGAAACGCTGTGATTCTCTCTGCCATGATTCTTGATTTAACCCTTTGAGGGGCGCCGTTTGTACAGTGCAAACGTCTAAATTTAGTCATTTTTTCGCTTGCAATCAGTGTATTCCAGTTAAATGAGCAGAAAAATGGTTAGTAATGCCATCTGTTTTCAGTTTAAAGAAGTAAAAACATTTTGCAACCTTTAATTGGAAAATTTTACAAAATTTTATGGTGGAGGTTGTTGGCTTTGAAAGTATTAAGTGCTGGATTTCCAGATTTCCATAAGTTATTATCTGAAATCTTTAGCAATTTCATAGCAACAACCTCCACCGTTTGCACGATGCAGATTTTTTCCCGATTGTTTTTAATCTAAAGAAACGTGGAAAATTTTCCAATTAAAGGTTGCAAAATGTTTTTAATTCTTTACACAAACGGCAGTACTAGCCATTTTTCTTCTCATTTTGCTGGAATACATTGCATGCAAGTGAAAAAAGACTAGATTTAGGGATTTGCAACTGTGAAAACGGCTCCCCTGAAAAGGGCTAAACTGTTTCAATCAGTACAGTAATTTATAAGGTTTACGTTCTCGCGGTTGGCTATTTCTGTATATTCATGTAGCTATTCCATAATTTGAAACTGGTTCCAGGTGATTTTGGTTATGCTGTGATATTTATATTCCTGCTCCACAGATTTAGCTGTCCGTCCTGCTCTTGAAGTTTACCAACAGTCTTACAATGGATACTGTCATCCAAATATCTTTGTACTACAGGAATGGTTACCATAAAAGGAATTGCGTATAAGGTGTACTGAAATTTTCAAAAGCAAAAAAAAAATTGTATGTTTTCGCATCCAACTGTATAATTTTTCAGATTTATATTTGCATTTGTCTAAGTGAAAGTGTGTCTTACGTTAATATATCTTAAACAAGAATATTTTGAAGGGGACTCCTGTTTCCTAGTGAGGTTCACTAAAACTTTCATACTAATTCATCCTTTGTAATAATCTGTCATTAAAATAAATTTATTATTGGTATTTTTCCTCTTTTTAACTGCAAAAAATAACAGTTTTCAGTCTTAGGAAACGACTGTCTAAAATATGTTGTAAGGAAATGTACGAAAGATGCGATGAAAATGTAAATATACTTGATTTACTAAAAACAATATTTTGCTTATGGGAGCACATCTGTGAAAGAGCACGAGGCACATTCTTAAACGTTCAATCACATGCATGATGGAGTGTTAACGGAAGCTATCCCTCTTGAGATAAATGATGCATAACTAAATTGATAGATTACGTGAATAAAAACCATAAAAGTGTGCCTACTATTTATTCACTATAATTTTTTATAGATATTTGAATTATAGTGGCGGAATAAAAAATTTATTTCAATTCAAAGGAGTTTTAAGCCTTAAATTTACATTTTTATTTTATGAAAAAGACTTTTATTGGTGCTAATGCAAATCTTTTCATATGCATGAAATATGTATTTCTGATTTTGTTTGATCGTGTTTTATAGTTATTTTGTTTGTTTAAAAAGGCATAGTACTGAATACAAATTTTAAAAAAAGTATTAATATCAATTTTGAAGATAATTGAACAGTTAAAAACAAATGTCTTAAACTTATAGTAAACAAAATTTAATGAATATTTAAAAAAAAAAAACAGGTAAGGAAGTTTAGCACGTTTTGGGAAGAATTTCATTTTGACTTTTATAAGACAGTTTTTTAAAATAAATGATTGAAGTTTTCAGGTGTACTGGTATAGAATGCATATTTGAAAGAAATTTTTATCCATACATGTACAATAATATTTCTAAAACCGGCAAGGTATGGTGAATCATGAATTCATAGAGGACTTTCTAGTAAAACTAACTATTGATTCTAAACGTGCTTTGAGGTAAGTCTCATTCTAAATTCTGAAATGTCCAAAATTTACGATATATATATATATATATATATATATATATATATATATATATATATATATATATATATATATATATATAAATTATTTAGATATATCAAATAATTACTTAAATTTTTCACAGACTTATGTTTCAAGCATGAAACATATTTTACTCTGCATTAATAGAATTTCTTAAATCACGGAGCACAAACGGTGAGAAACACATCACTATAAGATTAAAATTATTGATAATCGATTTTTTTTATTTCCAATGGCACAGATTAAAAAACAACTACAGCCAGAAAAAAGCACAACACAAGAAACACAAAAAAAAAACTGCAGCAAATAGTCTATGAATCCAGAAGTCCCCTGGCCTCCCATTAACGGTCAAGAGACCATTTAGTTGATGCAGGGCAGTGGAACAAATGTTCCCAGTTCATAACTCGTCCTAAGTCACAGAGTCTACAGATGGGACTAGAAATAATGTTGAAACGGTGTGAATGTACCAGGAGACAGTCATGACCAGTGGCTAGTCTAAACTCGGCCACAATTTTATGTCTGGGCCATTTGGAGACGGCTTTCGGGATGCGCATTAGATCTACCTCCTCCTGGTGCACCCTGGTAACACATTTTTTGTGGCTAAGAAATCTACGGTTTTAGGCATTTTCCCTTCCCTTTCTGATAATCGAAAATACACTTGTTAAGTAAAAATTAAGTAAAAATTACAAAAGGAAGGATAACACGTTCAAAACTAGGTCAATCTGTTTAAAGTTTGAATATGTTGATAATTAAAAGGTTCTGAACAATACTACATTATGAAAAATAGTGGCGCTGCAGTCTGAGTACGACATTTGCGAGTAGCATAAAAGTGTATGTCTCAGAGGAAGGCAGCAATTGTCGCTGCGAGGCTGAGATTAGACATCTGGCATAGCTAAATTGTAACAATGACCTCCAGGCATCGTTTGACCAAAGAACTTCGATGCTCGCAGCCACTAATTATGCGCTGTCGTTCCTTATGGACCAGTCTGCTTTGCCTCCACTTCTAATCTATCAGGGTGGCAATTGCGAGTCGTCTCCGTTAGAGCTGATCTTCCACGTTGCTATTCGAAATTATTTCAATAGTTAAGCTTATCCGTCTGTTCTGCATGGAGCCGATCCGTGCCTCTTGTGATGTTGGTCTTGTCATGTGGCTGTGCGGTGTGGGGGATGCTTGTCTGGTTCGTCCTCGGGGTGGCTGCCTGCTGCAGGTCTATCGGTACCATCGAGATTTACCCAGTTGGGCTATTGCCAGGTCGGACCCGGTGTGTGCTTTTTTAGGGGGGGGGGCTATTGGGAGACTAGAGGCAGAACAAAATCAGACAGATGTGGACAAGTGGCTAAATGTGAGTCCGTCTGTGGTTCATAGAATTTGGCAGGAATTTCTAACCACTGATCCGGCCATACGCTATGACGAATGCCGATGACCGATATTTGTCATTATGCGCACGAAGGAAGAGAACCGTAACTCAGTCTGAACTCAGATCCTCCCTCGCTGCAAGCTCCAGTAGGTTGGTATTAACGTCATCCGTGAGTAGAAGGCTTCGCGAAGGTGGTCTTTTTGCGAGGCGATCAGCCATTTGAGTCCCGCTCACGTCACGCCATTGGCGGAAACGTTTGTATTGGGCACGTCAACATATCCACTGGACGCGTGATCAATGGAGGTCTGTTCTCTTTAAGGATGAGTCCAGGTCTAGCCTCCAAAGCGATAGTAGGCGTATTTTGATTTGGAGAGAACATGGAACTCGTTTTCATCCATCACACATCCGTGAAACAGATGAATACGGATCAGGCAGTGACTGTTTTTGGGGTGGTATCTCTTTGGGTGGACACACAGACCTCCGTGTCTTTCCCGGTGGAAATGTGAATGCTCACACCTATAGAGATGCATCCTTGATGCTTATGTGCGCCCTTATGTCGGGGCAATAGGTGATGCTATAGTTCTACAGGACGATAACGCGAGACCGCACAAGGCTCGCATCGATGCTTATCTTGAGCAGGAAACAATTCAGCGCATGGAGTGGCCAGCTCGATCACAGGGCCAGAATCCTATCTAGCATGTTTCGGACGATTTAGGACGACGTATAGCTGTTCTCAAATCTCCTCCTAGGACCCTAGCCACGTTTTCAACTGCTTTACAAGAGCAATGGCTCTCATTTCCTACCAAACTCGTAGACCGCATAATTGACAGTATCACATATCGCTGTATGTCCTGTCTTGCTTCTCGGGAGGATCATACGCCATATTAAAGATACTTTTCCTATACCAAACTCACACATCCGATTTATTCATTGTATACATATGCTAGTTTCTATAACACCATAATTGTCTGGCGATTTTTTATGCTATTTTATACCTACCTGTGTGTTGTATAATGTGTATAAGTTTCATTAAATTCTACGCGTAACTTTATGAGTAATCGCTATTTTTGTGACTTTTCCTTAATTTTTGATAACCACTGAAAAAATTATAAATTTTAATACTTAAATTGTATATCAGTTAGAAAAAAATTAAAATACATCATAGATCTGTTATTATATTTGTAATTTAAAGAGTTGAATTTGTGTCCATGCTAATTTGATAAGATCAGCCGCGTACATTGTGTGTACATTCTTCTCTCAACAGTGAGTATAAAAGAAATTTATTTTAATAAACCAACGTAATTTAAGTTAAATAGGCTTCGATATCAAGTAAATTAACGTTTACGGCTATAATCAATCTTCGGAAGGCAATATTATTTGCATTTATTACGAAATTTAGTCCCCAAAAGAATTTAAGTAAACTGGTCAGTTTATTTCATGTTTCTTCAAGCAACTTCCACTGTTACATTACAACAGTCTCAGAACTAAAAAAAGCCCAGAAAATTATATTGAAATTAAAGTTTCTTAAATAACTCAATACTTTTTTTATTGTTTAGATATCAAATACTCCACCAAGAAACTCAAGAATTATCCTTCTTAAAGAATATTAACTGAATTACAAGACCGGGTTTCATTTTTTTTTTACTTTACTTTATGATTTATTTGTTTCCTCCCAATTTAATACGGTCCACACACCAGGCAAATCGTGAATAACCTTCTCAATCGTTACGGTAACGCTTGTTTTCTGCTTACTTAATGACCTCAGATATACGCTCTAATGATTTAACTGCTAAATTAACGCTTGACGGAGTAATGTACGTGTGAGTAAAAGCCCTTATATTCCTTTTGCTAATAAGGATAAATTGAACGAAATCTATGCACGTTTTAGTATGGATGAGAAATCGTTTTTGCCTTTTTTAATGGATGGGGAGATCTTAAAATATTGGCAATAGTTACAGTTCAATAAATGTAAAATGTTGTTTTATATTATTTGTATCATGATGGGAAAAAAAAGTTTTGCATTTTACTTTAATGCAATTAGTTTTTTTTTATTTGAATTTCAAGCGTCTTAACTGCAATGTAAAAATAATATTCTGGTAAAAATAAGTATTTCAATCGTCAATTACTATATCTTGGTATTATTATTATTTCTCTTAGAATCAGGAGGGCACATTTATTTTGAGGAGATATTTTTATAATTCAAATAGCTTAATATGATGCTGCGATTTAATAGAAAAAAATTCTACTTTCAATTAAAATCAAAAGCACATCATTTAGTTTTCCGAGATTAGATTTCACGTAACTCGCATGATCTGCATGTAAGCTAAACCATGTAACCCAAATATTAAAAATTGCATATTTTTTTTTTGTTTTTTATTTATTTGCAATACTGAATACGTGCTAAGCAACATCAAATAAGACTAGTACAAACGTCTAATAATGAAACAAACAAATGTCAGGTAGTCTCTTCTAACGAAACTACCACGGGTTTTTAAAGTAGGATTACTTATCGTTGCTTACCTGTTTTGTTTGTATATATGTATGTATGTGATATGTATATATGTATCTACGCATATGTAATATCTTTTTAAGGAGATAAGATTGCCATATCTCAAATTACCTCTTAAATTATCTAGGTCCTAAAATTAGTCTGATTTGTCTCATTTTTTATTGGTTCTATAAAAGCTTTTGGATGAATTTAACATAAATTTATGTATTCTATGAATAGATCGTTGCCTCTGAATATTTCATTTATTTATTTATTTATTTAAAGTGCAATTATGAATACGGGCTAATAAACATCAAATTAGATTAGGACAAGCGTTTAAAGATAAAAAAAATTCAGGTAGTCTATTTTAACGAAACTACTGCAGGTTATTAATGTAAGATTACTTACCGTTGCTTACCTCTTTTGTATATATATATATATATATATATATATATATATATATATATATTTACTAGCATTATTGCCCGGCGTTGCCCGGGTAGATATATAGATATAAAATTTTTCATGCATTCCATCAAAAAAATACTGGGCTGCACCCCCGCTTTTCATGTTCATCTGACCAGACAGAATGTGCTTAGCGCGTTTCTACTGAAATAATGTACCCAGTATTCTTTTGATAGAAAACATGAAAAATTTTATATCTATATATCTACCCGGGCAATCATTCTTTAAAAATAATTTCATTAATTTTTTATGCCTTAATATAACTAATGGACTAATAGTTTGGAATGAAAGTTATGTGTCGTTATGTTTCTCTGTTTAAAGAGCTTTTCCTGCTACTGCTTAAAAAAACCCCAAAACTCTAAAAGATTTATCTTATATGATTTCACGGAATACGTAATTCAAATACATATCGTATGTTAACTCTGTTTCGCGAACTTAGGGTAAAAATCCTATAGAACTCTTAAACTTCTTCTCATTTTATGATCCTGAAGCAATTAATATATTTAGATCAACAGAAGGCTTCCAAAAACTGGCCATCGGACAAACTTAATTTTTCATTTTTTTCTTCTTTTTCCAAATTTTATTAAGTTCTATTAGTTTGAGCGCCATTGTGTAAAATTGTCTAAAGCAGCGGTTCTCAACCTTTTTAGAGTCGCGATTCCACTAAACGTAAAAAAAATAAACACCTCGTCCTCTCTCCCCCCCCCCCCGTTACCCCCAGAACAACTCTCAAACCACCCGAGATCACCCCTCAGAATATACCGCTTTTCTCCCGCGTATCGAATTTGAAGGGTCGGGGTAAAGGGGCTTTATCCACATTTAAGAGCTGCGCTTAGGGGCACAAAAATCGTTAAAAAATCTATTTAAGAAAAAGTAATTGAGCCCCACATTTTGTTTTTCCTGATTTAAGTTTGTAGGGTCCAAAACATTAACTGCGCCGAAGTTGGTCCCGGTGGGTGAAACAGTCTATGATTCTATAGCGGACAAACAAACAGACAAGCTCTTTTATATATATATATCTTTTGTGTGTCTACCTCATATATGTACGTATGTATATATATACATTTATGTATGTCAAAATTTTGACTCATCTTGGTACTGTTGTGTTTAACTTGTCCAGATACTGTTTTTTTCAGGTACTTAGCAATTTTATAATTACTTTATATGTTTATAATGACTTTATGTTCCTGTTTTCAGATAATTACAATGCAACTGAATAAAAAAAATAACATTTTTGGTATCATTTCAATAAACATGAGTAACAAAAGAAAATTAATTCAGGTTAAATGTCAAATGACATATGGATGTCCAATGGCATATAAATACGTCATTTTTCAACTATTTGACACCATATGAATTATCCATATATTTTTACGCAGATAAGATTGCCAGATCTCAGTTTGCCTCTTAAATTGCCTGAGTCCCAGCATTTGTCTGAATAGTCTCCAATTTATTGTTAGTTCTTCTATAAGAGCTTTCGCATGCTTTTTACCTAAATTTATGTATATAATATGAATAGTTCGTTATCTTTGAATATTTTATTTAATATCAAGTTATTTTTCAGTAAAGAAATCTTAACGGCTAGTATTCTAATCTATGGCTTTAAATGTCTGGTATTTTCACTAGCCGGATTATAAATTCGAAACGAGTTAGGTCTATTTATATCTTATTTTCCAGGATGACAGTAGAAAATGACACGATGCGGTATGTATGGGTCTATTTTTGTCTATTTTTGTCTATGTATGGGTCTATTTTTGATAACTTATGAACTCGTCCGCTTAAAGGTTACGGACTAAATCTCTTTATTCTGCTTGCATGTAGTTAAGGATTCATAAAAAGGATTTGGGCATTACCGTTGGGAAAAACTTAATCGTTAGCCTTAAAAAATACATTAAGGGTTTAATCATCTCACGATAAATGAATTTGTAGATTGATGCCGATGATCTAAATAAAAATATATTTAAAATCCGTTCTTTAGAAATAAACAATTTTCTTCGAGGATATATTCTTCAGGGGTATTAGATAACCATTATTTTGATAAAAAATGATAGTTAAAAGTATATCTTCTGATGTAGATAGTTAAAATTTTACGCAACATAGAATTATTCAATATATCCCTAGACCTAAAACATTGTACAATATATATATAATTCTTCAGTATTTTTGGCTGATAAATGAGCCAAACAGTTTAGTGATTTGAGTTTTATAGGGTGAGCAAACTATTCTTTAAAAGATGGAGATGTAATTTCTTCTTCTGCAATGATATAGATAAACATGTTGCTTTATATAAAAGTTCAAATGTCATCGGTAGGGATATGTAAATTTTGTATTTACGAAATAGATATGAACAAATGCGAAATTTGCCGATATGAGCGAATAAATGCGAAAATTATTTTTTTACTACTTTACGGTGAAAACTCGGTGATAAACGGCTTTTTAAGCGAAATTGGGTAATAATAGTAGTAATTTATTAGCATACCTGCTTATCTAATATCATTCACTGTCTTTAACTAAGAGATCTCACTTTCGAAATTTGCTTGAACTGTGATTTTTTTAAAAGAACAAATACGAAATTTTTTAATTTAGATACTTACATATATATTCGCGAATAAATACGAAATTTTATATATTGTAATTTTTTTTATTTATTTTTTTGCGAAATTTACATACCCCTAGTCATCTGGTACTTAAAGAAGAAGCAGCTTAATTACGTTTGTTTTCAGGATTTAAAGACCATGACAAATTCCTTGAAGAGGATTTGAGCATAAGAAACAACATTAGTCAGTTTTTTCGAGAGAAAAAGGTCTATTAAAAAAATAGTAGGATTAATCACGTGATAATCTGAAACCATTAGCTACTAATGAATAATTTAACCCATTAATAAATTTATTTCTTTGCATAAGCTAAAAAATGTATAATATAAACAAGTTATATACTGTGGAATGCTTGTTTAACGACAAGCATTCCATTGTTTAACGATTTCATTGTTTAACGACAGCAGCGGCGGGAAAACAGAAAAATACCACTAAGTAAAAGAAACGTATCATATTACTCATTACACGTATGTTTATAGCTATTAGCATTTGAAAGCGAGTTAATGAATGTAGACATAATTGTCTACGGTAAAAAGGAAGTAAATGGAGTAATTCATTGCAAGAAACACCGTAATTTTAATAGGATTTCATTTTCTCGGAGAAAAACAATTTTAAATAGGAGCTAGTGAATATGCTTTCACAATGTTCGACAAACCTACATGTTTTATTTTTTTTAATGTTGTTCTTCTCTGCACTCATATTGTTTGAGTACATTCCGATATGTTAATTTACTACAGCCTTATAAATGTGTGAAAAGAATTTCAATGCATGTGAACATAATATGGAGTTTCAGAACGGAAACCACAATACCTTGTCACGTTTCTGCCCAGAAACCGACTTCACACATCGTTGGTTTAATCATTAAATCAGACTTTGAATCATTAATGTTGGTTAGAAAAAAAAACCCTATTCGGACTAATCCATAAAAATATACCATTATTACAGAAGCATACGCTTGAGCTGAAATTCTAACAAGCACTTTAGAATTTACTGGGCATGGCAAGAATATTAAAGAACACTTAAGCTTTTAATCGTATTTAACGTGAAAAAAATAATAAAAACTAATCTCCATGTTTACATAACGTGCATATCTGGTTTTTAAATATTTTTTTCAGCTTATGTAAAGCAATAAACACATTAATAGGTTGAAATATTCATTAGCAGCTAAAGGTTTTACATTATTCCGTGATTAATTCTTCTATTTGTTTTTGTCTTTTTTTGAAAAAAAATAAGTCTTTTTCTCTCAGAGAAACTGACAAATGTTGTTACTCACGCTCCAACTATCTTCAATGAATTTGCCATGAACTTTAAATCCTCAAAAGAAATGTAATTTAATTGCTGCTTTTATTTCTTAAATGAAAGGGAAAACACTGAATCGGGAAAATGTTTCCTAACTGAAGTGAAATAAGTAAGCAAAATTTAACACTTAAAATTATACGATGGAAGAATGCTTTTTAAAATGCATGATAAATAACTAAAAGATTATCAAGTACATATATAGAGATAACATGCCTTTACTCTGGGGGACTAAAAATAATTATTTCATGTGGAAAACATTCATATAATTTGCATAAATTTGAAAAATAAATTTATTTATTCCTGATATTTTGTCAGGAACTTTCGGGAATAATGAGCTTTAGCTAGTTGATCTATCCTTTTGTCTGAGACTCGATTCATCTCTTTGGACATTAAAGCAATGAAATATAGCTGAAAATAGGGATATTCGTAATCGAATTAATTTAAATTCATTTATTATCATTCCGATAGTTTATAAAGGGATTAGTCATAAGATCTTCTTAAATTTGGCTCCTGCTACTCATGTTTAAAAATGCTGCTCAAAAATACTACTTATATATATATATATATATATATATATATATATATATATATATATATATATATATATATATATATATATATATATATATATATATATATATACAGTGGACGCTCGTTAATTCGAACTAATCCAAAGGCCCCAAAAATCTTGTATTTGAGTTAATGTTAAAAATATCTCATTAATTCGAACTAAATTTTTATCACTTCGGTTATTTCGAACTAAAAATTTGACAAAAAAAATTCTTTTTCCTCGTTTAATGGAGAAAATACCCACTGTATTTATTATTTTGTGTGTCAAAATTTCTTTTTTGTGTAAAGAGGCATATGCCTGCATTCCTAGACTATTGCATGTCCGCTAAACGTTAGTAGCTATTGTCCTTCTTATTAGTGCTAAATAGAAAAAGCAATTTTCCTTTATTTGGATCGATTTTCTTAGAATTTCAGAAAAACTAGTCTTTACTATAGATTCTAGGGAGCTGCGTCAGTTATAACTGCAGTGCAGACAAGTAAATGGGGTCTAGTTTTTCTTCCTCATTGTGTGGTGTGAACGTGTAAAAATTCAGGATGTCTACACGTGGAAAGTACAAAATACTAACTTTGGAGACAAAGGTAGAAATTTTAAAGAAAGTAGAGAATGGCGAATGTAAAACAAAGTTACCAGCTGTCTATGGAATTAAAAAATGCCTTGTCAACTAATTTGAAAAACAAGGAGTCAATTTTAGATTCATGGGAAAGATCAAAATTTGCTAGAGGAAGGAAAGGCATGGGAAAAACGTCGCAAGAAGTTTTAGAAAAAGCTCTACTGCTATGGTTCTAGGATGTTAGATCTCGAAATTTTCCGATAAATGGACCCCTAGTACTGACGGAGGCGCATGAATTGGCAAGTCGAATGGGTTATTGAAGATTTTGAATGCAGTGATGGAGGGCTTTCTCGATTTAAGTCAAGGCACAATATTTCTTATCAAACTGTATGTGGCCAAACTCTGATGTAAACGAAGACGTATGCACTAATTTCAGTAGGAAACTGCCGGGGTTTTTCTCTACTTACCTGCCGAAAGATATTTTTAATGCGGCCATAATGTACAAAGCCATAATGGACTCTATTAAAACTCTGAAATCATTTATTCAGATGGAACCTTCCTCTGAAAATGAATTGACATGTTTACTTCAAATCGAGAAGCTGGCTGAACAATGTAGGCATCATAAACAGAACCAAACATCCATTTTACAGTTTTTCCCCAAAGTGAAATTCATATTTTTAATAAAAGTTTACTTTATACTGCATATCTTCTGCTTCATTTTATGATTAAGGTAAGTCTGTATTGCTTTTCAATATGTTTAACTTCAGATAGCATAGTATAATATATTTTCTGGGGTTATACATACTAGGAGAGTTTCTTCTTCAGTGACACACATTTAAAGTTATATATTTTCTCTTAACATCAGATAATTCGAACTTCGGATAATTCGAACTTTTTTCCGAGAACCTTTGAGTTCGAATTAACGAGCGTCCACTGTATATATATATATATATATATATATATATATATATATATATATATATATATATATATATATATATATATATATATATATATATATATATATGTGTGTGTGTGTGTGTGTGTGTATGCGTGATAATAATATTAACAACCTATAATCGCCCATTCTGAACTTTCTCTCTGTTCTGGTAACCCCTTTTTCGACTCCTTGGCGAAACGCCTCGCCTTTCCACACGCTAACTTCCTCCGCCAATTCTGGCAACCTCTCTGAGCTAATTCTTATTTCGCGCTTTTACGAAGAGACGCTGGATTGACTGGAAATGAGTAATATGTGCTGCAATTTTATTCATAAATAAATGCCTATGTCCCTGAAGCTGACTTGATTTTCCGGCCACGATGTAAGCTCCTATTTCATGAGATGTCAATTCCGGACATTTCACGAGTCCGACAGGATAGTGAACCAAATTCGGCGTTTGGATCAAGTTATAAAGAAATCAACCATAACTGCTTTGTCCGCTCTGTTCGTTTTGTCACGCCTGAGATTTCGATTTCGTAACAGTGTAATCAATACAAGAAGATGTGATTACCCAGTGGAGATGACCATTCCGATCATATTATCCAACACCATGAAATTGCTACAGTAATTACGATTGCGAAGTGAAAATGCCATTGTTCGACACTTTTAGTTTCGATTCCCGCATGCGTTCCTGAATGCGGCATCTTGAATGACCAATGCTGCAGCTTCCGATTCAACTAGGCCTTCAAGAAGTGATTCAACTTTTAATATATGTGAGCGACAGTCATCGAAAAATTCAATTTCAAGAAAATAATTATGATTTCCGTGTGTACGCCGAACGCTGCACGGAGATCAGGGAAGCTTTAATGAGCTATATTTCAACACGAAGATTACCGTCACAGTGCTTTTGCTCTCAAAAATTTTCTCATTTAGTAAAGTATTTTATTTTGTGTTTACAAAAATTGGTGTTGTAAGCAGGTCAGTTATTATATTATTTTTGTAATTATCTAGTATTGTAAAAGTAAAAGCAAAATGAACACTGCCAAAAATAATGTTGAACATGATGATACTCACGAATTATTTCATGAGAAAATTAAAAATCGAATAAAAAACTAAATTTGAGAAGTGAAATGATCATGTAAGTCACCAATATGTAAATCATTCAGCTATATCATACATATATATACAATATATATATATATATATATATATATATATATATATACAATATATATATATATATATATATATATATACAATATATATATATATATATATATATATACAGTGAAACCTCCCTTAACGGACACTCCCTTAGCGGACACTCCTAATAGCGGAGAGGCATTTTGAAAAACTTTCAAATATTTTGGCAAACATTTCGAAATTAGAAACTTTTAACGCCTTAAATGGATGGATAGAAAAATTCCAGACACGTCACAACATATTTTTTAAACAGATTTGTGGCGAAGGAATATCTGCAAATTTAAATGAAGTAACAGATTGGATTGGAAAGCTTAAATCTTTGTGCAAAGGATATGATGACAGAGACAATGCCATTGGGTTTCGTATTGCTAGTCCAAAGTTATCTTATCGGGTGAGAATTAGTTTTGTAGTGCATTATTTATTTATAGAGGGGTAGTTGTGTGCGTTGTGTTTTAAAATTTATTTGATAATAACCAGTAGTTCAGGACGTAATTAGCAATGACGAACAGGTAAACTAAAAATATTAAAAAAACAATTAAAACAGAGAGTTGATTTATATTTAAATTAAATTTAATTTATTTACAATTTTTATACGTTTGTACATTTTATCTTAATCACTTTCGTAACAAAAACACTTATCTATACATAAACCAAATTCTCAACTAAAAAGTAAGGTTCTAAAAGAATACTTTTAAAAAACAAGGCAAGGGAACACAGAATAATTAATCAAAACATCTAATACCACTAAATTCTCTTATCAATTACTTCCACACCTATTCGTAAACCAAACTCTAAAAACAAAATCAAAACCTATACCAAAAGAACATGACTGATCTAAACAAAAAATTAATTATATTGGACTCACTCTATACAATGTATTTTATTGCACTTATAGGTTTACTTCTGACGTCGTCCGGGGAACTCTTGCTTCTATGGCCGGGGAGTTTGCTACTGCCTTTAAATTACTTCGCGCGCACACACACACCAATTTTTCACTGCACCAACTATATTTGAGGAATTTAAAATATTTTCCTCACCTCGTAGCACACCAATCTCAATAGGCAACGGGGAACATCCGTTTCGTCCCGATACGCCACAAATCAATAAAAAGGTCTCTCCCTGATGGATCGTAGAATTGGCTATCTCCGAAAGAAGGGGCAAGAGAGAGGGCTAGAGAGCTCTTGGGAGTCAGGACCCTAGGTAGGGAGAGTTCTTGAGTTTTTTCAAACTCCTCAATTTATATATATTTGAAGCCCATCCTTCTTCCTTGGCTCCCCCTTCTAAATTATTTTTGACCACTTCTGAAACCACTAAAATTTTATTTGCTTCCGACACCTTGACCTTATTTAAAATGTCCGCCCCTGTTTTCCCGAAGTTCGCCTAATATTGAAACCGAAACCGCCAACAATCACCCAAGACGCCCGTGGTTTTTCTTCACGCCGCTCGTAAATCCGAATACAAAGTCAATTGTCGTGTAATGTCAAACCCTGGCAACATCTTCTCTTAATCTTGTCTAGCGATCAACCCCCCAAGTTGACCGCCGCCGTGCCACTATTCAATACCTTACATCACACAGGACCGGTCCGTTCTTTAATTAACGTACCGCTTTCAGCCGTCGTTTCCAAATTTGTCAAATAAATGTAATGATGACAACCTTCGAGCGACTTAACCTTTTCATATTTGTATGACATTTTTACATATTCGTAGGCGCATCATTACAATGAGACTGGCCACCTTTACCGCGTCCTTTCGGACAAGATTTTATGTTTTAAGGGTGAAAAATATAGTGGTGGGAATATTTCAAAAGAGCGGCTCACTGTTTTGCTGCGTTGCAACATAATGGGAGACTTCGAAACTCCAATTGTTATTGGAAAAGCTCAGAAGCCTAGATGTTTCAAGAACATTGGTGTGCGAAAATTTAGTGTTTCAAGGAAGTCAAATAAGAAAGCGTCACTGAGATAATGAGCGATTGGTTGGTGGAGTTCGACGACTAAATGAAAAAACAAATGAGAAAAATCATTCTGTTCATGGACAATGCTACAGCCAATTTCAGGGAATTATCCGAAGCTTTAAAGTACGATAAAGAAATCTGCTTCTGACACAGATTATCTCCTGCAAATCCAGTGAAGAGTTGGCAAAATCGGTATCTGTTTTGGATGCAATTTCTTGGACTACGTCAGCCCTTAAAAAGGTGGAACCTGAGTGCGTTCTAAAATGTTTTAAGAAGACGGGATTTTTGAGTACAAGCGAAGTGGCAACTTACAGCACTACCGAAAAAAGCAAAAATTAACTTGCGGATCTAGTAACCAATTTCGATTCAAATGTCATCGTTCAAGAGGAAGTCAAGATAGACGACGATTTATCCATTGCTGAAGAAAACTTGCGTGTTTCCAATTTTATTCATCGGGCCACCACTGAAGCACTAGCCCTTTCTGAGGATGATGATGAGGAATCGCCAATGGAGGACTGCGAAATCAAAGATTATTCGGAAGCACTGAAATACAGCGAACAATTCAAACATTTCTTTCTGAACAACGAAGTTTAGGAGGGACTAGCAAAGTTAAATCCTTTGAAGATTCATCTTGAAAAATAGGTTTGTTGTGTAAAAAATAGAAATCAAACTTTGTTGAAAGATTTTTTAAGCAGTAATTAAAGTAATTTAGCTACTATACATTGTATTTAGGGATTATTTAATTCAAGATAAAAGATTAGCACACAATTAAAAGGAAAAGTAGTAAATACACTGCTGGCCACTGTAAATGCAACACCCTGAAGGAAACATGCAAATAACATGAAATTTACAACATGCATTAGCGGAGGTGAGATATGCAAATGATTAGAATTTCAGCGCAGAAGCACATCACGCGCGCCTGTGGAGCCACTTCAAAGCGCTATTTAAGGCTTGGAGATTTCGACGATTTCAAGTTCGGCAATTGTGTTTTTCTTGTGGTTTTTTCAAAAAAAACGATCAATTATGCCTCGTCGGAAACAGCGATCATCTTTTGATCAAGTATCCGAGTTCGACAGAGGAAGGATAGTGGCCTACCGAGATTGTGGATTATCTTTCAGGGAAATCGGTAGTCGTGTTGGACGAAACCAAACAACTGTAATGCGGATATGTGATCGTTGGATGCAGGAGGGTACGACGGACCGGCGTGTTCGATCGCATCCACCTCAGCGCACCACTTCACGTGATGACAGGCAAATTGTGCGCATGGCAGTGACGGATCGCTCCGTCACATCACGAACCATAGCACAGCACATGCGGTCTGTAACGCATCATCCAGTGTCTGCGCGTACCATTCGACGCTGTTAACAGCAGAGTGGTCTGTCCGCAAGACGTCCATTGCTTTATCTACCCTTAACGCAGAACCACAGACGTCTCCGCCGCCAATGGTGCGATGACAGAAGGATGTGGACGGCAGAATGGAATGAAATTGTCTTTACTGACGAGTTACGCTTCTGTCTGCAACACCACGATGGCCGCATTCGAGTCTGGAGACACCGTGAAGAGAGGATGCTGAACAGCTGCGTTATGCACCGCCACACTGGTCCTGCACCGGGTATTATGGTATAGGGCGATATTGGATATCACTCTCGCACACCTCTAGTACGCATTGCCGGTACTTTAAACAGCCAGTGCTACATCTCTGAGGTTTTGGAGCCAGTTGTCCTTCTTTACTTTCATGGCTTGCCCACAGCCATATTTCTACAGGATAATGCGCGACCACACGTGGCACGCATTGTCCAACGGTTCTTCGTCAATCGCCAGATTGAATTGCTTCCCTGGCCGCCTGGCTCTCCGGATCTTTCGCCGATAGAAAACATGTGGTCCATGGTTGCTCTACGCTTGACCCAGATTCCATCCCCAGCTGCCACAGCAGATCAACTTTCGCAAAGTGTGGAAGCTGCTTGGTCTGCTGTACCCCAAGAACTCATCCAAAGTCTCTTTGAATCAATGCCGAGGCGTGTGGCAGCGGTGATCGCCAACAATGGCGGCTACTCTGGCTACTGATTTTGGGAGGAACCACACTTCACAGAAGTCTATAAATTTAATCATTTGATACTTGGTCAACATGTTATCTACAAAATAAATTTTGTTGTGATATCTCTTGTCTTTCTTGCTGTTGCAATTTGGGTGGCCAGCAGTGTAGTTATTCTTTTCCTTCCTAATTAATTTTTCCTTTTTAATTAAAATTGCAGCCGTAATTTTCAATCAAATGTCAAACAAAAGAGCAAAAACTTTTTTATAAAAATGTTGTCCTCCCCAATAGCGGATACCTCCCAATAACGGACAAAACTTTTGCTCCCGTGACTGTCCGCTTTTCGAAGGTACCACTGTATGTATATAATTTATTTATTTATATATATATAATACATACGGCACATATTTCTTTGAGCAACTGATATTAATATAAATGAAATACTGTACTAAAATCCCTGGAATTACCTATAAATAAATTTGAAATATGAACACCATCTTATTCGAAGTTTTCAAGGATGTGAAAGACGTAATTACTCATTTGCGCTAGAAAAGATTCTCTCTCTAAAACATACGTTTTTCCATGCATATCATATTTCAAAAGAAGAATTTCAAAATTAAGAAAAATTGAAAATTAAAGCAGTTTTGACAACAAGAGATACTTATAACGCAGAATTTTTATTTAAGTAAATTATGATGCAAAACAATATGCAATAATGATTGTAAATAATAATTAGTCTTCATTTAGCTCCTACGTAATAAGTTGATGAAACCACAGGATAAATTACTTAGAAATGAAGGATAAATCTATGGTAGACCGAAACATTTAGCCGGTGTCTGGTATTACATACGTCTTAAACGGAGGAAAATGATTATTATTATTCATTTAGACATTGAAGATTAATGCGATAATGGTTAACTTCAGAACAATAGAAGTTTTATCATACTGCGAGAGATATAATAATGCTTAAAATAATGTAGTACAGAGGCTGTTCGCACATTTTTTAGACGATTTTGGTAAGCGGTAATAAAAAAATGTTTGAGGCAAAAGAAATAATTGCAATTGAACTATGTTTTTGAAAGTCAAAATTATCGTCTGCGGCTTGAAAGTTTTGTTTTTATTCAAAATGGCGTTTTTAACAAAGCAGTGATTCGAAGGCTACATTTATGGTCTTTCCGAAGAGAAATATGCATACTCCGTTCTCCAAAAACGATGAGAGAGTAATGGTTTTGTGATAGCTAAAGCGTCGATAGGTAATATCGTCAACAAGAAAGGAAAAAAAGCGTCAAATTGGAGCCTCAAGTGGGACAAAAATTCCAAACAAGTATCCAAGAGAAAACGCACATCTTCGACTATTGCAAATGTACGTTGTTTAATGTTAAAAGAAAATCCCCCTATTCAAGAGACAGGTGCAAAATCATTAAAATGCTCGGTGTCCACTGTAAACAAAATGATAAACGTTGATTTAAATCTTAAGAAAGCGAAAAAACGCAATGTGCATCGTCTTCTTCCAAATCATATGGCTGAACGCAGGACACGCTGCAGAATTCTATATGAGAAACACTTAGCCAAAGAAAAATGGAAAACAATTGTCACAATAGGTGAATCATGGGTGTAATTAAATGATTGCAACAAAAAAAGAGTCATTTATTATCATAAAAGGGGAGAAAAAATTTAAGTACATGGTTCAAAGAATCGAAAGAAAGTTTTTCTAAGGGATTCATGATTGTTGCTGTTTTTTCTTATAATGGCAAGTTAAAAATAAAGAGAGTGGGAAAATGTCAGGATTTTAAGATTAACTCCAAATACTATCAGGAACATATTTTATCGCCAATTTTTCTGAATGAAATACCATCGCTTTACCCACAGTGCCATCAATCTGTGAGACTCCATTATGACAAAGCTAGCAGTCACACATAAAAATTCACTGTAAATTTCCTAAAAGAAATGGAACAAAAAACTGGTATCAAGGCCATACCCTTCACTGATATCCTTACTAAATCTCCCGATGTATCACCTTTGAATTTTTGTGCTTTCGAACTTTCAAAATCTGCATTATCCAAACGTCGTCCCAAAACCCTCACAGGACACTGGAAAGCCGCTCAGGAGGAATGGGATAGAATACCTCTTCTGACACTTCAAAAGGCATTATTATCCTGGAAATTGCGGTGTCGAAAGATAGTTCAGATTAAGGGATGTCAAATAGAACATTTAAAACACAAGAATTTTATGTAATTTAGTTTTGTGAATACAATATACGTAACGAATAAAAAAATGTGTGAATAGCCTCTGTATATACTCATAAATTTTCATTAGATAAGATAACAACCAATGTCTTGTTAAGTATGTCTATATATATATATATATATATATATATATATATATATATATATATATATATATATATATATATATACAGTGGTACCTCCAAAAAGCGGACAGTCACGGGAACAAAAGTTTTGTCCGTTATTAGGAGGTGTCCGCTATTGGGGAGGACAACAATTTTATAAAAAAGTTTTTGCGCTTTTGTTTTGACATTTGATTGAAAATTATGGCTGCAATTTTAATTAAAAAGGAAAAATTAATTAGTCAAGAAATGAATAACTATTTACTATTTTTCCTTTTAATTGTGTGCTAATCGTTTATCTTGCATTAAATAATCCCAAAATACAATATATATTAGCTAAATTCTTTTAATTACTGCTGAAAAAATCTTTTAACGAAGTTTGATTTCTATTTTTTACACAACAAACCTGTTTTTCAAGATGAATCTTCATAGGATTTAACTTTGCTAGTCCCTCCGAATCTTCGTTGTTCAGAAAGAAATGTTTGAATTGATCGCTGTATTTCAGTGCTTCCGAATAATCTTTGATTTCGCAGTCCTCCATTGGCGATTCCTCATCATCATCCTCAGAAAGTGCTAGTGCTTCAGTGGTGGCCCGATGAATGAAATTGGAAACACGCAAGTTTTCTTCCGCAATGGATAAATCGTCGTCTATCTTGCCTTCCTCTTCAACGCTGACATTTGAATCAAAATTGGCTACTAGATCCGCAAGTTCATTTTTGATTTTTTCGGTAGTGCTGTCAGTTGCCACTTCGCTTGTACTCAAAAATCCCGTCTTCTTAAAACATTTTCGAACACACTCAGGTTCCACCCTTTTAATGGCTCACGTAGTCCAGGAAATTGCATCCAAAACAGATACTGATTTTGCCAACTCTTCGCTGGATTTGCAGGAGATACTCTGTGTCAGAAGCAGATTTCTTTATCGAAATTTAAAGCTTCGGATAATTCCCTGAAATTGGCTGTAGCATTGACCCTGAACAGAATGATTTTTCTCATTTGGTTTTTCATTTTGTTGTCTAACTCCACCAGCCAATCGCTCATTATCTCAGTGGTTATCCACGCTTTCTTATTTGACTTCCATGAAACACTAAATTTTCGCACACCAATGTTATTGAAACATCTAGGCTTCTTAGCTTTTCCAATAACAATTGGAGTTTCGAAGTCTCTCATTATATTGCAACGTAGCAAAAGAGTGAGCCGCTCTTTTGAAATCTTCCCACCACTACATTTTCACCCTTAAAACATAAAATCTTGACCAAAAGGTCGCGGTAAAGGTGACCAGTCTCATTGTAATGATGCAACTTCGAATATGTAAAAATGTCATACAAATATGAAAAGGTTAAGTCGATCCAAGGTTGTCATCATTACATTTATTTGACAAATTTGGAAACGAAGGCTGAAAGCGGTACGTTAATTAAAGAACGAACCGGTCCTGTGTGATGTAAGGTATTGAATAGTGCTACGGCGGCGGTCAACTTGGGGGGTTGATCGCTAGACAAGATTAAGAGATGATGTTGCCAGGGTTTGACATTACACGACAATGGATTTTGTATTCGGATTTACGAGCGGCGTGAAGAAAAACCACGGGCGTCTTGGGTGATTGTTGGCGGTTGCGGTTTCAATATTAGTCGAACGTCGGGAAAACAGGGACGGACATTTTAAATAAGGTCAAGGTGTCGGAGGCATATAAAATTTTAGCTGTTTCAGAATTGGCTAAAAAGAATTTAGAAGGGGGAGCCAAGGAAGAAGGATGGGCTTCAAATATATATAAATTGAGGAGTTTGAAAAACTCAAGAGCTCTCCCTACCTAGAGCCTTGACTCGCAAGAGCTCTCCCTCTCTAGCCCTCTCTCTCTCCCTTCTTTCGGAGATAGCCAATTTGTAAGGTATACACAAGATTCGATTCACAAGAATCGAACTTTTGAGTGAATTAAAGAAGCTGCTTCAGATATGCTAATTTTGGCATACGCGCTTAGTATAAATACCACGCAGCGTCATTAATGAAAAAAAGGAGTTGTTGTTAAGGTTGAAAAAGTGTTATCCTGCGCTAGTGCTTTACGGGCCAGAAGTTTACGTGGCAGTACTGCTGGTTTGACTTACTGTTCGTGAGTATAAAATTATATTGTTCTTGAAAGCTGTATTTACATTCCGTACAAGTAGTACGCATGCTTATTGCTGTAAAAGCCAATTATATGTGCAGCGAATTCAATAAACATTATTTCATGTATAAACTGTGTTTGTATATAATTCAAATAGAGTGCCACTTCAAATTATATACACCCAAGTCTGGGTAGAAGTGAGCATAGATTCTCTATACTGGCGCCGGGAAAATATATATACCCTGGTAGTTAGCGTTACATTTGTAACGAACAACATAATTGAAATTAAAAACTGTGTACTGTGTACGTATATTGATAAAATTGTTGCAAGTACTTATATACTATTTAAAAAAAATGAGTGTTGTAGAACAAAATCCTGCTGGAAATTTTCCTCGGGTAATTATGGTTCAGCAAATTGCGCCATTCGAAGCCACCTTCAATGGCGGCCCCTCAAGCCAATTCCTAAAGAAAATTGAGCATTACTTTCAGCAACAATGCACCCCAGAGGGGGATAAACTTAAAATTGCTCTTGCCGCTTTAAGAGGTAGTGCATATCAGTGGTACACGTGTATGAAAAGCAGTAATCTGATTTTTGACTATTTGTCATTCAAGCAACAGTTTCTTAGTGTTTTTCCAAAGACCTTTAATCAAAGTGAAATTGAAGCGGAAATTTATTCGCTAAGGCAACGTGCAGGTCAGTCTGCGTTAGATTTTGCTATGGAAAAGATTTCCAAGTGTGAGGAATATTTACAAGAGTTGACGGAAGCGATAATCTTAAAAATAGTTATCCAACGTTTGAAGCCAAGTGTTCAAGATTTTTTAGATAATCAAACAATTACAAGCAAGGTTACCCTCCTTCAAGCTTTAGCTAAATATGACAATAGACATTTCTTCGCTACCCCTCACCGTCATTCAGGTACGAGAAGTTTTATACAGCCGCGCCAAAATTTTTCGCGAGTTTCAAACCAGCAGCGTAAGCAGTACCGCAGGCAAAATAATAGAAGCGCACGGCGTGATAATGAAATTAGTGCACTTAAAGAAAATATGGAAGCACCTTACTTGCACTGGCAAGTTGATTCACATGATATGGTTCAACCTGTTAAAACTGTGTGGTCAAATGTATTATTTTGTCCGAGCAGTAATCATTATTTTGAGAATAGTGAAAGTCAGGGTATTTTTGTGGCTTATAAAGAAAGTGAGTCTAGCTGGAATGATGAGGTAATTCCAGTACAAATTTCTGAAAATAGGGCCGATACTAATGCTAGTGGTTTAGAAAATAAATCATCGGACACTTCTATTAATGCTATACCTGATATTATTAATGCTATACCTGATATTATTGATGCTATACCTGATATTTTAGATGATATTCACACATCTGTTAATGAAGGAAATTTAGTAGATGACGAAGTATGCGTTACGGAAGTTAGTGAATACTTATTAGTTGACGACAATAAAAATTCTTTAAACGATAGTAGGAACTCGCTAGGTAATGATGATATTATTTCAAGTTTCCAGCCGAATGGGGATTGTGTAGGCCAGGTTGATAATATGGTTTTAAATAAAGTACATGAAAACCAGACTGAGAATCAGGATGAAAAGTTGACACAGAGTTATACTGTAGGTAGTTTAGCTGATGCTTCGGAAGTTATAGAGAAAGTTTGCAATAAAACGCACGAGTACGAAAAGCTTAATCTTCCTAAAACTGAAGCAGTGTTAAAGAATTTAAATGATAACGATTCTGATGTCGCAAGTTTCAAAGAAACTTTTTCGTCAAAGGAGGATAAAACTAAAGTTAAGGGGGATAAAAAACGTGAAAAAGAGCCTTCAGGTTCCAGCATTAAAACTGCAAATACTGTAGTAATTAAGGCGGTAAACAAGAAGTCGTATAAGCACAAATACGAAAAACAGAGTCAGGTTGTTGAAAAACATGACACAAGCAGCGAGATAAAGCCAGTTACTAAACACGTTGGTGCGGCGTATAAGTTTCAAAAAATAGAATCTGCATTAAAATCTAATGTCTATACTCTTAAAGGTACGGAGAAAAGTAAAGTGTGCACTACAAAACCTCCATCTAAGGATGAACGTGGCACACATAAGGTACACAAGGTTATAAAAAGGAAAAATGACAATTTTAAAGCTCCTTTGCATAAGTACAGGGAACGCAAGATTTCTGCCGCCCAGCAAGGTTGGCCTCCTCCCAAGAGACCTCCTGTCCATCGTCAAGCCGGACCAGCGCCTCAGGACCAACGACCTGCTGCACGAAGGATGCCCACACGGTCAACGAACCCCTTTACTAGGACTGCGACCATCAAGAGAGGTTCAGCGGATTGGACAAACTGGTGCAGTGAAGTTGCTGCATTCATGAGGAACAAGTCTTGTATGAATTCTCTTATTCTAACTCCCACCCTTTAATAAAATCGAACCAAATTGGTTTGAAGTTCCCCATTGTAGATACTGTGTAAACATTTTGAGGGGAAGGGGTGAGCCACTGACAAAAAAACGGCATACTGTTGTTTCATAAATTTTTGAAGGGGACATGTAGTGAAAAAAAATACATACTAACTACAGATAACAAACAACTAACATACTAACTTCGCAAATCATAACACATGTACATTATAAATTGGGGGAGAGCAGATACAGTCAAGAAATGTCATGCTGTGCAATTGTGTTGTCACTTTTAATTAAAATAGATATTTTAGGGCGCAGTTGGCCAGCCCAGTATCCGCAACTCTGGAAATCCACTGTGTAATGGTGTCACCTGGACCCTTCGGGGTTAGTTTTGTAAAATGGTAGTGGCGTTTTTCCCCCACACAACGTGTGGAAGGTTTTTTGGCTTTGCCACCCATTATGTAAAAAGTCAGACCAGCACGCGTTTTCAATTAGTTAACTGAAGCCGTTCAGACCTCAGTTACCTAATTTTTTTTTCGAGGGAGGCCAGTGTAAGGTATACACAAGATTCGATTCACAAGAATCGAACTTTTGAGTGAATTAAAGAAGCTGCTTCAGATATGCTAATTTTGGCATACGCGCTTAGTATAAATACCACGCAGCGTCATTAATGAAAAAAAGGAGTTGTTGTTAAGGTTGAAAAGGTGTTATCCTGCGCTAGTGCTTTACGGGCCAGAAGTTTACGTGGCAGTACTGCTGGTTTGACTTACTGTTCGTGAGTATAAAATTATATTGTTCTTGAAAGCTGTATTTACATTCCGTACAAGTAGTACGCATGCTTATTGCTGTAAAAGCCAATTATATGTGCAGCGAATTCAATAAACATTATTTCATGTATAAACTGTGTTTGTATATAATTCAAATAGAGTGCCACTTCAAATTATATACACCCAAGTCTGGGTAGAAGTGAGCATAGATTCTCTATAAATTCTAAGATCTCTCAGGGAGAGACCTTTTTCTTGATTTGTGTTGTATTGGGTCGAAACGGAAGTTCCCCGTTGCCAATTGAGATTATTGTGTTACGACGAGAGGAAAATATTTTAAATTACCCAAATATAGTTGGTGCAGTTAAATATTGGTGTGTATGTGTGCGCGAAGTAATTTAAAGGCAGTAGCAAACTCCCCGGACGACGTCAGAAGTAAACCTACAAGTGCAACAAAATACATTGTATAGAGTGAGTCCAATATAATTGATTTTTTCTTTAGATCAGTAGGTTCTTTTGGTAGAGGTTTTGATTTTGTTCTTAGAGTTTGGTTTACAAATAGGTGTGGAAGTAATTGATAAAATAATTTAGTGGTATTAGATGTTTTGGATAATTATTCTGTGCTCCCTTGCCTTGTTTTTTAAAAGTTATCTTTTAGAACTATACTTTTTTGTTGAGAATTTGGTTTATGTATGGATAAGTGTTTTTGTTACGAAATTGATTAAAATAAAATGTACAAATGTATAAAAATTGTAAATAAATTAAGTTTAATTTAAATATAAATCAACTCTGTTTTAATTGTTTTTTTAATATTTTTAGTTTACTTGTTCGTCATTGCTAATTACGTCCTGAACTACGGGTTATTTACAAATAAATTTTAAAACACAACGCACCCAACTACCCCTTTATAAATAATTAATGTACTACCCAACTAATTCACGCCCGATAAGATAACTTTGGACGAGCAATACTACACTCATCGGCATTGAAAATGTCTTTGTTATCATATCCTTTGCACAAAGATTTAAGCTTTCTAATCTAATATGTTACTTCATTTTAATTTGCAGACATTTCTTCGCCACAAATCTGTTCAAAAAATATGTTGTGACGTGTCCGGAATATTTCCAACCATCCATTTGAGACGCTATAAGTTTCTAATTTTGAAATGTTTGCCAAAATAATTCAAAGTTTTTCAAAATACCTGTCCGCTATTCGAAGTGTCCGCTATTCAGAGGAAGTAACATGGAGTGTCCTATATAAAAGGACTGGGACTCGTAAAAATGTCCGTTTATTAGAGGTGTTCGCTATTCGGGAGTGTCCGTTAAGGGAGGTTTCTATATATATATATATATATATATATATATATATATATATATATATATATATATATATATATATATATATATATATATATATATACATATATATATATAATACTTTTGGATTTAAAAGGTTCTGCAATATTATTCGAAAATCTTCGTAAAATTTTAAATCCTTTCACATGTTCCATTCTGTGAAACCTAATTTAATGACAGGAAACTATATGAATGATCGTTAGTCTAAAAGGGGACATCAAAATTATCTGTCATAGATTTCCCGAATGCAGGAAATGTGTAAATGGGTCTATATATAGTCGTAATATAAATGTCTGACGTATAGATCAGATAATTGTAGAGCCTATTATCTATGCAGTGATTTATAATTTAGAAAATAAGAAAACCAGTGAAGCCATCAATCTCATATCCTAGGTTTTTTACGTATTCAAGGATTTCTTTTTATTTACGATAAATGGTTTCGAAGCTTTCAAAATGCTTTAATTTTTTTCTAATTAGAGCTATTGTCATCGGTAATATTTTATCGTTAGATAACATTTTAAAGGTTATTAGTTACATTTCATCGGTAGCCTCATTTTAGTGGCAGAGTTCAATTTTTCTCCGGTCTACGCGTATTATTGTTTCTTTTATCAATACCTTACATGTATCAAACATATGTAGGGCCTTTACTGTTACATATGTAAAACCTTTTACATGTGTCAAATCAAGTTTCGAAGCATGACATTTTATGTAATGGGAAATCATATAATTTCTAATTCTTAAATTATTGAAACATGTAACTTATTGCTGAGCAATATCTATACATTGTGAAAAATATCTAGCTCAAGAAATTTTCTGTCAAATAAATACACGGATGGGCAAAACTTAAGGACCGTATGGTTTTTCCCAGTTTCTTCGCAATGGAGTAACCTGGATGAATGAAATTCACACCACAGACTCCTCAATATGTAACACATTGGTGGATGATACATCACACGTCCGAAAATAATACAAAGGTTAATACGGATAATTTATTTAGAAACAGATAGAAACCATTATACATCATGGTACAAAAGCGTATTTCTCAACGATTTAATAAAGCAAATAGGTGATTATCAATAGGAAATATGATGTCCTATAACTGCAAATGTTTCTTTGCACCGTCTAACCATGATTAAAAAGAGTTGGTTTATGAGCTGTTGGGGTAACCTTGCCCACTTCTCTTTCAGTGCTCTTTTCAGTTCATGGGCCTTTTGAAGTGGAGGTATGCGTGTCGCAAGACGTCTCCCTAGAACGTCCCTCACATGTTCTATTGGATTTACGTCTGGGGACTTAGCAAGCCAATACATAAGAGTGACATCCTCGCTTTCGAATGTTTCATCCACAGCACACACACAATGATGTCTGGCATAAACGTCCATTAAAATAAATGAGAACCAATGGCCTCTTGGAAAAGACATACGTGACAAATTATCACCTCACTGTAGTAGCTGTTTCCTGTTACTGAACCTCGTTCGAAAATGGGGAGCTCAGTACGTCGATTTAGAGTGAAGCCTCCTTAGACCATAACACCTGTACTTCCATACCAATCTCTTTCGGTAATGAATTCTATATTTTATCATGCTCCCACCTCTCTCCATATTAGCTGACGTCCAGAATCACTGGCTAGACTTAAGTGACTCTCACCAGTTAAGAGTACCGTGCCACATTGTTGGGCAGTCTAATCTTTATGATCTTAGACTGTAAAGGTTAGACTGACGGTCCACATCATTTTAAATGATGTCCCCGATGTGCAGACGTTAGCTGGATGCGACGATCTGGCAGTCGGGCGAATATACCACTTTTATGTAGACGTCTGGCCACAGTGAACCGCGACACTTTAAGTCCTGTGGCCATCTGCAGCATGTTTCCAATATTTCCCACCGTCTGTCGTCTTTCTCTTTTGGCTTGTGGACGATATAGTCATTCTTTGTGCCACCACCAATGATCTTTCAAACAGCTGTTTCTGTTGCTTTGAAGTCCCTCGACACACGTGTAACAATGCTACGGACGATACCAAACTCTTCGGCTACACAATTCACCCTGCATCCTTCTTCAAGCTTATCAATTATTCTACTACGTGTAAAGTCATCTAGTATCCTACTAAGCATTTTGTCACCTGTAACAGAAATACAATTCACTTTAACTTCTTACGACGATGAGAACACTAAAATTCTATTCCCTAACTTTTCTCATAAGAACACCTTTTTATCAAGACCAGCCCTGCCACGTGCCGTACAACATGACGATCTAGAAATTTACATATGCGTCACCTTTCTACTGATTATTTATCCTTATGTAAATCACCTCAAGCTTTTGGGTTTCTTTTTCCGGGCTTAAACGAGCTGAATACTGTCGGTCCTTAAGTTTTGCACAGGAGTTTATTATATTTTTGCATCACCACTAGAGCAAGGAATCAAGAAATCTATCGCAATCAAGCAAAAAAAAATCTCTAATCATATTAACTAATATATCTAAGACAAAACATTTTAAATGAAAAGGTTCGGATTTATTTGAAAATATGCCTTCAGGTTTCATTCAATATGAATTTCAATGCCTGAATGTAACATTTCTGTATAGATCTTTAACATGGATCTTTTTTGAAAAGGAATACAAAGTGCATATCCAATAACGACATATTTAACGATTTACATGAAAGGTGAATCGTATGATATTCTAAGGTTATACTGAGATGAGCAATTCAATATTTGAATGAAGGTCCTTTTGCTAATATCGATTGACATCTTTTGAGAAAATAGTATTGAAAAATGCCTTCTAGTTCCTACATGTAAACCAGTTCAAAAATACCTTTTTATATACATTTCCGATATTAAAACTTCGTTTTTTCATAACGTAGGATAAGTGTTTTTTTCTCATGTGAAGGAACTGTCGTGATACATTCACCTTTTATTATTCACCACGATGTCTTCCTGGCTACTTTATTATAGGAGTACCAATTAGGTGAGCCAATATTGCTCCCTATAAGGGGGCAACAAGGTAACGACCAATTTTTCGGACCACGTTTCTTGGTGCGTAAGTATAGATATCTAGTTTATTCATAGATATTATTAACGTTAACTCTATATTATAGAAATGAATTCATAAATTTCAAATATGTGGCTGTTTATGTCCCTGGGGACTCTCCAGTCTGGAGTACATATGAAGAGGCAGAAGATAATATAAAGAAAGAAATGGCCAGACGCAGAGATAATTTAAGGGTGCAGTGGCCCAGTTGGAAAGAGAAGTGGGCTAGTGATCTGAAAGTCAATAGTTCGATGCTCGTCGCTGACAAATTCACTGCCGTATACACTAATGGCGGTTGGTGCACGTAAAATCTGTCGTGGCTGCGATATCCTCCAAGTTCTCAAAATTACCCCTGGAGGTGCGGGGTCAAGTGTTCTGGTCTCGTCACTTGACTTGGTTCAAAATTACGAGACTGGTTCTTTGCCCAAGTCGAAGTCCGACCCTTGTGGTGCCACTCAAAGCAGGGGGCGCACCTTCATCACCCATAGCCTTCGGGACTTAATCTAATGTTGCTGTTGGTTAAGTGGCATAAGCAACAACAACGACGGACCCCCGGCGAGGAACAGGGAGATTATCACAGCTCCCACTCCTGCACCTGCACACACACACACACACACACAGATATATATATATATATATATATATATATATATATATATATATATATATATATATATATATATATATATATATATATATATGCAGGCACCAGTATACAGCATAGATAAATATTCTATACAAATGGCTTTTCAATATACGACGCAAAAAAAAGTGAAAAATAAGCAGTCCATCAAGGTCTCCATAATGGTAAGCAGATTGAGAAATCACTCTATAACAAAATGTTAAATATGAAAGAGAAAAAGGGTATTTAGATAATATGATAGTTTTCATGAATGATATATTTCGACAGAAGAAATAAAAAGCATGATGTAATGAAATATATGGGAACCCATAAAATACCAAATACTCTTCTTCTCTTATTTTTTCGTGAATAACTATTACCTGCTTTCTGTGGTAGTACTGATAAATCATCTTTCTTTCTCACTGAAACTGACAAAGTGAAAACTTAATTTTATTTTATAAGATGTGCAAAAGATTTTTTTTCTTGGGATTTAATATACATTGAAGAGGAAAAAAATAATCATAAGTGTCAAAAGCAGAATCATTATGTATTTGAAATACTTCTTTGGAAAATTTCATAAATCGAAAGTAAATATCACATATACAGATCATTACTGATAGATTCATGTATAACAACACTACATGATAATTAAATATTAGTACTTATGAATATGCTTTTTGACAAAATCACTCACATTTGAGTTTTGACGCTGAACCAATCGAAGTATCTATCATTCAGTGTTATAACCATACTAATTTTGCAAAAAAATCAAGATAAATTATGTATTTACACTCAAACAATTACCTTTTTTTTCATATTTGTTTCAAAAAATATCATTTGTACAAAAAAACCCAAGAAAACAAGATATGAACATTTCCTTATAAGTTATTAAAGTTTGTTTACAAAGATGCAATGGAATATTAAATAAAATTTAATTAACTTTTATTCCTTGTTCCTAGTTTCCGAAACCTTTTACGTAAAAAATAGGAATTTTTACCAAAATATATCTAAAGATATATGTACCCCCTTCTAAATATCTTGTTAATTAAACAATGCTTAGAAATTAGAAACATATGAAAATATATTTGTTTGCTTTTTAATATGATTGTAATTTTATTAGAATATATCTATAATTAAAATAAATAAATATATATATATATATATATAGCATAAATTGTATACCGAAAATATACGTTATGTTAATAAACACTGAATGAACATTGAAACTGTTAAGTTATTAGGAAAGATGACTTGAGGAGTTGTAACATAAAGCTATATTTACAGCAGCAACTATACACATTAAGTAAAAGATTTAAAACGAGGAGCACCTACTGTTACAGGCCCCTCTTTGTAAACACATCCGCACGCCAGAGAGACAAAAGGAGAAGTGCAGACATAAGTGCGCCAACCTTGGCGGCGGCTGAGTTCAATCGCAGCCTTTGGCGACAAATGGGGAATGAGCATGGAATATCCCGACAGAAACGAAACCTGCTTTATATACAATGTACATTTCTTAAGATGTGGTTTATGATTAAAAAAAATCTCTCAAATAACAGCCATCGAAAGAAATTTTACTCTGTCTAAAATTTGGAGGTGATATGCTTAATCTCAAAAATTTTATTATAATGTTACTTAACTGTATACAGAATGAAGCACGCAAGTGCCTACTCAAGATTTTTAAACAATAGGAAAATTTAAACAAACATGTGGCAGCTGTTAACGTATAAGCCCTATAGATAAGCGTATTAGATAAATTGGTTACCCACAGACCTCTCGTAAATCAGAAGACTTTTGTATTTGCATAAAATTGGGGATTCCTACTTAGGAAAACATCACAGGATTTATTCGGCTCTCTGGCTGGCTTTTTGAATTGAACCATTCACAAGTCAAATCGATAAAGTCAACTTTTTGAACTTTTTGAAACTTTAGTGTCAAAACACTTGATTGAATCCTAACTTTTTGTATTCATCATAAATTTACCAAATAATAAGAATTAACACCACTAAATAAAAAATTGTTTTTAGCAATCGAATAACAAGTAACTTTTTTCTGAAGCCAATCAAGGTAAGTCCCGACTCTAATGTATAATCGTTGCAATAATGAAATTCAAACGCAGAAGCAAGTACTTGATGATAACGGTAAATCGTTTAATGTTGTTTCATCACAAAAAAGGTAAAATAAATTAGTCATATACAGTCCAACTGCTGAAAAAATAAGTCCTTGTGAATTATTAACCTTTTAAGGGGCAACAACCTCCAACGTTTGCACGGTGCAGACTTTTTTCCCTTTTTTTTAACCTAAATAATCTTGAATAATTTTCCAATTAAAGGTTGCAGAATGTTTTTACTTCTTTAAACTGATAAAAGATGGCAGTACTAACCATTTTTCTGATCATTTAACTGGAATAGAGTGAATGCAAGTGAAAAAAAGACTAGATTCAGGCGTTTGTGTGATGTAGGTAAATTACACTTAATAATTAAGATGATAGCATATAATTAATACATAACGCGCGTGGTAATGTCTGTTTTAAATATATTTGCATTGTTGAAACTCTGTAAGCCTCTACTCAACTTGTTCCAACTAGCGGCGATCCAATTTTTAATTGCTTGATTATTACTGAAGATTATTAGAAAAAGGTGCGCAATTTTTTTGATAATGGGAGGTAGCATGAGAGTATGTTAAAATATTGGATCACGGCTAGAACTAATATTTGATTCCTTAATTTTACTAATAATTTATAATTAAATAACTAAATATGACTGTAACATTTATGTGCATTATATTCTTTTACTTGTTAAACTGGCTGGTATATTGTATTTTATTAGTTTTTTTTAGTGGCTGGTATGTATTCAATATAGTTAATTATTAATTTTAGAGTGTTTTATTTTTGTTTTTTCAATTAATAGTAAATTTTGTATAATGAACCCAAACCCTTGTGTAAGCTGGGCTGGTAGGCAATGTAACGAGATCTTCGCCATTTCTGCACATTCCCAGACTCTACACCGGATAAAGGGATTAGCAAAAGTACCCATTTCAAGAAACATCTCGAAAACAGACATTGAAATGGTTTTACGCGCAACTCAGCGCTCCGTCACGAAAACACCTGCAGACGCGCATGGATACGCCTGAGATCGCCAAACGCCGAGTTAGTTCCAGAGTTTAAAATAAAAGAAAATAAATCCTGATTTGATGCACGATCAAAGTTTGAAAATAAAATACTATACTGCCTATCAAATTATAATTCAAGCCCCTCAAATTCTGTTGGTCCGAATTTCCCTGTTAAAATCAAGGAGCGAAGACGCACTCATTTTCACCCACGAGTAGCCATACAAAGGGGTAAGAGGGTCATGGAATGGAGAATTTTGGAGGGGGGAGTGATTTTCTGCGGGCTCTCTCTCGACCGACGACTTTGAAAAAGGTGGGGAGCCTTGAACTCTACTAGCCGAGAGATGCAAGTTGGATCTGGGGATGATTCGATTTTAGACCGAGCGAGCCCTAGATGTCTGAGGAAGGGAAGATTGACTATAAGACCTGCTAGCCCATTCCCTTTTAAATTCTGCTATTGAAGACGGTACCGTCCCCCTTTTTTTATTTATTCGCTGCAGCTTTAAACATGTTTTTCCTTAATTTTTTTATTTTATTTAACTTAATTATCAATGAATTAAAATTTTTGGTTACCAGCCACTTACGCGAACTTGTTTAAATTAAATTATATTGTGAAAGGTGCTGTTGATGAGAACTAGAGGAGAGTAGATCCTCAGTGTGTAATCTGCCTATAGGCAGAGTAATATTAATGGCCGTACAACGTTCAAATAAATTATGTTATTTTTTTTTGTATAGATGTTGTCATGTCGTTCAGTTGCCTCGTAGTTTTCTTCGTTCCTTTTAGGTAATTTTTATTTCAGCTTTCTTTTCAGTGAACTATTTTCAAGTTAATTTAAAATAATTTTCATGATTCAGCCCTCTACAGCAGGCGCATCAGCAGTGAGCCAGACATTGTATTTTAATGGGTTATTGCTTATCACAACCCGCATCTTTAAAAGGTACTAACCACGACGCAAGTGAATTAATAGGTTTCATGTAACCTTTTTTTAAACACCTCTAAGATGTATGTAAGCTTAACAATCTTAATAAATTATTTTAATTTAACTCTCCCCGTTATAACGTTTTAAAAAACGTAACATTTGCACTGTGCAAACGACGCCCCTCAAAGAATTGAAAAATTATTTCATTTTCTTTTCTGTAGTGAAAAAAATAATTTGAATACTGAATAGGATGTTTTTTGATTCCTTTTTTACCTTTCCAAATCAACTGAGTCCCTTAGTCATGCAAACATGGCAATAATTACACCAAGGCTATTCTATGTCATAGATTTTATATCTCGTCACAAAAAAATTTACATCTGTAAAATGCATTCTACAATGTTTATTTGAATTTAAATTTTTTAGAGGAATTTTGTAAAGAAATGTATATTATTTTATCGCTTTCCTCTACTATTTGTTTTATGGACTTAACAGATTCGGCAAGGGAGCTGCTAAATTAGCTGAGTATACACTGAAAAAAAAGGATTATGCATCGATGGACTATGAACCATAGAACTGGCGAGCGAAAAAAATATGGTTTCTGAAAATCAAACACAATGCTCTAAGAATCTAAACCCACTATATTCACATAATATTCTGGATGTTGAAAATGTCCAAAGAATTTGGGATATAGTATTGTGCCATAAAGTAATGTTAAGTTGTTTAAAAACAAAAAAAATAGAGGAATTTCGGATATCAGTGATATGAAGAAATGGTGAGAGAGCATAACCTAACCTATAATGTAAGGATGCATTCTGATGGTAATTGTAACTTTTTTGTGAATTAGGTAAGAGACTAAAGTTTGTCGGGTGACTAATTGATCTGACTTTGATATTTAATCATTACCCTTCATGGTCCTCTTTCAATTGGGCAAACTCCTTGAAGCTATAATACCATTCGCATACACGCTTCTTCCGTGGGTTTGAAAATTATGTTTAAATGATATTGCATTCGAACCTATATTTTGTACTTTATTGTCAAACAATTAAGAAAAAAAATTGCTTTTAAACTCTCTACCTTTCGTTCTGTTAAATGTTTTTATCGAATAACCTACACATAACGCCTCTCTATTACATATATTCTTTAGACAGCATGTTCTTTTTTTTGTAATAGGTAGGATACAAGTAAAAAACAGAATACTAACAACAAATAATAAAATAACACAAAAAGTAGAAAAATGTAGAAGCCGCCCATCAGATCTTTCACTTCCTAGTATTGGACTCAAAAATGCCGGTTAGAGAGGGCAGTGAGTATCGAAAGGTGAAGTATGCCCAACACTTGGGATCTAGTATAAAGAGTACAGGAGGAACTCTGAAGGATATTTATACAGTTCAAAGGTTTTCCTTCACAATCGTGGTCCGTTTTTAGTTGGTACATCCAAACAAATATTTTTCATGGGGTATCTGGACTGAATTTTCTGTTAACAAGCTAAATTATGCATAAATTCCTAGATCTTCGAGGCAAAAATTACTCAATCCCAAATATAACTTCACATCGGGTAACAGTAAGAAAAACTTCTGTGGATTTCAGATTTCAAATATTCTTTTAGCCTGATGGACCACAAAAACAAATTCAATTGTAGGAGATCCAAGGTATATTTTAGTATGAAATTTATTTCTGAAGGATATTCTAACTTCTCGTACATTAGTCAAGTTATGCCTCCTATAAATGGTTTTATCGTTTTGCTGTTAGTCGACAAAAGCATGCATTTATGTGAGCAGTTTTCAGTACTCTTGTAGCTAGACGGAGTCCTTTTTTCTATAATATCGAGTTTTTTTCGTTTGGTACATTGTTACGCAGTGCTCAATGCCTCATAATGATAGTAAAATTTCAATATTCAGGAAGTATTTCACCTATTGGAATTTCTTTTTAAAAGTAAGTAAATTATTTCAACTTTAAAAGCAGCAAAATAATGTAATTAATTTATAACAGTCATCAAATGAAATGGAAAAATTATAGTAAAATTTGACATGATTTCAACCCAATATATTCTCAAAATGACAATTATTTTGAATAAATAATTAAACCAGGAAACACCTTTCTACTGTTGTTGAAATTGTTTAAATCTCAGTCTGAAACCCTTTTAACTATAATTTACTTGACTGACTAGGTTTTATTACTCGCAGCATGGCTATCCATGCGTATCCTTTAGTGTAAAAGAAAACCATTGCATTTCATATAGGGGAATAGATTTTTTGGAAACCATTGATTTCTTTCAATCTTAAACTAACAGAAAATATTGAAAGCATCGGAAAATTTTTGAAAAATAATATAAAATGCATCAAGATTTTACATGATTATATCATTTCATTTCATTAATATTTTATTTACTACATTACTCTCCAGATTTTCACTTATACCACTTATATAAATTCTCACTAGTCATTATCTCTTCAGACTGAAAACGATTTATTTTATTACCTAGTTAATATTTTGCTTTCAAAGTAAATTTGGTAACAATGACAATTTGTTGATTCCTATAACTTTATAAGTTCCCAAATTGTCCTTTTCGAGGAGACTTTCCAGACCTCTTTCTTTTCTCTCCTTTGTTCATGGGGTCTCAAGACTAGTAGTTCTGGGCTATTGTTCAATTTTGTTTATCACAAGCAATCACCGAAACGATCTCTTTTGCACGTGCTTGATCTCTCGGCATCTACAGATTGCTCTGCGGAGTTTCCTGAAATTGCATATTTTTAGAAATATCTATGTATTTCCTCATTCTCAAAAATAATAATAATCATCATATCCTGGATAAAAGTCTTAAATGTCTGCATTTTTCTTATCGTCGAAGATCCCACTGTCCTGCTAATTTTCATACTATCTTTTGGAACTAAAACTTTTCACTCTCTATTCCTGCTGTGCTTTGCACAAATGTATTCTTTCCGATTTAGTTTCTACTGCTCTTTTTCTTAGCGATTTATGGGACCAAGTTAAAACTTTCTATCTATATTTCTTCCGTATTTTTTTTCCGTATTTATATTTCTCAGACGAAATGTATCATTTATCACTTTAAAATCGTCTTTTCTCTATTTCTGATCTGCAAATCATTTTATAACATTAGTTATCCAATCAAATACTTAAAATTAATAGATATTTCCTCTAACATAAGCTGACTAGATAGGCATTCATGCTCATATTAACTAGTGAAAATAGTTGAAATTTTAAATGCATATTATTAAGGGAATTGTAGATAGGATTTTGTTTTCAAGTATACATACATACATACATACGTTGCCGCTAAGTACGTTGATATACTGAAAGGTCTCCTGTAACGGATCAATCAGGTACGCCTCCAATACGCCAAGCAAGGCAACTGGATCCTGCTTCACGACAATGCCTGGTCACATACTGCCTTTCTGGTGTAGCAGTTCCTGGCCAACAGGCGAGTTGTGTCCCCGAATAACCTACCCTACTCCCCAGACTTATCTCCCCCGGACTTTTTCTTGTTCCCAAAATTGAAATCCGCCCTAAAGGGCCACAGGTTTTCGGAAATTTTGGACATCCAACATAATGCTACGACCCAGCTGAAGGCCATCCCTAAAGACGACTGTGCCAGGAGTTTCCTAGACTTGTACAGCCGTTCCCAGATGTGCATTACCGCCTAAGGGGATTACTTCGAAGGACAGTAACAAATCTTTCATGTAAGACAACAATCCATTGTAATTATAGACACAGTCACCGAACTTTCTGGACAAAGGTTGTATAATGTATAATAATCTTTTATTCTTATATATATATTTTTAAGAAGTTCAAATTAAGGGACCATTTTTTTATTTTAAGGTTATTTAATGGGGTTAAACCTCCTTCATAAATAATGACTGGCGGAAATAGACTTAATATATATATATATATATATATTAAGCGCAGGTACTTCGCCTATATTACACCGCAGTTTTACTGTCCATTTCATTATGGGGGCACCATAAAGGCGTACAGAATTAATCCCTATGAAGGGACAACACAAACGAGGCATTCTTCGTGGCGTGATGCTGGAATTCGATCCGAGCACCGAGAATACCAAAAACCAGCGCGATATACCACAGGGCCGCCACAAGCCCTTTTATAATATATATATATATATATATATATATATATATATATATATATATATATATATATATATATATATATATATATATATATATATATAAATTGCTCTAAAATTACATAGCTGGTGTGATGTATTTATAGACGAAGCAAAGGTTTGAAGCTCGTATTGAATATAAATTATAAACTTTAAAAATAATATAACATAAATTATTTAAATCCTAAATAGCACAAAATAATATACCAGGTAAGAAAGTAATTAACTTACTTAGTACAATGAAACATTGAAATACCTGTTATTATAAATTTTAATGTCTTGCACATGCCTGTTTATAGACTGCTTGCGTAGACTGCAAGCATAGACTGCTTGCGTCTGCACAATTTAAAAAAGAAAAGAAGATTTAATAGACCGTCCATAAAATGAAGTGGTTTCAAACTTTTGACTTTAATTTTCAAAATAAAGTTAAAATTTCGATAACGTAAATAAACATAGTTTTAACTAAGAGTGTTAATGAACTTTATAGCTAAATAATTAAAAGACCTGCACTTTGCAATATGGCGACTATTTTATATATTTTATAAATCGTTTAAAGAGCCAGCGAAAAAAGAGAAAATCCTGCTATAAAATTATTTTACTGTTTATGGTTACACATTGTCAAGTGGTATGTAAATAACCTCAATCTATCCTTTAAACATAAATCAATATAAACGCTTCATAAGGTAATGTACTTTATTAAAATCCTTTTAAAATATATTGCTAAAAGAATTAATTGGTTTATGTCAATAACAGCGTTGGTACGTACTAGAAAATAATTTTAATGAAACCTAACATGTTATAACTAACTTTCAAAATGACACTTTACAGAACTTTTAAATAAGGATTGCTTCCTTAATGGATATTTTAAATTATAATGTGATCCTTGCACATTATTGTGAACTGAAAACTGAAGTATTTCATGATATAAAATATATCGCTAAGTGTATCTTAATATTTAAACACGTTCTGAAATTTAAAATTATAGTTAAGCTTTAAAGTTGAAATATTTAGCAGCAAATTTCACACTTTTATTGAATAATTCAATGTGTTGTCACTATTCAATATTAATCTGAAAGTACTGTTTCTGAGATAAAGTGTTTTACAAAGACGTAAATTGTCAACTATTAATACGTAGGCGGAATATATTTTAAATTTATGAAAAACTCCTTAAAAGCTTCAATATTCCCTACATCTGCAGCTGTTTTTACACAATAAAAACTTACATTAGAATTCTTATGAACCATATTAAAAGGAATTTTACCAGAAATTTTCGAACAAGTAGGTATTTGATGTATTTAATTAAAAAAAAAACACTTGTTGTTGTTGTTTCCAATGCCCCCTGGCTGGAAGTATTCCAGACCAGGCCCATAAAGGATAGCAGGCTGAGGGGTGCGGCTCCTTATTATATTGGCATAACAACGATAGGAGTCTGATTTAGTCCGATGCCACCTTAATTTTGACCGAGCAGTCCCAGAGACGACATCTGGGGAGGATCGTACCCTATCTCACCCTCTCTGACCTCATAGAGTGATTTCTATGGATTTAACGTGAGCATATCTGGCCTAGATACGAAGGTATTTAATGGCGCTTATCGGGATTAGATAGGAGCCCCCTCAGCCCCTCAGCTCCGACTCGCTACCACAATGCTACCTCGGGCTTAAGGGGACAAGGGACCTTGAACCTCGTTTTTTAAATTTTTAAATTTTTACTCATCATACCACATGAGTTTAATTAATATTCATTTTTAGTGTATTGAATTAACTTAGAATCCCCAAATAAGTATTTTGTAGAAGAATAAGAATTTTTTTTCAAAATTTTTTCAAAAATACTAGAAATTTTCAAAATTTTTCCGTGAACATTCAGTTTTTTCCCGATTTCTTCCAAATTTCTCAGGATTGTTAATGGAATTGTTTATTATAACACTGTGCATTGCTCTTTGAAACCACAAATATTTATCAAATTTATAGACCATGAAATATAGAAAATACATGCAAAATCCTTAAAATGATAACAGGCAGAATAAAAAAAAAAAGTTATTTAGGACATTAGTTTCCTCCAAGAAAAAATCAATGCACAATTATCTTTATAAACACATGGTTAATTTATATTAAAGCATTTAATTTTTTAAATGATTTCGAATATACATGGAACTTTTTGAATAATGTTAAAATTTTTGAATTTTTTTCTTTTGAAAAACAGGCCTTTTTCTACTAAAAAATTCTAATTTTGAATTCTAATGGTCTTCAATGCAGTAAAAGAAGATTCTTAATTATTCTCATTCTGTGTATAGGCATAAAAATTGAAAATAAAATAATTTCAGTTTCAAGATCCCTTGCCCCCTTAAGGGGAGTGGTCACTTTTACGTACCTTTAAAAATATCATTTTTAGACCTATGTTCGATTGTATGTACTACTCATGATTTTTGCTTGATTTACACGAAATTGTTTGAGTAACTGCCTATAATACTGTTTATTATAGATGCAATTTTTCAAGGTAATTAATAAAATTGACTTTTTATGCATAAAAAGTGAATATTTTTTTTTAAATCGAGCATTTTGCAGTCAACTACTGTGCGCATTCTGTCAAAATAAATTATTAAGGTACATTAATAATTTTTTACTATATGTGATTACAATACTTCACGCAACAATATCCAGCAACATTATTCTAAAATATATTAAAACATTTTCGTACGTGCTATTTTTAATTAGAAATTTCAAAAATGATTGAGTAAAAGCTTATAAAAAAATTCTTTAAAAATAATAAAATATATTAAGGTTAAAAAATTTTGGGGGATTTTGTTGTCTAAAGTGCTGTAATCACATATAGTAAACAATTATTAATGTATCTTAATAATTTATTTTGATAGAATGCGCACAGTAATTGACTGAAAAATGCTCGATTTAAAAAAAATATTCACTTTTTATGCATAAAAAATCATTTTATTCTTTTATTAATTACCTTGAAATATTCCATATAAAATAAACAGTATTATAAGCAGTTACTCAAAAAATTTCATGTAAATCAAGCAAAAATCATGAATAGTACATACAATCCAGCATAGGTCTAAAAATTGTACTTTTAAAGGTACGTAAAAGTGACCACTCCCCTTAAAGGAACAGAAACATGTTATAAAAATATATACACTGATACTGTTTTGTATCACATTATGACAAGAAATATTCTTTTATCTGAGAGTTTACAAAGATAGTTTCATAAAAATTACGTTTAACTACTGTTTATTGCAAATAGGAAAGTGAGATAAGCATCCGTTAAAAAAAAGTTTTGAAGAAAGCATCTGCTATTTACTTGGTCCTTCGTTATCAGCCACTGTTTCAAACAAATTTCTTATCTTCATTCCTAAAATCTGAGTAATGGGTCCTATTACTAAATAAGTATGTTATGAAAGTTATTTGAACAACAAGGTTACCTATTTCATTAATATTATTTAACTGATCGTAATTGCTCTTATTGAATCTTTCCAACGATAAGTTTCAATTGCTCTATGTAACTCGTTTATTGCCGCAAAACAAGCAAAACTCGTCATTTACCATCTATCGAACGTCTGATAAAGCTTTTGTGTTTTTGAATTATGATATCCGACTAAGATGACAATTCTAAATTTTTTTAATTCATATTGTTAAAGAATTTAGATTTTTGAAATTAGAGAGACTTAATTATGAGAAGCAGCTATGAATTTCAATAAAAGAGAAAACTTTGACTTTTTAAAGAACTTATATGTTATCAAATATGTAAACGACTATTGTGATAACTAAAAATGTAATAATGATGTGCCGATGAAATTTTTCAGACATGTTTTTTATAATACTAATAATAAAGTTAACTACATATTTAGTTCCAAGTATATTTGCTGATTTGTAGAGGCATTTATAAAAAATCTCATGACAAAATGCGATCTCATGAGAAGATACAAAAATTTATAAAAAATGTCATGATAGTAACTCGTTTATTGCAGCAAACAAACAAAACTCATCATTTACCATCTATCGAACGTCTGATAACGCTTTTGTGTTTTTTGAATTATGATATCCGACTACGATGAAAATTCCGAATTTTTTTAAATTCATATTGTTTAAAGAATTTAGATTTCTGAAATTAGAGAGACTTATAATTATGAGAAGCAGCTATGAATTTCAATAAAAGAGAAAAATCTAATTGACTTTTTAAAGAACTTATATGTTATCAAAAATGTAAACGATTATTGTGATAACTAAAAATGTAATAACCCATAGAGACCCGAGCCTAAAATAATGCACTTTATTCACAATTTTTAACTTTATCTAGCATAAATAGCATTAAGTGAAACAAATATAAACAAAAAAATTCAATTCAATATTTTTAATTATGTTAATTAAGTGGTACCCAAATGGGTACCTTGGGTTTCAATACAGACAAAATCAGTTACTTGTCATGAAATTCTAGGAAACGGTTTCTGTTTTGCAAGTTCAAAAATAGATTACATTTAATGCATCTAACTCTGGATTTTCCTTTACAGCCTGAATTGCGGCATTTCTTCTGATTTTGCAATTTGGAGTGCACTGGGAAATGCCCCATTTTGTCGTACCTCATATGATTGCCTGGAATGGGAATCACTTTTTGGACATATTTTTCGCTGAACTGCCTTCTAATAATTTTGAGGTTTCTTTAATAATTAAACTTTCTGCAATTACAAGTTTGAATTGCATCAGTTGTAGATAGTCTTTTCTTAGCACTTGACTTTGTTTGCAATGGCGTGTGCATAGTATGCATTATACGTTGTCATGTCAAGGAAATGTGCAAAAATACGCATTGGCCATATTTTGGTACGTGTTGAAATGCGATAGTATGAAATAAATCTATCCATTTGATCTACTCCACCCATATAATATTATATGCTTTCACATCAGCAGGTTGCTTGAAATCTACCCTCCTATTTGCTTCCTTGCTCCATCTCTTGCAAGTTCCTTCTGGGTTGATGCAAAATGCGCTGGACAACATCAATACCGACTTGTTGTCCTTCCATTTGACTAAACAGGCTTTTCCACCTTCACGAATTCGGAATTTAAAAGACCCTCTTTCCATATCTCTATCTTGTGGAAAATTAGCTGCAGTACCATCAGTTCGTTTGCTCATTACGGTACCAGCCAAAAAAAAATTCTGGCACTAAGGTAATCAAGAATTGGTATACCCAGGGATAGATTTGAGGCGGAACGCGCCGGAACGGCGTTCCGGTACCTCTCTTTATCAATAATTTGGAATACCCCCCCCCCACACACACACACCCCGGAAGGTTACCGTTCCGGCACCTCTACTATTTCTAGAAATCTAGCAATGGGTATACCTGTGAAAAACCTGTCCGTAAAAGATGAAAAAATGATGTCTCTGGCACTGTACTAACTAAATGCTTTACTATAGCTCCTCCTAAACCATAAGATGTATTTTCCTCTGTTTGGCCCTGTATCTGCACCCGCATAGATAACAAAATCCAAAACTAACCTATCCTGTGTAGTGAGTACAAATTTTTTCAATACTATAGGGTTAGGCTTTGATGGGACAGATTGCCTCATTGCACAACGACCAGAAAATGGGATCATCTGCTCATCAGTGGACAAACATTTTTTCCGAGGCAGATCTTTTTCTCTTTTTCCTTTCTGGTTTAGAGCAGCAGGTAGTACCTTTACAGGAGTAATTATTTCTTCTCCATTGTGCACAGTCTTCACTTTGAGGTTCGAAATTCTCAAGGAAATCAGGGTCATTAGTATCTGATAGTTCTCTAACACTTTTCGCAAGAAGAGCTTGAATTTCCTCTTCTGTCAGATAACGAACTAAAAAAATAAAATAACAATTTTTTTAGCATTCGAGACCCGAGGTCCCCAATTGGGTACCTTCTTTTTGAACATCGTTAATAACACAAATAAATATAAATAATGTGTATTACTCCATGTTTATATAGTCACTATAGTCTAAACTTTAAATAAATATAACACAACATGTAAAAGAAAAATTTTAAAGAATAAAAATAAATAGTTTTCTTACCCCTAGTACGTCTAGAAGCCATTTTCAGATTTCCCGCCACTATAACTGAAGAACCTGACTTCCGATCTGGAACTGGTAGCACCATCTATCAGGAATCCCTTAAAATAGACTTTACCTACTTAGGTCCAATCGGTTTCGAAGATGATAAAGGTAATTAATGTTTCTGGGAATGTTTTAAAAAAGGTACCCAATTAGGTACCGTGGGACTCAAGAGGTTAATGATGTGCCGGTGAAATTTTTCAGACATGTTTTTTATAATACTAATAATCAAGTTAACTACATATTTAGTTCCAAGTACATTTGCTGATTTGTAGAGGCATTTATAAAAATATCTCATGAGAAAATAATGAAATTTTAAGAGTAATTCCATATAATCACCTGTATTATTTTCAGTTTTCAAAATGTTGATTGCATTTTAGTACATTCCACTCATGAGTGCTTTACGTATATATAATAAAAAAAATAATGCTATATACATAATTTGTTTTTTACTAGAGCATGAGCCTTTCAGGTAAACATTTACTAAATTTGTACCGAAATTCTTCAATTTTGTAAAATGTTGCATACTTATGATCTATTGTTTCATAATTTTCATATTTTGGTATTACATTCCTATAAAAATAAGTCAGAAATTTCGCAAGTACAGTTTTTGAAAAACTACAAAACCCTGAAAAAATTCTAAACAAATAGATATAAAAAAGGTCCTACGACATTGACTTACTTATTTTTGTAGGAGTTCTTAGATGCAAATGACTAAATATATAATTATTACTCCAAAGAAATTTTATTTCTAAAAATAAATTTCTTATTACCTCATTCAATACAACTATGCTATTTTACTCTGAAAGATTTTTTATTGTATCACACCCAATTAGGTACCGTGAGACTCAAGAGAATAATGATGTGCCGGTCAAATTTTTCAGATATGTTTTTTATAATACTAATAATCAAGTTAACTACATATTAAGTTCCAAGTACATTTGCTGATTTATAGAGGCATTTATAAAAATATCTCATGAGAAAATAATGAAATTTTACGAGTAATTCCATATAATCACCTGTATTATTTTCAATTTTCAAAATGTTGATTGCACTTAGTACATTCCACTCATAAGTGCTTTACGTATATATAATAAAAAAAATTAATGTTATATACATAATTTGTTTTTTACTAGAGCATGAGCCGTTCAGGTAAAAGTTTGCTAAATTTGTACCGAAATTCCTCAATTTTGTAAAATGTTGCATACTTATGGTCTATTGTTTCATAATTTTCATATTTTGATATTACATTCCTATAAAAATAAGTCAGAAATTTCGCAAGTACAGTTTTTGAAAAACTACAAAACCCTGAAAAAAATCTAAATAAATAGATATAAAAAAGGTCCTACGACATTGACTTACTTATTTTTGTAGGAGTTCTTAGATGCAAATGACTAAATATATAATTATTACTCCAAAAATTTTATTTCTAAAAATAAATTTCTTATTACCTCATTCAATACAACTATGTTATTTTACTCTGAAAGATTTTTTATTGTATCATCAATAGTCAACTCATTATATTGTTAGTTCAATTTATAAATTACTGTATATTGACATACTAATATACTAACTTTTTTCATCTATATATCTATCGCCTGGTGTAAAACATCGAACGCTTGCATACGAGATTCTCAAAGAAATATTTTGAACAAAGAAATGATTTATGTGATTCCCTATTTAACGTTAAAAAATGCTTCTGAATACATTCTTCTAAATTTAATAGGAATATACATGAATTTCTCAAGCTATGCATATTTATAAACTGATTAAAAGTTGAGATAAAAAGTAACAGACCATTTCAAAAATCCTACATTACAATAATATAAAAAATGTAACCACATATAAAAATGTACCGCATATTCGGTAAAATATGTAACCTCATTTCAAATAGGACACTTTTTTAAAGCATTATTAAATGCCTTACTCACATATCAGATCAGTAACCATAATCATATCTCAACAATCAAAGAAATTTAACAATATATTCAACGAAAACAAATATTGTAAAGATTATAAGTGCTTTTCTAAAAAATAATTTTATTCTACAATGAAACCTAATGTAACGAAATAGAAAACATTTGCCTTCGTTCTCATGCTGAACAGTTTGAGATATTTTAAGCAAACACCTCTGATGAGAATGGCAGAAAACCCAACCAAAAGTTTATTTTATTTAACAAGCTCTATCCTTGAGACCGGTCAGATTACAAGAATTCGCACTAACCTAATTACTTTGTATGATAGACAGAGCCTGCGGCAGAACATTGATGTGAAACAAGAGAGTTGCTATAAATAGACGGCTCTAGTTTTCAAACTATTCCCTTCATTAACATTTGATATCAATCACGGTTATAACTTTTATTATTATGCCTATATAGAAAGCATATAAAGGTACTTAAAATACCACTCTCATGTAGGATATTTAACTAATATGCCGTTATATATGTATATATATATATATATACACACACAAACTATCTACCAATAAATATTTGGACACCCATGCAAATGACGATATCTGCGTCCTGATATATGTCACGCCCTCCGCCGTTAAATATCGTCTAGGAAAGAACATTGGTATTAGTCGCATGCGAGATGCCACGAAGGACAGAGTAATATTATTTCGAGAAAGGTGTAATCGTCGGGTATCACAGCAATGGCCGATCCTTAAGGGGTGTATCTAGCGAGCTGAATCACCCAAAATCGACAGTGGCCTAAGTGTTCAGAAGTGGGGAAGGTGAGCAGTGATCGTCGGAAGGTGCCCCGATTCGGCACACTACGAAACTGGGAGATAGAGACCGACGGGTGATGTCCAGCGAAATTCAGAAGAACTGCACCCAATCGACTGCCCATATACTCCAGGAGATTCAATAAGCATCCGGAAGTGTTCGATGAACATCATCCGTAAGGAAGCACATCTGCTTAGTTTCCATGGTCGTGCTGCCGCTCATAAGCCTTTGATCAAGAAGTCCAATCCTGCTGCTCGGTTAATGTGGTGCAAAGCACGTCTAAAGTGGATCGTAGATCAGTGTATACAGAATATCTGGAGCGACGAATCAAGGTTCAACCTCAACAGTTCGGATGGTAGGGTCTGAATATGGTGTCTGCATGGAGAACGCCTCATGCTAGAATGCATTGTGCCCACAGTAATGTTCGGCGGAGGTGGAATTATGGACTAGAGGTGTTTCTTCTGATATGGACTGGGACCCTTGATCCCAATTCATGGTAAGCTCAACGTCGACGCCTACTGCACTATTTTGGATGACAGTGTGCTGACTATCGCAGTTTTACGAGTACCCGTAAGGACTTATCGAAAGCATGCCCCGGAGGGTTGAGGCTGTAATTGCCTCTCGTGGAGGCTCTACAAACTATTGAATATGAATAAATTTTGTTTTTCTTGTTTGTTACAAGTATCCAAATACTTATTGGTAGTTAGTGTATATGTGTGTGTGTGTGCGTGTAAGTAAGTAATATAATCCGTATAAGCTACATACCCTAGAGTCTGCAGAAAATGCAGTGATACATACTACAGCTTTAACACAAAATTATTATTATTATAAGTAAATCAGAATTTTGATAGTAGTAGAGGCATTTTATTATACTGCATGAATGAATTTAACACTTGAATTTTAATATTGTTTGAGACATTTTGTTCACATTACATGAATGAATTTTAATCATTTCAATAATCAGATTAAATCTAATTAATGTAATCACATACTAGTGTATTTTAAAGTATAGTTACCTACATAGTTACAGTTCTTCTTTTCAGGTCGCGAAAGTAAGAATTTGATACATTTTTCGAGTAACTCAATATTTCATGTGAAACGTTGGACTTTGGTGATACAGAGATGAAATAATAGCAATGCATTTTAGTTTGAAAGTAAAATAAAGTTTCAGTTCATAACTGATTTAATGTATTGTAATATCTTTTAATGCAGCTGTTTGTGATTTCCAAGTAATTTCAAATTTGAATCTTGAGGAAGGATACACGGATTTAAAAAAAATGCACATCATTTGGGGGATTTAGAAATATTAGAATTTTTTTCTTGTCTTAATCTTTAGCTTTTGTGCTTAATCTATATATTTAAGTTGCTAAGCCGACTTTTTTGGGCAGTCAGTGAGAGAAAACTACTGCATCAATTTACTTCATTTTGGTCTTAAACGAAATATTTTAATCTATGGATGTGTCAAATTTGGTTTTTGTAACCGCAATTTCTATTGATTAACGATAATTTACAGTTAAAAAATTGCTTTCCGTGCATTCTCATTAACGTGTTTAAATCTGGCTTTAGATACCCACTAAGCACGAAGCCATATATACACATTAATTTGTTTCTGCGCATGCTCAGTAACATGTTTAAATGGCTTTATATACTTAACACTCCGTCGGGCGCGTCTAGAAACTTACGTCATCGGACACGGTGTATCTGTCAGATACATCTCTATTTTATGTGTTTTCTGTTAATTTGTATTACTTTAAATCTTCTATTTTTATTCTTTTTAGGTCCAGGCTTTTACACCCGGACCGTTTTTTAGTTTTTTTAATTTTTTACAATTTTTTTTTCACAAAACACCAGCTAATAGAAATAAACCGATAAAAGCTTTTATTTCAATATTATCGGTCTTGCATCTCTTTCTCTACTACATAGATTAGAAACTGCAGAAATCTATTCTTTAGTGCATTTCACATTTATTTCCATTATTTTGTCAGAAAAAATTAGTTCCAAGAGCCGTATATAGATTTTATACCTTTCGCACTTCCGATTACTCCAGGTAATTTTGTGATAATATTCTGCGATCTACCTTTGACATTTTATCTTCCGATCCATTTTGCCCATTTAGTACTATTGTCTTTTCCTACATAAAAATTATCATTATTAGCATCATCATCAAATTCTGAGTCATTATAATCACTTTCACTGCTATTCGAATCAACTTCACATGTTTCTAAAATATCTTCTTCGTCATCATCACTTTCATCAAATTCTTCAGCATTTAATTCCTAATTTCCATCACTAAATAGAACAATATGAACTAGCTCAAGGTCTTTTTGATTGTTCATATCTAAAAAGTGTTTAGCACTCATCATGGGAAAGGATAAATAAAAAACGTACAGGGAATCTTGATACTTCCGTAAAGCTTCAAAACACAAACGTTATCGGGCGCGTGTATCTGACAGATACAAAACTTCGAGCAATCTTCAAAACGGGAAATATCCCTACACAGAATGGTTGTTACTGCATTCCAAAGGAGCAGGTGGTCAGATGGACATATACTGATAAGGTCAAGGTCGTAAGAACAAGTTTTATGGGACAAAAGCAAATATATTTACAAGCGTGTATATGTCAGATCAACGCGCCCGATGGAGTTTTAATGAACACAAGGCCGCAGAAACACATTAATTTGTTTATTCCGAGGAATCTCTCTACCTCTCTGTCTGCCAATTTTATTTTGAATTATGTTTGTGAGGTATAGAATTTCCCCTAACGGAAATCGTTTAATTCGCCGCGTTGGGTAATGAACTTTTAATTGGGTTCAATAATAGTTTTTTAAAGTGTATTTCTCTATTCTTAATATTATTATTTTCAATATGCGGCAATGATATTTTGAGTTAATTTGTGTAATAGTACATTGATTTACTATCCAGCCGTTTTGACGGGTACATGTGACATTGTCTCAATTACTACACGAATTAGTATTTCTGGAAGTATGTGATGGTCCGTTCCTACCCCTCAACGTGTCATCTACCTGTGAACTGCTGATCTGGGTGGTCTATTAAACTCTAGGATAAGAGGCCATAAAGTTCTTGTAATGTGTGGTTCTGACGATATAGAACGTATAAATCCCAGAGTGGTTCGAGGGCATTTGAGATTTTTGACACTATAGTGACATTTAGAATCTTATAAACTTCGAACACATACCAGCACTTCAAACGCTAGAGATATCCCTTTGAATTCGCCGACAATATAAAAGAAGACCCCCAATAGTCCACAAGAGAGAGATGTATTTTGAGTGCCAGAGAGACGGAGCTCTCCTGGTCAGACACGCCTTATAGGCCAGTGCTGTCGTTGAACCCGAAGCCATCCTGATGATCAAACTATATATTCTAACTCGCTGTACATACTTGTTTTAAATGTTGTAGTTGTAGTATGTTTATTGTATCGTAGTAAAGTAATTGAAGCGAAAGGCTTGTCGTATTATTGACTACGGTACAGTACCAGCTAGTAAGTAGTTTATTAACAGCAAAGAGGGAATGGGTAGCAGACACAAAGTAATAATTTAGACCCCCTTTGTATCACATACATAAATTAATATAGAATGCTTTTAATTCTTACTAAACACATGTAATTTTTTTTAACGATGCTCTGTTAGATAATATTCCTTTACAAATATTTATAAAGTATGCAGTGCATGACATACTGACATCAATCTAGACTAGTTAATCTAATTATTATTACTATGAAATGTATTTTATATCTGAGATATAAAGGAGAGTAATTTTATGGAATATATTTCTCATATAAATCAAAGCATTTTACAGCATTATAATTTTTAATCGTAAAAATTCGCTAAATTCTTTATTCGCTAGATTCCATTAGATTTCAGGAAGATCATAATAGAACAAGTATCAATCTTTTGATTTAATGTGATTTCATTTAGATATGAAACAGTCGTTGCTATAGGACTATCTCACTTATGAATTAAACATAATCATTCTTTTTATAACTTCATAACTAGAGAACAATATTACGTTGAATGAAATTCTATTCAATGAATAACATAATCGAATGCCAATGTAAGGTATGCCTGCACTTGTTGATTGATATTCTTTCAAAGACTTTATTTCCTGATAATAGAGATAGTATAGTGTTATTCCATGAGGAGTCGATATTTTTTAATTAACAGAAATATATGAATATTTTTCTAAATAATTAATTAATATATATATATATATATATATATATACATATGTATATTGTAACGTTATTAGCAAAGATGACTAGCAGAGTTGTAACATCAAGCTTTATTTACAGCAGCAACTATATATATTTAGTAAAGGATTTAAAACGAGGAGCGCCTAATTACTGACCCCTCATGTAAACACATCCGCGTGCCAGAGAGACAAGTGGCGAAGTGCAGACATAAGTCCGCCAACCTTGGCGGCTGCTGAGCTCTATCGCGGCCTTGGCGACAAACGGGGAATGAGATTTGAATATTCCAACAATGCCCCCTTTCAAGGCTCATTACATTTTCACTCTAAATTATAGAATTATAGAACATCGAAATACGAAACAAAATAAGTAACGTTTGAAATTTTTTTTAAAAATGCAAGAACACAGATTAACATAAAAAAGCTTAATATAAAACATATTATACAAAAGAATAGTTTATCCTATCAAGTTACAAGAATTTTTATGCTTAACACTCCATCGGGCGCGTTGATCTGACATATACACGCGTGTCAATATATTTGCTTTTGTCCCCTAAAACTTGTTCTTACGACCTTGACCTTATCAGTATCTGTCCATCTGACCACCTGCTCCTTTGGAATGCAGTAACGACCAGTTCTGTGTAGGAATATTTCCCGTTTTGAAGATTCTTTGAAGTTTTGTATCTGTCAGATACACGCGCCCTATAACGTTTGTCTCTTGAAGCTTACGGAAGTATCAATATTCCCTGTACGTTTTTGATTTATCTTTTCCCATGATGAGTGCTAAACGCTTTTTAGATTTGAATAATCAAAAAGACCTTGAGCTAATTCATATTGTTCTATTTAGTGATGGAAATTAGGAATTAAATGCTGAAGAATTTGATGAAAGTGATGATGACGAAGAAGATATTTTAGAAACATGTGAAGTTGATTCTCATAGGAGTGAAAGTGATTATAATGACTCAGAATTTGATGATGATGATAATAATGATGATTTTATATCTAGGAAAAGACAATAGTACTAAATGGGCAAAATAGATCGGAAGAAAAAATGTCAAAGGTAGATCGCAGAATATTATCACAAAATTACCTGGAGTAATCGGAAGTGCGAAAGGTATAAAATCTATATACGGCTCTTGGAACTATTTTTTTCTGACAAAATATTGGAAATAAATGTGAAATGCACCAAAGAATATATTTCTGCAGTTTCTAATCTATGTAGTAGAGAAAGAGATACAAGACTAATAGATAATATCGAAATAAAAGCCTTTATCGGATTACTTCTATTAGCTGGTGTTTTGTAAAAAATAAAAATTGTAAAAAATTTAAAAAAATAAAAAAAGGTCCGGGTGTTAAAAGCCTGGACCTAAAAAGAATAAAAATAGAAGATTTAATGTAATGCAAATTAATAGAAAACGCATAAAATAGAGAAGTATCTGACAGATATACCGTGCCCGATAACGTAAGTTTCTAGACGCACCCGACGGAGTGTTAATAGAAATCAAACCTTTCGTGACCATATCTGCAGGCATGCTATCAGAACGCAAATAACAAATATCTATTTCGCCTTTTTCAAAAATTTCACGCACAAAATGATATCTAATGTCAATATGCTTTGTTTTAGCATGAAAAACAGGATTCTTCACAAGTTTTTGAGCAGATTGGTTGTCACAAAATATAATGGTTTGTTCATCAACAAGTTTTGTTGAGAGTTCATTCAGGAAACGTCTGATGTGAACAGCTTCCTTCGCAGCATTGGTCAAAGCCATGTATTCAGCTTCTGTAGTAGACAATGCAACCGATTTTTGTTTCCTTGACTCCCACGATACAGCAGCTCCTCCAAAAATGAAAACCAGCCCAGTAAAGGATTTTCTGTCGTTAACATCTGAAACCCAATCAGCATCGACGAAAACTGTTGGAGCTTTACCAGTGGGCTGGAACAGGAGACCATGGTGTTTGGTTCCTTTCAGATACCTCAATATCCTTTTTGCAGCTTTCCAATGAACTTTGCCAGGGTTATTCTTAAACTGACTCAAAAAATTAACAGCGTGAAAATATCAGATCGTGTTCCCACAGAAAGATACATCAGTGAACCAATTAAAGAGCGATAAGGAATGTTTTTCATTTCACACATTTCTTCATCATGTTTAGGAGACATTTCCTTGGAGAGTTTAACACTGTTATCAAGAGGAGTTGAAACAGATTTTGCATCTTGCATGTTGTAGGAATTTAACAAGTCTTCATTGTACTTTCTTTGATGCATCAAAACACTATTATCGTTTGCATACTCGTAAATTCAATGCCCAAACAATAATGTAATTTGCCCAGATCCTTCATTTTAAAAGAAACAGCTAACTTGTCTCGAATAGAATCGTAATTCTTCTTACTATTAGTGAGTACTATCAGATCATCAACATACACAAGAATAATTGTTTCAACTGTTGAGGTCTTTAGATGATAAACACATTTGTCAGCATTTAGACGTGAAAAACCCAGAGATTGCAATTTCTCATCTAGCCTCTTATACCACTGGTGACCTGATTGTTTCAGTCCATAAAGTGAATGCTTTAGTAAACACACTTTATCATCATCTTCACTTTGAAAACCTTTAGGAATTTCCATGTAAATTTCCTCCTCTAAATCACCATTGATATATGCCATGACTAAATCCAATTGATAAGCACTCAGTCCATTTTCAACAGCATAAGCGATAGCAGTTCTTATAGAGCTTAGTATAGCAACAGGAGCAAAAGTCTCATTGAAATCGACCCCAGGCTGTTGAGCACACCCCTTGGCAACGAGACGTGCTTTCCGTTTCTCCACGGTTCCATCCGCCTTGTATTGGGTTCGAAGAACCCAACGACATCCAATAATTTTCTTATTTGATGGTCGCTGTACTAATTTCCATGCTCCATTTTTAACTAGTGCTTCATATTCGTCTTTCATGGCTATCTTCCACTCTCTGGCATTATTTCCATGTAATGCTTCATCCACAGAAAGATGCGTATCACCTTCTTGAATTAAATTGGTTTCTTCATCATCATTGACATTTTTATAATGATATTATTTTCTTGGTCTTCCTGGGATTCCAGTCTTTATTTTCTTAGAGCGACCGGGCCCCCTTTTAGTCTGCAGGGTAAAATCCCTTCTCTCTTCATCCGTCTCAGGATTATCTTCAGTATCCAGCTCTTCATCGCCATTTTGCTCATTAGGAAATTCATCTTTTTCTAAAGATTCTAGCCCTTTATCGGGCTCCTTATCCTGTTTTTCTTATGGAAAGAAAATTTCTAGTTGATCATCCTCATAATTAGAGCAATTTTCGAATTGGTAGATGAACTTAACATCTCTGCTGTCGCAGAATTGACTCGATTCAGGATCCTAGAGTCTATAAGATTTAGCTTCATCAGAATATCCAATAAATATGCACTCTTTCGAGCGATTGTCAAATTGTTCAGAGCAAACGCTTTCTGGCCGAAAGTACGTAAATGTTTTAGACTTGGCTTTCTGCCAATAAACATTTCATATGGCGTTTTCGCTTCTTTCAAAATTCGAGTAGGACAACGATTTTTAATGTAGACTGCAATTTTTACTGCTTCTGCCCAGAATTTATGAGGCAAATTAGCTTGAATCAACAAACACCTCGCCAGAGAAATGATGGTTTGGTTAGCCCTTGCCGCGACTCCGTTTTGCTGAGGACAAAAAGGCGCCGATCGCTCTCTTCCAACTCCTATTAATTTCAAATCGTTATCGAATTCTTTCCCCATATATTCTAGACCGTTGTCAGTTCGGAGGGCTTTCATTTTGCAATTCAGCTTGTTTTCAACTGATGCTTTGAATTTCAATAATGCGTCTTTGACCTCGTCTTTCGATTTGAGAAAGGCAACATGTATGAAACGTGATTTGCTGTCAATAAATAGTTGCAAAATAAAGTGAAACACCGAATGATTTTATTCTCATGGGACAGCAAAGATCTGAGTTTATAATATTTAGCAATTCGTTGCTTCGATATTCGGATTCCTTGGGAAAAGGGATTACTTTTTGTTTCTCAAGAATACACACTATACAATCAGAAATACAGTCATTTTGCTTAAAAGACAGTCCCCTGACCATATGTTTAGACTGAAGTTTCTTTAAATCAGCTTCATTGAAATGCCCAAATAGTTGATGCCATTGTTAAATTTCACTCACTATGTTAACAGATTCGAAAAAGGGATCTACATAAAAAAGATCTTTCTGGCGATAAGCAATAAAAATTACTTGTTTGCGAGAATTAATTACTTTAGCACAGTTCTTGAAATTGTTTACAGTGAAATTATGAGCAGTGTTTTTTTTAAAACAATATTAAATTATGTTTTAAATCAGGAACAAACAGTACATTTTGTAATTTTAAGGATTGCATTTCATTTCCATGAAAATATTTAAATTTAACAGTTCCTATACCTACAGCTTTGACCATTTTATCAGCAGCTAATTTAATATCAACATCACTTACTTTTTGTAAATCCGAAAACAATGATTCGTCATGGCACATATGAGATGTCGCACCACTGTCGAGGCAGAAAATGTGTCCATGAAATTTTGGACAGTTTACGGGAGCGGTAAACATGGTCGCTTCATCTTTATTTTCGTTTTCGGCAATCATCCCAGATCTAGGATTTTTCTTTGGCATCTTGTTTCCAGTTTTCTTACGGCATCTTGAAGCTTAATGGCCATAGATGTGACAGTAATTGCACTTGAAAGTTTTTGGAGTTCTCACCTGATAATTTCTGCTGCTTCTTGAGTTCAGGTTCTCAACTTTCGGTTTGGGTTTGAACCTGTGAGAAAAATATGCCTTTTCAGATTCAGGCACGTACTTTCAGATTCAGGCACGTTTTACAGGCATTCCATTCCTCTATGAGCTTGATGTTTAGTATTTCTGGTTTCGAAAACTCATCTCTCGATTCAATTGCGAATCGGAAATTTTCAAAAGTTTCTGGAACGCTGTACGGGGGGATTATCGATATTAAATCATCGGCGATTTTAATATCCATCTCGATCAGCCTATCAACAGTCTCGAAAAATTTGTTTAGATGGTCTGACATATCGTCGGAACCCTCCATTTTCAAAATAACAGCTGTTTCAGAAGAGTAGCCTTTTTCGCAGGCCCTTTCGATTCATGCAGAGCTTTCAATTTATTCCAAACATGTGCTGAAGTTTCGCAGTGTTTAACGTGACAGAGTTCGCTGGGGCTTATCGAAAGAATGATATCGGCTTTCGCTTTCTGGTCTTTTAGAATCCAGGTTTTCAGGAGTTGTTCCTCAGCGTATTCAGCCGGTTTTGTTTCGATTCCGATAACATAGTCCCAGTGATCGTTCTTCACAAGTCTAGATTGTATCTGCATCTTCCAGGTGTCGTAGTTGCTTTTCGACAACTTCTCGATGTTTATCAATTGGGACATTTTATTTCCGATTGAGGAATTTTTCTTGGAACAGGAAAACGGAACAGAAATCCATGGTTTCCTTTTTAGCGCAGTAGATGCTTTCTTGAGCCCATAACCAATGTTAGGTTATTGGGAAAGATGACTAGCAGTGTTGTAACATCAAGCTTTATTTACAGCAGCAACTAATATATATTTAATAAAGTGTTTAAAACGAGGAACGCCAAATTACTGACCCCTCATGTAAACACATCCGCGAGCCAGAGAGACAAGTGGCGAAGTGCATACATAAGTTCGCCAACCTTGGCGGCGGCTGAGCTCTATCGCAGCCTTGGCGACAAACGGGGAATGAGCATTGAATATTCCAATATATATATATATATATATATATATATATATATATATATATATATATATATATATATATATATATATATATATATATATATATTTATTTATTTATTTATTTATTTACAAGCATTTAAATTTACGTATGGCAGTCTCATATTTTACATGCTCGTGCTTGTAACTGAAATTGATTTAAGCAAAAACTAAATATAAAATATTTATTGCCAAAATATAAAATTATGCATTTTATATGTCGAAATAAGATAGTAGAAGAAAACAACATCAGTCTTTGTTCCTATTTTAAAACCACTATGTTAAGATACAGAACCCTAAAGGTACAATTCCAGATATTTGCTTTCATGTTACTTGCAGCATATTCTTCCACAGAAAATGCTGAGTTACTTATTCTCTGATTATCGTCAAAAAATCTTTTGCAGTTTTAAATGCCGAGGGAAAATGTTACTAACCTGAAAATTCTCTTCTTTCAAGGGAATTCAATAGAGACGTGAGAAATTTCTTTACACGAAAAAGGGAAAAAATACGACAATCTGTAACTAAATAACAGAAGAGAATTTTTTAATTGCATATCTAGCAACAGAATGACAGTAACTGAATAATTTACAAGCTTCGTTGTAACTGGAAGACATTAATAATCATAAAGTAAAGTTTTATGTTGTAACCTTTAACTCCTCATCTCGTTTTAAGTTGTATAACTATATGGGCATAGGTCATAAACCCTATGATATATTTGATTTAATACTAAGAATAGAGGAATTTTAAATCACTTCTCTGTCTACATATTGGATTTCGCTCCTAAAATTTGAAGGGTTAAGTAATATTTTATTAATTTAATTAAAGTTTTGTATCTATACTTAAAACAGGCTAAATTTTAAAACAAGTCATATGGGTTACTAACGTAAATTAATGTATGCGTGTAAAATCAGTTATATTTTGTTATGATAGTGGCAGAAATTAGAGTACGTGAGTCTGATTTCATTAATATTCCTCTTACATATTCATCCGTTGTACTTTCATTAATGTACAGTTTTAATTCAGAAATAATTTCCAAAAAATACATGGATTGTATCGCTGGAAATATATACTTTATAAATTCTATTACATGCAGAAAAACGATCTAGAGAAAGAAAACTTCCGGCAAATTCGTTTTCTTTACCTTCGAAGAGCTCAGGAACAGAATTTGGAAACACCTGAGTTAACTTTTCAGAGTATCAATTAATTAGGGTCCCTTTTAGAACATTTCAACCTAACAAGAAAGAAATTTCTATCAACTTTCAAGCCAGAAAGCTCTGTGGAATCTTTCGAAATTTAAACATTCTTCAGATTTTCGAGAAAGAAGATTGTCAGCTACTCCTTCTGATATTGTGCCCGGAAAGTATAATAAGAAGAACTTTTTCTACAGTTGAAAATTATCGTTTTATTTTAAAATAGGCTAAACTTATTTCCGATTTTTACGTTTCAATAGATCTCATTTTATCAGTTACAGAAAATTTAATTGATTTAAATGTTATTGTTTTCATTAACACTTATTTTGCTGTACACCTATTAGAAAATTTTATTTTTGTAAAAATTATATTAAACTAATATTTTTATACAGTTACAACATAGAAGTAAAACGCTTTAATGAATCACTTATACAATTTTATTTTAAAAATTGTAAATTCCTTCACACTTTTTCGTAAAGTGTCATGAATCAAAACTTTTAATTCACATCTTAAATGTTTTAAGTTTAGGAAAAGGAAAAATGCAATTTAATGTGTAATAATTATGCAGTTTCTAATTTTCGATTTTGTTTCCAGTTGTGACCCTTTAAACTTCTTTCTTCCATTTAATTATTTTCCAAAAATAAGTATGGTTTAACTTTTCGTTTTAATATTTGAATAAAAATCATTTGTGATTTTTCTAAATCATACCTTTACATTTCAATTTATGATTTTATAGTATCCAAACTGCCTTATAGTTTTCTATTATAATCGTTACGAGCAATAGAACTTAATTAGCAGAAAAGCACGGGTTTTTAACGAGAAGAATTCAGATAATCCCTTACAAGGATAGCCTTTTAAAAATTGTTATAAAAGTATGTCTCGTACCGAAGTGTGCACTGATTCTAACAAGAACATACATTTATTTACGTGACATAATTCCTTACTTAATTCATTAACAACTTTTATTTGGCATTTCAAGTTGGAATACACGTTTGTATTACATTGCTGCGTAAAACACTCATAATGATAGCATAAATTTAAACTATTGGACATTTACTCAAATGTAAGATTTCACTCGGTGAGTTTTCTTCGCTTCTATGGAACTTTAAATCCATGCCGTAGCGTAGCTTGTTTTTAGACACACGTAACATTTTCAGTAACTTTCTGCAAACTATCCGGCTTTTGAAAATAGATGTAGTAGTTCTAGCGTTTGTATTTCTGAAAGAGTAAATTTATGCTACCCAATATGCGACCTGCTTTGGAGTGATATTCAGGATAACAAAAAAACAATAAATTCTAAAAATGATACAACATGAGTGCAACATAATGCCACATTATCAGCTCTAAAACAACTGGTATTTATTAACTTCATTGCGGTCGCTCTTCCCCAGTATACGTCAAAACAATAAGAGCCCGTTCACATAGAATCCATCACCCTCAGCGATTAACATTCCTTTGACGCTGATTGGTTATATGGGTCAATGATTTGTATATGATTGGTTAAAAATTTCACGCTGACGCTGACGGATTCTTCATGAACAGGCCCTAAAACTATTTCTTTAGGTTTAGGGCTAATTATATTTTTTCTCTTCACTCAGCCATTGAAATTACACAACCAAAGAGCACATTAGCAAGCAAGGGAAAATACCAGAGGGTATTCTCACTAGCCTGAACATTTCACTTTAAGTAAGGATCTGCAAAATGACCATTACTTATAATTATTTCACATTATTATCCTTAGAAATTATCTTCTTTGATACAAAACTGTCAACCTTCTTGTCTGTCTACCGTTTCATTTTTGTCGCAATAAAATAATTGACTCATTATTTAAGGCTGTTGGTTTCCAATGATTTTTCGACTTAGTTTCAAAGATTTTTCTTTAAATTGTACTCCGTAATTGAGAAAGAATGTATTTATACTGCTATTTTCTTTTAGAAATTTCGCCCACCTAAGTTAATTTTTTGGTGTTTGAAATACAGTATACCACATTTTTCTCCCGAATATTGAAATTTTAAAAATGTTATTTACATTTCTTTTAAACAATGATAGCGATGCCTGAGTGAAATATATTTCTCTCTGTTACGGAGTCCCATTAAAGAAAAATCACCCAATCCAAGTCGACAGTTCTTGTATTTTTTAAAATAAATTTAATATTAACTGAGCGAATCCAATATGACTGGATTATTCGAGAATCCTAAAACCAGTATTTTACGTTTATAACTGCTCACAATACAAGAATGAAAATTACTTCAATCTAAATATTTATTAGAACAGCTACAAGCACAAACTACATCTACACATAAAGGAAATAATATATTTACAGAGAAAGGTTCCAAATTAATGACTGACATAGAACATAACATATGCTACCCCATCGGTGTCTCGTAGCAGACTACCGAACTTGGATACTTTCCGCTAGGGGCGCTACAGTGATTGAGAGGGGGAACCTTCACTGTCCGTTACAAAATATTTAATGATGAACAAGGTAAAAATTGAGGATTTTTTTTTTAATAATCCTAAATCTCGCAACATTCGTTCGCATTTTCTTAATGAACTTGATCATTCTTTGTTTAAAGTATTCTACGTTGCCTGAAATTTAGCTACATAAAGAGCGCAATATGCAAAATATTAAAAATGCTTATCTGGAATAGCTATTTACTATTTCATGATAAAAATATGCAAGTTCCTCATATTACATACGAGAATAAATGAATAAATTAAAAAATACATTATTCACCATTTGACATTCACAAATGGATAGAAAATAAGTGGATCTACTTGTATGAACAGAAACGGAACGTAATAATTTTACTCAAAAATTAATAATGAAAAAATACATGATAAATATATTTTTTAATCTTTAACTGCGTTTAAAAATGTAACGAGTACCTTGAATTGAATAAAAGAATATGCTATCGTGTGTCCATTATTTTTTCAGTAAAAAAAGATATTAATATTTTCAATTACTTTTTATAAAAATATGTATCGTTTCATATCATTTCACTTTTGCTTTATCTAAAAAAGAAAATATTTTAATGCGTTGCAAGCTTTTTAAATGGAAAGGTTGATTTTGAAAAATACATTGTCCCTTTTGAGCGAATTGCATGTTTTACAAACTATTCTTCATCCGAATTTTTTATATTTTCTGCTTGTTTGTATCACGTCAAAGAAAAACGCTAGTAGAATAGTCTCGACACAATCATTACGTATTGCCCTACTTTCTAAAATAAATATATTCTTATGAGAAATCATAAAATTTTCTTTCCTATTCTTCATTTAAAAATTAATGCATATAAATTTGTAGGCGCAGAAATCTTAAAAGATATATATATATATATATATATATATATATATATATATATATATATATATATATATATATATATATATGTATGTGTGTGTGTGTGTGTGTGTGTGTGTGCGTGTGTGGGTGGATGTGGGGGTGGGTACCTCATATGTATCTGATGAACCTTAATAAAGAATATTCTATTCAGCTACACTAAGTTTTCTATTTTCATACAATACGTATTCAAATGTTGCATAACTACTCTAAATAATCTTGTAATCTATTTCAAAAATTCTACTTCATTTAATATATATAAAAAATACAAGTTTTCTTATATACTGTCCGACGTTTGATCAAATATTGCTTTTTCATTTGTCGGGCACTTGTGAAGTTATCAAACTAATTCTGTTTTCGAAACTATTCAAAATTATTTTATGTTCATAATTATTTTCTTAATACAGAGGTAAACAAATAACTATAGATAATTTACTAAGTTGCACATTACTATTAAAAACTAATTAATTATGATGATATAGTTTAAATTAAAGAGTTAAAATTAAAATGAGAAATAAAATTAGAATTTAGTCAATTAAACGTATACACAGCAGTTCATTGAAGAAGTGGATAATGGTACCAAACTGGAATGAAATTGATCTAGTTGACGGTGAAGGAGGAAGCCTACAAAAAAGTATTAAATGTCGGTAAGTATATAAGATAGCTTGCATTTTTTATACAGAGTGGTTATAAAATAACGTGAGGTGTCAGAGTCCTTTATCTAGTAAAATAATGGACGAAACATAACCAACTTTGATGTGCATACATAGTGGACAATGGGATTTCTATTTCTAAAAAAAAAATAGTACAAAAAGTCGCCACCAGGGTTAATGATGGCGCTGCAAAATTTTATTAGTGGGAATACTGAATGATTAAATGCCAAACGACACAGCACATATCAATTTTATTAACAACAAATGATTGTTAGCGGGTGGCCGCATCACCAGGGAGCAATTCTTGAACAGAAGACATTTTATACGGGTAAAACTTCAACATTTGATGCAGGATATTTCGCACAGTTGAGTATGGGATCTACAGTACGCGTGCCGGGATACTGCGCTAGCACTGCTGGTACCTTGAACAATCGCCATCTCCTATTCGACAATAGCAGTTGCAACTTCTTCAACTTGTTGCTGGCTAACCGTTTTGCGTCCCCGGCCTAGTTGCTGTTCTACAGTCCCTGTAGTTTCAATACGTTGAATCATGTTCCGTAAGATTGTTATGCTTATCGGTCCTTTTCGTAACTTCTTTTAATGTCGAAATTCACGAAGGGCATCATTGCAATTCTCTTAACAAATAAAGCACGGTCCCGTAAGGTAAGAGCCATCGAAAGGCAGTTGGCCTCAGAATGATGAGAATTGCCCAAGACTTTCCGTTTATACTCATGATCGCTACATGGAACGCGTTTATGCAAATTATTGCATTTTATTCGGTAAACAGCGCCGACATTTCCCCTGGTAGCGACCTTTTGTACTTTCTTTTTAAGAAATCGAAATATCATGGTCCACTATGTGCGCCCGTCAAATTTGGTTATGTTTCGTCCATTACTTTACTAGCTAAAGGGCTCTGAACACCTCACGTTATTTTATAATCACCCTGCAGTTAGCATGAACAATTTTCAGTACAATAATACATGCTAAATTGCAATAATACTTAATTTTTTTCGCATTATACAATCATATCCTCTTTTCATATATATCTACATTCATTTACATATTACAAAACAGAAATAAATATTACATAAGTACAAGTATTCAGTTACAATTAAAATTCTTACAATTAGCATGAACTAATTACTTTCAATAGTTATGTACAAAAGTGCACGCATTCATTTATAACTCAAAAACATTAATAATTTCAGTAAACAACTGAAAGTCATATACAAAGATGCGTGCGTTCATTTACACTTCAATAAGCAAAATACTACCTAGTCAACTTCATTTATCAACAAGCAATTATTTACAAATATATACACACTAACAAGATCAAACAGGGACGTCCATTTGCATAAGAACATCCATAATGCAACTAATCACTATTTTACTATAAAAGTTCGTAAATAATTTTTGGTTATCCCAATTTCTAAAATTAGAAGGCATATTCTTTATGAATTCAACAAACAACTCGCGGGCAATCCATTATGCAATGGTTTAAAGATTGTATTGCTCAGCACCACAAGGGCAGAAACTACTTTTATTAAGGAATATATTCTGATAAAGACCGAAACAACCATGCCCGGTGATTGCTTGGTTCAATTTAAAATACGCGCTTAACCGTTTTAAACTAACCTTGGGATATATTTCATATACTTGCTTTCCTACATCTGACCTGTCCCACCTATCTTGCCAGTCACGAATGGCCCTTGTAGTTATGATATTCTTAACCTGGCCTTGAAGTTCTGGCCTTGAATAATTATGTTAGGTTTAAAAAATTTGAAACAATGAGCTGTTTGTGCAAAGTTTCAATGCCAGGACGACCAAGTGTATCAGCAGATGTCGTCGATAAACTTCGCAAGGTTGTTCAACTAAGATCGGAGAAATCAACGCGGAGGTTGAGTCGTGAAGTGCAGATTTCATAGCCTACTCTTTGGAGAATTTTGAGAAAGAAGCTGCAAATGATTCCATACAAATTGCAGATATTGAAAATTCTCACGGATCGTATTAAGACAAAGCCGTTTGAACTTTGTGTCGAAATGCAGAACCGTCTGGAAAATAACGAAGTCGACGATCAATTAGTTTTCACCGATGAAGCTACATTTCACGTGAGTGGTAAGGTAAACAAGCAAAATGTTCGTTTTCGGGGAACTGAGAATCCCAGATATACAGTTCAACACTTGCGAGATTCACCAAAGGTAAATGTGTTATCTGCTATGTCCGAAAAGAAACTGTACGGCGCCTTCTTTTTTCACGAGAAAACTGTCACGGGAAGCTTTTTTCTGGATATGTTAAGCCTTTGGTTGATGCCACAGTTACAGGACGATAGTGACAACTTTATTCTCAAATTGAATGGTACACTACCACACTGTTCAGTGTGAACGTGGGAAATTACCTCGATGAACATCCTCCTCACCGATGAATTGGACGAAACGTCGACTACACCATGCCATTGATCCAATGGCCACCCAGAAGCCCTGACTTGACACTATATGACATTTTTCTTTGGGTCTACGTAAAGGATACTGTATTTACCCCTCTTCTTCCTGTTGATTTAGCGGAGTTGAAACAGTGTATCACATCCATTATCACTGCACTTGCTGCAGATACCCTAACTCGCGTTTGTATGGAAATGGATTACTGGTTCGATGTGTGTCGTGTGACTAAGGGTGTACACATAGAACGTCTGTGACTGTCTCTAAAAAAACTTAAAACATTCACCTACACTTCTGTTACAAGTAACAAAATTTCTTACATTGTTGATTTTATATAGTGCATTGAACTTGTAGTATACTTAGTTATAAATTACCGGTATATTAATTTACGGTATTATGAGAAAGGCTTATAGCTACTAAAGGATCTTTATGGCGTAATTTTTACTTTAACAAGGTGACTTTCTTAAGTAGAGAATGGGCAATTTTTTTTTCAATACGGAGGCACTTGTCGTCAAATATTCGCCTATACCACGCCGCAATTTTACTGCCCATTTTATTATGAGGACACCACATAGGCGGACAGCATTACCCCCTATGAAAGGAAGGACACGAATTTTTCGAGGCATTTTTCGTGGTGCGACGCCAAGATTCGTTCCGAGCACCCTCAATACCGAAAACCAGAGCACTGTACCACCAGGCCGCCACAAGCCCAGAATGGACAATATTTGACTTATGAATTTTCTATAAATGCAGTTTTTAAAAATTACATCTTGAAACATTAATCTTGTCAGGGAATGAACTAACAATTAGAGAAAAAAATATTATTTTATCTTAAATCATGACTCTACATATTTCTACTTACAATAGGAAATCTTCCAATCGTCTCTAAAATTGAAGCAAACTCTAAAAATCAAAATAACACAGAAAGAACAATAGCAAAACTATTCCTTATTTATTAATTAAAGAAAAAAACTTTCTGTTGAAATATTTCTTTTAACCAATAACTAGCACTCGTAGAACGACACTGTGCTGAATATTAAACGCACTAAAATTGGTGCATAATAATAGAGTTAATATAAACTGATTTTTTTTATAGTTAGGGCGTTATCTTTCGTCTAGAATTTGGAAGATCGCGTTTTTGCATTTATTTCTAGAAAGTATATAATTACGGCTTTGGGGAAAATTAATCATAAATAGAAGGCGTTAGAATTTTTAAAATTTTCCATTTTAAATTATTTAGATAATTTCACATCATTCTGAATGTACGAGAAGAAAGTTTTTATAAGTTACTTCTTTTTGTTCAGTAGCTTCCAAATAAATAAATATATATATATATATATATATATATATATATATATATATATATATATATAGAGAGAGAGAGAGAGAGAGAGAGGAAAGTAGGGTAAGATGACGAAGCGAGTAATAGGACGAACTCGGTATTTCTCCGACGCAATCATAGATAGCAGCAACAGTCCAGGCTCTATATTGGGACCTTAAAACTCTAGTATTGGGTTATGACGCCCACTACAAGTAATATAAGTTGAGATCGTTTTGTGAGTACTGACGACTCAAATGTATTTCTTTAATCTGTGTTTGAAAATTTTGGACTTCACAGCGCAAGGAATTACCCGACTACGGTAAGTTATTTTTCTCCTCCATTTTTCTCTCTCAAAATACACCTCGTAACGTTAAAAATCATGTATGTTATAATTTATTTACGATAACCTTGGATACTGATAAACAAGTTGAAATAGAAAATGGCGTTGGGTAAGATGACAAGGAGCCTACCTTAGAATTAGTTCTGTACAGATTGCTCTGAACGGATTCAGAGCTACTGGCATTAAGCCTCTTGACAGCAATATTTTCACAGACGAAGATTTTCACGCTTCATACACCACTGATGTTGTTGAAAACAACTAATTAGATTATCCTACCATTTGTCAGCAGCACATTTCATCGGCCTTTCCTCCTGAACCTGCCATTTCATCAACCCTAACTCCACAGCCATCAACTTCCTCAGCTCTTCCTCCACTTCCTATGACCAGCAAGAAAACAACCAGGAAACCAGGGAAGAAACTGCATTCTTACCACATTTCTGGATATTTTGTAAAACAAGCTCTTGAAAAACAGAAGAAAGAAAAACAATTGATGGAACTGAAACGACAGGAAAGATTGGAAAGGAAAGCTGAAACTTTAGCATCAAAGAAAGCTAAATGTTTACCGAAAACATCTAGAAAAAGAAGGAAAACTAGAATGCGTCAACGGTATTACTGGTCATCTGATGAGTCATCACAAGAAGAAGTTCCATATGTGGAGTACGACGACTATGATACTGAAACATTATTGGAAAAAGACTGCATTATTTTCGGGGAGGAGAGAAAGGACGAATTATGGTATCAGTGCTTCAGGTGCAAATCTTGGGCACATGCTCAATGTTCCGACTCGGATGATAATGAAGCGAAAGACAGACCCTAGAAATGCGATTTTTGTATATGAACTTTATTACCTATGTATTTTCTTAATTTTTGTATCTAATGCTATAAGTTTTTGCTTCATTATGGGTGATCTGTCAATGTATTTTTAGTGTTATCTGTGCCTTTTTCACTAAGTTCCTAAGTGAAATTGTTTCTCTGCATTTTGAAAATAAACCTTTATATCTTGATTTATATTGTTATCGATTCGTCATCTTACCCACTGCCCTTAATCATCTTACCCCACCTAATGGATAAGAGGACGAAAATTACTTTCTTTGATAAAGGGAATATTTTACCATCTTCCAAGAGGAGATGAAATCGTTTCAATTTTTTTTATAAAACATAAAGGTTGAAAGAAGTCTTTCTGAAAATTTCAGGTTTTTAAACTACTTATTGAATTCAGGTAAAATATTTGAAGCTTAAGTTCGTCATCTTACCCCACCTTCCCTTATATATATATATATATATATATATATATATATATATATATATATATATATATATATATATAATTGAAAGAATAACGTTCTAAAAATAACGCTTCCTTTATTAACTTTATACTATTGCAATAAAGCATTACCCTCTCAATTTGAACCTAAAGAACCTATTAGATTTTCCCCGCGCCGACAGAACTTATGTAACGAACAACCTTCCACGACGTTCGAAAAGATCACCTCATTTGACATATTAAGGTCAGGTGATATATTTTGACCAATCGGAAGTTCAATTTAATCGTACGCGGGTGAGAGAGTTAGTTTCGGTCGCGCCTTTGTGTGTTTGCCACGGGACTGGTAGGATGTAAGAATTTGGGCGCGACGTGTCCCTTTGTCCTGTAAATATCGATCCAGACAGAGGCTGGAATAGGCCATAATGTACGATTTAATGTCCTGCAACGATGGTGTGTAACTGTATGACCCCTGGAAGTTCCATAAAAATAAATTTGAATCAAGAAGAATTCGCCTCTTCTTTTGGTGGTGGACTCAGATTACTATTTGCCTGCGCTGCTACGACTACAGCTTAAGGGGACGAGGGACTTTCGAAATAGCAAAATTCGACCAAATTCACGAATTTTTTTTTTTGTCCCCAAAAGTGTAGGTGGGTGTAAGCTTTGATCACAAAGTGAAATTTTCTCAATCAAATGTTTTTTAAACGTTTTATTTACATTTTTAAAAAGTGGACGTGGCATTTAAAGGGCATTTAAAGGGCATTGTGATGGATTGTTTTGAAATGTTCCATGCGTGTTAAATTTCTTCTGATTTCTTCCAAATTTCTCAGGACAGTCAATTGAAGTGTTTGTCACAAAACGTAGCATAATTCTTTGAATCGACAAACATTTGCTAAATTTATAGACCATGAAATAAAGTAAAAGCATGCGAAAACTTAAAAATTAAAAGGCATATTTAATTATTATTTTTTTATAGGTTTTAATTCATACAAATAAATTTCAATGAACAGTTATGTTTATATATACATATATATATATGGTAAATTCTTTAAAAAAATTGAGGTTTTTAAATGACATGGAATGCCGTAGGAGCATTTTGAAAAATGTTAGCATAAAGCTAAAAATCTTTTATAAAAAGACCTTATTTGGTCACAAAATACTTATTTAGCAATTCTGATAGTCTTCAATGTAATAAAAAAGAATATTAATTATTCTCATTTCGTATATAGAGTTAAAAATTGAAAATTAAAAATAATGAGGTTGAAAGTTCCTTGTCCCCTTAAAGCAAGATTGCCTGGGACGCTGCGTTTGCCCGTCACTGATGCTCTTTCCTATCATCCAACATCCCGTATATGAAAGTATTATATATATATATATATATATATATATATATATATATATAAACCCAGTGACCCGTTACCGTAAACACAAAACTGACTACAACTTCTATTTCAGTCGATCATACCGCGCTTCTAAGGTCAAGTTTAATACTAATCACGGTATCAGAACAGTCGAAAATGTTCATATTGTTGTTTTGGACAATGTTCGGGGAACAACTAAAAATTGTCGTGGTTATGATTTTTATAAGAAACGTCCACGTTTTTGCTTTACATATGACTGTATATATTTTTTGCTAATCAAATATTGTTACTATTATATATATATATATATATATATATATATATATATATATAATATGTAATAAATTAAAATTTTCTGTAACAATAGAGAAAATATTAAGAACTATTCAATAATATTCTAGATATCTTCTAATTTTGAAGTCAACATAGCTATACATTAGACAATATTAAGTTCAGTGAGGGTTAAATATACAAACCCGCTCTTTTATAAAACAGAATCTCGAAGAGCATCTAACATCTCTGGTCTCAAATCTTTATTAACTGTACACAACGAAACATGTAGGTAATACTTTACCTACATGTTTCGTTGAAATTACTTTCTCGTCCCATGAAATTACTTTTAGGAGCATCTCATTTGAAAACCTCACGAGGAATTAGCAAGCGACTCTCGCACAATATGAAATCTCTTCAGATGATTGAAATAACGCTACGAGAATTACTAATATCTCATTTCACGACATAATATTTCACGCTACGGTTTCAGAGAGGGATGATCACAGGCTCGACACTGTGCGAGAAGCCATTTTCTTTTGCAGAGTCATGCCATTTTCTTTTGTCAATTATTACAGTTCTTGGGCACCTTTTCGGTCGTATATACTCAGGTCTTCTATTTTTCGTTAGACCAGCATGGTCCTTACTGTATGCAATTTTCAGGAGATCTTCATCATGTACGATGATAATTTTTCTCAATCTAGAATATCTATGAAGATATATGCCCAAAATAAAACTTATTTTTTACTTAAAATATATTGTGGACTGGATGTTAAAAAAGTTTGAATTTTTTCATATCGTGGATTGCTGGTAGCGTAGTGAACAGGCTTTTGAGGTGTTCAACGCATTAGTTATTTATTCATCTGCATATACGTCATCAAAAATCCGGCCAGTGGTGTTGTTTCCTGATCGCTGTCTCCCAGGCGTCCTGATTACTTCATCATACTAACTGTACTTCATAACAGCTTTTGGTGCAGCTTTACAGAGTTGAGAGACTGACATTTTTGTGGTAGAACAGAATCATGGACTTTCAATATAGTGACTTTCTGCGTCGTAGACTATGCGGACTATCTTCAACAGCGATTCCTACAACTCCTGAACTCCCCCTAACACACACACACACACACACACACACAGATATATATATATATATATATATATATATATATATATATATATTTATTTATTTATTTATCTATTTATTTATTTATTTATTTATTTAGGCATATATATATATTTCTCTTAATCCTTCTATTCTTCGGCGTATAATAAAATTTATAAAGTTTAAATTGCCGGGTTACAATCCATTTTTGCATTACTTACTTCTGGATTATATCTATACATTCATAAAAGTGCATCGGATGAACGTGTAAGAGAAATATTAATGAATTCGGACTATCTTTTTTTTTCATGACAGTTTTCTGTCTTGGAAGTTGTTAGAAACTTCTTTCTTGTTAGGTGAAATTTTATAAAAGGGACCCTTTTTAATTGATACAATGTACAGTTTACTTAGGTGTTTCCAAATTCAGTTCGTGAGTACTTTAAATGTTAAGAAAACGAATTTATAGGGAGTTATCTTTCTCTAGATCTCTCTGCTATCAGAATTTTTAAAATATATATTTCGAGGAATAAAATCCATTTATTTTTTGGAAATTACGTCTGAATTATATCTATATATTCATAAAAGTGCAACGGATGAACATGTTAGAGGAAAATTAATGCATTCATACTTACATACCAGAAAAATCCATACTCTCGTTTCTGCCAGTACCATCGCAAAAATATAATTGATTTTTCCCGTATTCATTAATTTAAGTTAGCAACCCATACAACAGTAAGCTAGTCTTTTATCAGTTCAAACGTTATCAGAATGTGAAATAAGCTTCCGTTAACTACAACTTCTCTTTTTTTTCTCTTCTTTTCATAGCTGATTTACTGCAAGAAAAGTAGTTTAATATTGATGGTTTTTAATCAGCATGAAACCAGCATAAAATGTTCTATTATTTTAGATAATAATACCTTATGTTATCAATGTTTTATCTCATGCTTCATATCCTAGCAAAGTTAAAATATCGTGTTACTGTTAAAAATTGGGAAAATTATTATTTTAAGGTAAGATATGGCGATGTTTTAAGAGATGTTCAGGTTAACACTTTTAAGTTAAAATAATTTTCCTACATATAATTGATATTTATATAATGGATCAAAAAATTAAATCGAGGGATATACTTGGATTATTTCCCTCTGGAACTGTTTAAAGTCTTAATTTTAAAGTATTTTTTTGTCGTTTTGGTTGCTAATGTCCCCTTTCCAGAAGTTCCGGATCAGGCTTTGTTGGCTGAGGAGTGAGGTTCCTATTTACAATATCACCACATGTGTAGGAGCCCAATTAAATAGGTGCTACCACAATTTGGTGGAGCATCTTCAAAGGAGACATATGGGGGGGATCGTACCTTCTCCCACCCTCTTTGACCTCATAGAAGGACTTCCCGATCTACTTGTTCAATGGGCATATTTCAAGCCTATTCACGAAGGTATTTAATAACACTTTTTGGGATTCGAACCGAGCACCATCGGTTCTGGAAGACGACGCGCTACCATTAAGCTACTTTGGGTCCTTTAATCTAACTTTTCTGAACTACCTGTTTTACTTCAAATGGTCTAAAATTTGTCGAGCTTCTCTGAGAAAAAAAAATTCAGTTCAAGTGGTGTAAGATAAATTGGCATATTATATGAGCATCCTAAAACTAAAATTTAAATATTTCATTTTGTAGTTATTGTTTAAAACATATTATCCGTAATTTTTTTAATGTGTCGAGAAATAAAGTACTTTTAAATTTAAATGAAACGTAATATTTAGTATTTAAATCAAGTATTTCTTAACTATTTCGTTTTAGAATGTTAGTCTAATGGAGAGTATAGCTAATAAAGTATTATTTTTTTTTCTTTCCGACGGATGCACAGTGAATATTAGTGAAAAAGATTCTAACATTTTAAAAATTTATCAACTTTTTATTTTTATTTTTTTTACATTCAGATATACGCCCCATACCTGTTTGTTTTATACAGGGGGCGGCAGAATGGACTACCATCATTCAAAGGGTCATAAAAAAAATCGAAACAAGTTACAGAAAAAAACTGTATATTTTCGTATTGGCATATTATATGAACATCCTAAAACTGAAATTTAAATATTTCATTTTGTAGTTATTGTTTAAAACATATTACCCATAATTTTTTTTAATGTGTCGAGAAATAAAGTACTTTTAAATTTAAATGAAACGTAATATTTAGTGTTTAAATCAAGTATTTCTTAACTATTTCGTTTTAAAATGTTAGTCTAATGGAGAGTATAGCTAATAAAGTATTATTTTTTTATTTCTTTCCGACGGATGCACAGTGAATATTAGTGAAAAAGATTCTAACATTTTTAAAATTCATCAACGCTTTATTTTTATTTTTTTTACATTCAGATATACGCCCCATACCTGTTTGTTTTATACAGGGGGGCGGCAGAATGGACTAACATCATTCAAAGGGTCATAAAAAAAGATCGAAACAAGTTACAGAAAAAAACTGTATATTTTCGTAAACTACTAACAATCTAATTTTTATCCACTAGGTTTTTGACTAACATCGCACAGTCCATTGCGATGCACTGTCGAAGCCTTTTTTTTTTTTTATTTTTTTTTAGTTTTCCCTCACGTGTTGGTCATCTCTGGGGGAATGTTGACAATATCCCCCCCCCACACACAAATAGCCACCCACGGACTTTCTACACATTTTCAGGTGTTCTAATGTTCCGATGACAACCACTTGATTTTGTAATCCAGAGCCACTTGCTTTAGCGTTTGAAACATATCGAAATATTGTTTATCGATCAGGAGCGGCATAATTTGCATTGAGTCCGAAGCACGTCCTAAAATGCCATCTGTATCGTGTTTACAGAATCGTTGTTTTTAAAGAATGTCTCGATAACGAAACCACGATGTTCACTGAACCAACTCATGGTGTCCACTGACAACTAGAAAATCAGCCGGAGTTGTTCTTCTCTACCCCCCCCCCCTCTCTCTGATCAGTGACCTTGAAAAATGTGGAAGTCCATCCTGACGCACCCTGTACTCATAGTAATACAGATTTAGCAATACTTTTCAAGCCTTCAAACGCCTAGTTTTTCTATAACTTACAAAAATTCCACTTCCCGTTGCGTCGAAAGAATAATTATAATGACACGATTTTCCTGAAACCAGATTATATCATGCTGAAATTCGTGCTACCCATCTCTTTCTACAAAACACCGTTCAACTTTGTACAAAACGTCGTTAATTCGTTCCAGAATGAATGACGAGTACCGAACGAATTTTTCCCATAAGGAGTAATGCAAATTGAATTAAATGGAATTAATTCGTTCCCCAAAACCAGAAATTTGACATTCTAATGTTCTATTTATAAATTAATGGGATTGCTTACAAAAAGTGCCCAAAATGTGATTAATACTTTTAGAATAGTAAAATCTTTTTTTTCCTCATAGCATTTATTCCTTAAAATTATTTTTAAAAACTAAGTAAATTAGATCATAATTGCTTATCAAGAAAAACTACATCGAAATACTCAGTTGAACTGAGAATTTTTTAGTTTAAGGAAGTTTCCCTTCATATACCCGAATAACCGCCCTGCGTATTTTAAAGTCAGTAATGAAAGATATTTTGTCCCTCACCTAACCAAAACGCACGTATACGGTTGTAATGACTGCAGTGGTACTCCGGTTCTCATCGTTTATTGGTTCCAGAATGAACGACGAGTACCGAACGAATTTTTAACATAAGGAGTAATGTAAATTGAATTAAATGGAATTAATTCGTTCCAGAAAACCATAAATTTGACATTCTAATGCTCGATTTATAAATGTTTTTTATACAAAATCTTTAAACTAGGCAAAGATAATTTAAAATAATAATTAGATAAAATAAAATAAAATTTATCTTCACTCAACCTGTAGTGAAAGAAGTTTATGGCCTAATGGAATAGTTGCGAAGTAGAGGAGAAGAGAGGTTATCACTTGGAGGGGGAGCCTCCTTCCAAGAAAGCATCAGACACTTGCGCAGGGATTCATTCTCTTTTCTATCTCTTGACACCACCAATTCCTATAGTAGACTCAGATTTAGGGAGTTTCACTACAAACTTATCAAGAAAAACTTCCTTCTTCCTACGTTCCAAAAGGTTTCTGAAGTTAGACATTGTTTGCTCATTAAAAAAGTTCACATTTCGGCTTGCAAGAGCTTTGCCAGGTTGATATCTTTGAACAAAATTTTATTTATTCAACCTATTTTGGTTGTCGAGACCCTGTCCCTTAACGAGGCCTAATGGTCTTGAGTTCGTCTTTTTTTCCATTGTTTGGTATGGAGTACGTGATTGTTGAATAACGATACTACGTTTTAATCCCAAAATTATTTATTGGACATATTCTTCTACTAGAACACACAACAAATTAATAATACTTATAATATACAAATATACACGTCTATCAATAGGAATAATACGTAAGCTCTTCCCGCATGGCGAGACCATCAAAATCCACGTGTGTCTCTGTTGGAAGCAGGAGAGCGTCTCCCAAATTCTTTATACTTTTTCACCGCCCTTCGTCACTTGTGGGAGGGTTCATTGCCCTACCCCCGCTCAACCTCTCCCCAAGCAGGAAGCTCTGGTCAGGTGGTCATAGGGCAGGGGTTATCATTCCTGACTTCGGTCTTTATTTTTGCCAGGAGATACAGGATGCGGGGCCGGTGTCTTGCCTCGTACATGTTTTAGCATGTGTGACGACTACCGAGCTAACGTCGAATATCGAAGCATTTTTTTCGCGTCGAAATGCGACGATTACCGATCTACTGTCGAATATCGAAGCAATTTTGCTTGTGTCGAAATGCGACGAGTACCGAGAAAACGTCGAATATCGAAGCAATTATTTCATGTCGTAATGTCACGGGTGCTAACGAAAAATATCGAAACAATTTTTCGTCGTCGAAATGCGACGAGTACCGAGCTAACGTCGAATATCGAAGCAAATTTTTCGCGTTGAAATGCGACGAGTACTGAGTAAGGGCCTGTTTACATAGGAGTCCGCTGCGTTGCGTTAAGGAAAATATGACTTTGAGACGAAAATAAACCAATCATAGGCATTAAAAATTTCATTGCTAATCGTTTGGAGGCATATGATTGGTTTATTTTCGTCTCAACGTCATCTTTTCCTTAACGCAACGCCACGGACTCCTATGTGAACAGGCCCTAAACGTCAAATATCGAAGTGATTTTTTCGCGTCGATATGCGACGAGTACCGAGCTAACGTTGAATATCGAAGCAATTTTTTTTTCACGTCGAAGGGCGACGAGTACGGAGCAAACGTCGAATATCCAAGCAATTTTTTCTCGTCGAAAAGGGACGGGTGCTAACGAAGAATATCGAAACAATTTTTCCGCGTCGAAATGCGACGACTACCGAGCTAACGTCGAATATGGAAGCAAATTTTTCGCGTTGAAATGCGACGAGTACCGAGCTAACGTCGAATATCGAAGCATTTTTTTTCGCGTCGAAGGGTGACGAGTGCAGAGCATACGTCGAATATCGAAGCAGTTTTTTCGCGTCGAAATGCGACGAGTATCAAAGCAGACGAGTACTGAGGTATATGTAAATTTTCTAGATTTTAATTGTTAAAACAGTCGTTAGGCAAGTAGTAAAACACTAAAATATAGATTAATTTACAATATTTTGAATCAAAATAGCTTTAGATTTCTTATCATACTATACACTCTATGCTAGACAATCTTTAATGGGCTACCATGTAAATTATATTTTGTTTTTTAACAGTTCAATCTTGTCCCATTCTATGTTCACTTCCTTTAAATATGCTAGACATTAAAAAATGCACAACATCAGGAAATAACATGGTATCTCACATTTATTTCTTTTTTCCCCCAAATTATACATGTTTTTAACATTTTCGTAAACTCTTCCCCTTTACCACGGTGTTTTAAACTTTAACCGTTGATTGAACACGTTTCCAATAAGCATTTGTTACCGAACATCGTAGTCATTATCATAATCGAATGAAAGAGATCACAAATCTGAATTTCAATAGGTTTCTGCCTCAAAACAAATATTGATCTCGCGGAACACTCCATAAAGTGAAAGGTGTTTTAGTTATCACTGTCGGTTCACTGAAAAGATAATATGCTCTCCGAATATTAATTCTGAATACTTAAATATAAAAAGAAACCAAGCAAAAGTGAGAATTTCGACCTTCTCTTTATTAATGCAAATATATTGAAATTTTGTGACACTGTTCAAAGATTTTAGTTAAAAATTAAGTAAGATGATAAAAAAAGTTTCTGTCCTTATTTTATTCTCATAACGATGCAACTTTTCTGAACGGAAATATTTTAATTATTTCGACTATAAATTTATCTTCTTAGCTACGCAATTTATATTTTAGTTCATAAGTTACATGTTGTCAAAGTCCAGTAAAATATAATTTTATTATCAAAGGCCATTGATCATAAAATAATTGATTGTGTTGTATTGTAATATCAGAATTTAAGTTACATCGGGATATACTGCAGCAATTTAAGCTTTTCATTTGCATTAAATTAAATGCAAATTATACCTTATTTCATAACATACATGTTGTCAATGTTCCGGAAAATATAAACATGCCTTTGATCATAAAATAATTTATTGTGTAGTATTGTAATATCAGAATTTAGGTTACATTGCGATATACTGCAGCAATTTAAGCTTTTCATTTGCATTAAATTGAATGCAAATTCTACATTAGTTCATAACATACATGTTGTCAAAGTGCAGGAAAATATAAACATGTCTTTGATCATAAAATAATTGATTGTGTAATATTGTAATTTTAGAATTTAAGTTACATTAGGATATACTGTAGCAATTTAAGCTTTTCATTTGCATTGAATCGAATACAAATTATACTTTATTTCATAACATACATACTGTCAAAGTTCGTAGAAATATAAACATGCCTTTGATCATAAAATAATTTACTGTGCAGTATTGTAATGTAAGAATTTCATCGGGCATATTATGATATACTACACAAATTTAAGCTTTTAATTTGCATAAAATTGAATGCAGATTATACTTTAGTTCATAAGATATATGTTATCACAATATTTGAAAATATAAATATGTCTTTGATTAGAAAATAACTTATTGTGTAGTATATAATATCAGAATTTAAGTTACGTCAATCTGACTGAAATATACTACATCAATTTAAGCTTTTCATTTGCGTAAAACTAAATTCCGATTATCCTTTTGTTCATAGGATACATGTTGCCAAAGTTCGCGAAAAATATACATGCCTTTGATCATAAAATAATTTATCGTGTAGTATCGTCATATCAGAATTCAAGTTTCATTGGGCTGATTATAATACCACAGAAGTTTATGCTTTTCATTTGCATAAAATTGAAAGCAGATTGGAAATTATTTTCATATTAAACACGCACATAGTTTATTTAGAGAAATATATGTATACTTTGGAAAATGAAATACTCCAAAGGAGAATATTTATGAACTTTCCCTCGAAGAAGCATAAATTTTTCCTGGAAACTCAAATGCATTTTATATAAGAAAAATGTAAATGTAAAAATATCTGATAAAATAATTTCATTATTATTGCAGTATATCTGATGAAATATCGTTATAATTGGTGCTAATTAAAAGTATGTTTAAAATATTTCTGAAAGAGTTATCAATTATACAAATAATCATTAATCAGTTATTAATCATTATTAAGTAATTAGCCAACAACCAATAGTTATAGTAATTAATTATTTTTAACAAATCAATAATTTATTAAGAAAATCGTTAAACATTAATTTAGGAATTTAATAGTACAGAAAAAATATTAGTGATTAAAAAGTTATAATAGTAGACAGACTAGTAGAGAACATAGGTACTGTAACACATAATAAAGCCTTTTTAACTATTGTCTGCTGACGACGGAATTTTAATTTCACCACTCTGGGTTTCCGCTCCACCTCCCTGACTACTGAAACATCCCAGCAAGGTGAGGAGGTACCTAATGATAGTACTTCCATTTCCTATATTATTCATTAACTTCTTTTGCTGCTCTCGATCAAAACGCTGCTTACCATTAATCGCAACTACAAAATACTGCTTGACTTAATTCAGAGCAGCAGGGTATTGTCAGCATATGCTTATACAGGTGATTCACCTGGGACTTTATCGGAAACAAATGTTTGTAATTTTGAATCGGAAAATTTTTTCACGTTAAAATTTTAATACAATTACCTCTTCACAATCACATCGATATCACAGTAGATGTTTAAAATGTTATCAATCGACGTACAAACAGACACCGACTCGTCGCTGCATATTGTCAAATGAGCAATTTAGCATATTTTTTATTACCATGTTTTTATTAACTTGCTTTCTTGTGTGTTTGTGTGTTTATGTGTTTGTGTGTGAGTTTGTCAAGTACAAATCTTGCAATCAATTTTTAACTAACTTCCCGGCTAGCTAGACATTTGAAACTTTTAGAATAGCTCAGAACACGATGACAGTGCATTTTTTAATACTGTTAGCCATCTTTAAGCAGAATTAAATAAATTTTCAGTTATTTTCAGTTCATTTTGTTTTGTAGACTGGTGCAGCAATCTATTGGGCGGAACGGGAACGAAAAGTTAAACGCAAGTTAACGTCCACTTCATTTTCTTTCAAGTTGATGGGACAATTCGTCAAAATAATTTTAAAAAAGTATTTATTAATACATAGAATTGTCAAGTTTATATTATTCAATAAAAAATTTAAAAGCAAAGTATATAAAAAGTTATTTTTATCATGTAATTATATACACTGTTGGAAATTGATTTATGAAAACATTGTTTTTTAACAAAAACTTCTTTCATATTCATTAAAAATGAATGAAATTTCCTACATTATACATTAGGGAGGAGCGTAAAAAAAAAGTTTTCGATTTTGTTTTTGCCCTAGTGCGGAAAAGTTGTGTACTGATGGGTAGGTCACGTATGCAAAGTTTTATGAAAAACAAAAAATATCTTCCGTCTCCATTTCGGCGGTGATTTTTAGCAGATTTTTACCATACAGTTAAAAATGTGTATTTCCATTGTTTTGTATGCAGCTTTTCGCTTTTTCTGAAATAAAATTCAGAAAAAACCCAGAATTCACCACGGGGGGGGGGGGGGGGGCTGCATTGCGAGTTCCACCTGTGCCAGCCCGTCCAACCAATCATATCGGCACTTAAATCCTTTGCCCTTGCAGTTATTCCTGTTTTACTCGATACTCGCTTTTGGTTTCAAATGAGGGCATAGCTTTTCTCGACCCTGTTCGGGTTCTAAGTAAACCGTTACGCTTATTTTCTCCACACACAACCGCAGAAACCTCTGTTACTACTTTCACGAAACGTTCAACACTTTCGGTGTAGCATGGGTATTTTAGGTTTTCCATGTGTTGAGCTACAGATTCTCCACTGCAAATCAAATTTCTGAAATCATCTTCTGTCAATTTGGGGTTCCATCAAATTACATTTCTGCCAGTCAATAAGGTCTATATATGAAACTGCCTCGAAGTTGAGTGACGGAATGTTGCAGTGTCTGATTCTTTCCTTTTTTCCATTTCTTTCTCGTAAAATCCTACATAGTCTAAGTTCTCGAATGGACTATCTGTCGTATGTGATTATTGACAAGATTATTGCTTCCGGGGGGCCGAAATAGCCATTTCTCTGGATCATGGAATCAACCACAGTCTTTAAATCGTTTTTAAGATAGCGTGAGACTTTATTGTCTTCCACAAATTTCGTGGACCATACGTGCAATATGGATTTAATTTGACTGTAAATCACATGGGTGGGTACACTTTCATGATGAACTCTGCCAGAGATTGAAGTTGGTTTGAAGGCTCTGACGAGCTAATGTATAAATACTTTATGCTTGGATTTGCAGTTGTTAGCCAACGTGCAAGAGACATTTTCCCAGGGTGCTTTTGTGACAAACTTGATGAGAAGTTTCTGTTTGTGACAGCTTGAGAAATATCCCAAAGCTATCGCTTGTGTGTGCTAAGATCCTTTATGTCAATTTTCGGAAATTCGCTCGAAATGTCTACAAATCTCACAACTGGGAGGTTTTTACAATTTGCCAAGGTTTTCCCAGTTGGACCAGAAAATGCATTAAGGCCACTCGTTCCACCATCCTAATTCTGCACTAAATTTTGGAGTGGCAACTCATTTGCGTGTAACTGGCAGATAAACCAGTGCAAGGGTTTCCCAATGGCTTCCCCAGAAAGTTGAATCACGCCGATTTTATAGCCAGTATTAAAGACTGTTCCATCGCACCCTATTGCTACTAGTCGATGAATGTCAATATTCTTATTCTCCATGAATTGCAGCATCATTTGAGAAATACTCAAAGCTGATGATGAGGTTAGTGTTATGTGTACAAGGTACTTGCTTAGAGGGTCATTAATCATTGTAACATGTTCTTCCAGGATTGTTTTCTGGTACATCTTTCCCCCTATGCTCTCTTTCATTAGAGTTTTGTCCTTCTTTCTCTCAAAATAAGTCCCTTCAGTGGTTCCAGCTGTCTTTCATTTCCTTGCTGATATACTTTTCGAATTTTTTCGCTCTCTCTTCTTATTTTATGTCTATCAATTACATTTAAAGTGTCTGTATCGGTAATCATCCCCAAATCTTCCAAAACATCGCTTGCAATGATGGCTCCACCCCGATATGAAACTCCGGTTCTGTCATAGATTCTGTCACATGTTTCCAGTTGGCGAAACGTTTATTTTAAGACTTACTGCTTCTCTCTCTTTCTTCTTCTTATCTACTCGTTTCCTCAGCTTTCAGTTTTTTTTAAGTCAACTGTGCCTATGGACATTTGCCTAAGTGCCCGTTGGTCTAGAAGAAAAGTTCTTTCCGTTTTAGTAATCCTTTTATGCTTAGGGCAAGAACTTTTGTTAAAATTAACACACTTACATGAAGAAATGTCGAACAATTTCCGTGAGTCTTTCACGAAGGTTTTAAGCTTCGTTTCTAAAGTTGTTGTTGACAATGTTTTCATGCCAAAATATTTCTTTACCTTTCTGCATGCAGTGCGTCAGCTGCTGCCTTTCTGTATTAAGTTTCGAATTACCTCTGTATTTTATTTAAGAACAAAATGACGAGTTGCATACAAAACAATAGAAATACACATTTTTAACTGTATGGTAAAAATTTGCTAAAAATCACGGCCGAAATGGAGACGGAAGATATTTTTTGTTTTTCCTAAAACTTTGCATACGTCACCTACCTATCAGTACCCAACTTTTCCGCACTAGGGCAAAAACGAAATCGAAAACTTTTTTTTTACGCTCCGCCCTATTATACATGCTATGTATAACAAAGGATTTACAAAAATGAAATTTCATACATAATGATAAATAAAAACATAAGGTAAAAATTAGACTTTCGTAACATACAAACGTGGAAATTGATTTATGAAATATCACATTTCATTGGCTATTCTGAAGTAATGTGACAAAAATTTGCATAAAACCAAGTAACGTGACATACGCAGTTGACATAAAAAGCGTTATATATTGGAAGCAATACGTTTCAGTCATACTTTTCACGATGGGTAAACGAAAGTTGTTGTCTGTGGACGAAAGAGCCAAAATCGATACATATCTAGAATGTGAAAATCTGTTCCGGAAATTAGTAAATTAATTAAAAGACCAATTGGTGTGATATATAACTATCGAAAAGATTCAGCAAATTATGGCAAACGTTTCAACATAAATAGGTAATCCACGTTTAACTGAGATGGAGAAAAGGGGGATTCTTCAGCTTCTATCAAAAACTGGCCACAATTCAAAGCAGATTTGTTCAGATCTATCCCTTACTGTTATTTCTAGAAGAGTTAGGCAAATTTTACATCATTCATGGAGCTTGAGATGGTCGAAGATGAAGTCTAGAAAGATACTTCTGCGTCACAAGCAGATGCGTTTTCAGTTTTGTGAGAAGTACATGACAATGGGCAACAATTGAAAGAATCATTTTCTCCGATGAAAAGAAATTTAATTATGGATGGCCTCGATGGTTTGAGGTATTATTAGAGAGATCTCCAAAAATAACCAAAATCTACATTCTTCAGAAATTTTAGTGGCGGAAGTTTGAGGGTTTGGGCAGCGATTGCTTATGATGGCAGAAGAAATGGTATTTAAAAATGGTCGCCAGAATTCATATGATTACAGCTTAGTTTTAGAAAATTACCTTCTTCCATTTGCATGGCAATATTATAGTTTAGATTACATCTTCATGCAAGACAATGCAAGTATTCACACTTCAAAAGCAATAAAAGATTGGTTTGACGGAAAGAATATTATTATTTTAGATCATCCACCTAATATTCCTGATCTGAACCCCATCGAAAACGTTTGGGGACAGCTTGTTCGAATGGTTTAGGCAAATGGGATGCAGTACACATCACTTGTAGAATTGAAAGCTTCAATCTGTCAAAACTAGAAACTAATTGATCACAAGTACATTCAAAATCTTGTTTTATCAATGCCATCTATAATAAAGGGAAATTTAATGAAGAAAGACGGCATTACTATCTATTAATGTCAATGAAATGTGATATTTCATAAATCAATTTCCATGTTTGTATGTTACGAAAATCTAATATTTGACCTTATGCTTTTGTATATTATTTTGTATGAAATTTTATTTTTGTAACTCATTTGTTATACATAGTATGTATATTATATGAAATTTCATTCATTTTTAATGAATATTAAAAATCTTTTTGTTAAAAAATCGTGTTTTCATAAATTAATTTCCAGCACTGTTTTTTTTAATTTCCAATGGCAAGGCAAAATACCAATACATATAAAAAGATAAAATGACACTACAAAGATAAAAACATGTACATGAGAGGGCGAAACTGAAAACAGGGTATATGACCGAAGTCATTGCCTTAAAAGTTCTCTTGCCTCCCAATACCTTGAGAACACTGCCCGCGGAGGGCCCCACATCGAAGCAAGTGGTCCCCGCCCATCTCTTCTCCAGTATCACAAAGTGGACAAAAAGGCGTGGTGGAAAGGCCTATACATTGTAGGTGAGCAGAGAGACAATCATGGCCCGTAGACAAACGGAACGCCACAACTGCATCACGTCTAGGTTTGTCGCGAATTGAAGATGGACTTAACCTCCACCAACTTTTTAGGGCTGTGCGAGTCTAAAGATCCCGCAATGAGTTAGTTTTACATAGATTTTTCAGGAACAGTTTTATTTTTCAGAAGGAAGTTGATGTATTTGGATGTTGTAGTATATTCGCACTCTTTTTTGCTAGGGAATCTGCTTGTTCATTACTCCAGACACCCCAATCAGCAGGCACCCATTGGAGAACGATTCGTTTTCCCCTCAAATTCAAACTTCCCAAAAGCTCTTGACATCGTGAAATCTCAGGTGTCAGGGGGAGTTCAACTGAGCTAATTGATTGAATGGCTGCCTGTGAGTCCGAAAAGAGGACTGCATTTTCAAATTTGTGTTGAAGAGCCAGCAGCTGCTGTAAGGCTATGCTCACGGTACCCACTTCACCATCGAAGGCTGTACCAATGTAGCCTGCTGGGGCGTAGAAAGAAAAACGGTCCGAAAAGACACCAACCCCTACATTAAAATGGCAGTCAAATTTAGATCCATCAGTAAAAATGTGCAGTCAATTTTTAGGTGGGTATCTAACCGCAATGGTCTCCAGGGTAAGACTTCTTAGGATACTTGGTGCGACATCTCTTTTCCTATAGATGGTTTCAACTAGATCCAATTTTGTTTCGACATTAGTTATTTCCAAGGGGTTTCTAGGTTTCATAAGAAGTTGCACATGATCCGGGAGAACAATATCCTTTCTAATCTCTAGAACTTTCTGGATAAATCCATTCTGAGTTTTAAGTTGTCTAGGCTTGACCACATACTCCCTCCAGTAGGAGTCATCGATTCTCAGAAGCTTTTCATACAGGACCAAAGCTCTCTCCTTCATAATATCTTGGAAAGGACTATTTTCTGTCAGTATTAGCATCGCATCGATCGGCGTAGACTTCACAGCACCTGTAATCAAGCGCAGAGCTTGATTTTTCAGAACTTCGAGTTTGTTGATCACCAGTTGTGGGGCTGTGACGAGGACCTCACAGTAGTAAGTCATTAAAAGGAGGATAAATGTATTATATGTAGTGTTAAGGGTAGACCGGGCACTCCCCCATTTACAATCTGCCAGACGCTTAAGGACATTAAATCTGTTTGTAACGCGCTCGATGAGCCGTTCGACATGGAATTTCCAACATAACTTATTATCAAAAGTCAGTCCCAGGTAGGTGAAATTATCTGTATTGGCAACCAAACTATTCTTGTACTGAAGATCTGGGCGAAAAGCCTTATGAGATAGAGAAAAGGACTGTGAAGCTGTCTTATCTAGATTAATAGTCATATTATTTTCATCACTCCAATCTGAGAGTGTCTGTAGTGCCTTGTTTAATCAATTTTCAATAAGGTCTTTTCCAAAGCGTTTTGGTGCTTGAGTCCATATTACCAAATCATCAGCAAATAATAGGCATTTAATACCAGGTATTAATTTAAGAGTTGAGACAAGATCGTTAATATAGATATTGAAAAGAGTACAGCTGCTAACCGCTCCCTGTGGAAGGCCAGTTTGTAGATTAAAACATTTGGAGACAAAATCTCCAAATTTAACCCTGCGGGTTCTCTGACTTGTAAAAGATCTAATCCAATTAAATAAGTTTGAAGTGACACCGATGCTCAAGAGCTTCTGATAGAGCTTTTCCCTCCAGACGGAATCATATGCCTCTTTAAAGTCAACATACATGGCTGTCAAGATGTTTCTTTCATCCAAAGCGTCCTTAGGAAATTGGCTAAATTGTGTCACTTGATCACACGTTAACCTGTTGTTACGAAAACCAGCCTGTTCTACTGCTAAGATACCATATTCTTCAAGATACCAATTCAAGCGGTTAACAACAAGTCTTCCATGGTTTTTGCAAGTATACTCGTCAGCGAGATGGGCCTATAGCTACTTAACTGCCCAGGATCCTTGTTTTTCTTTAAGACGGGGACTGTAATAGTTCTTCTCCAATGTGCCGGGATCCGGGCAGATTCCCAAATTCGGTTAGATATATTCAACATTGTTTTCTTTGCATCCATGTCCAAATGTCTAAGAAATTCTGCATGAATTTGGTCCACACCAGGAGATTTTTTCATTTTAAGGCGTTTTATTGCAAGTTCCAATTCGAAAGTACTGAACTGAGTATCAAAGATAGCCTCCCCATTCGGCTGGCCTGAATCTCTCTGCAACTTAAATAACTTTTTCCATTCAGTATTCACCACTCTCGACATCTTTCTTGCATATTTTCCCTTTTAGTGGGATTGCGAATAGTATTGTCCAAAAGCATTCGCAATAGTTTCCAGCACTGTATATTGCTGCAATTTATTTTGCGTGTTGTTGTTTTGCGGATGAGCCTAGGTTTTACTGTGTCTGTGATTGCAGTAATAAGCCATGACCAATGGATATGATTGTGATGAGGTAAATCTCTTTGTATTAAAATTTCCCTGAAAAGTTTCCCATTTTCGAAGTTTATAGGGTTTTTTGTGGGTGGCGTTCCGACTGACTCACCATGTACAGTTACGATTTTGCCGACAATTGTATTATCTCCAAAGAATACTTGTACAGTGCGATCGGTCCAAAAAATTATTCTTTTGATAGTCAAACGTTACTGCAACGGCTGTCTGCCGAGACTTGATTTCAAACCTCGTGCCTCAAAAACCGTGATCTCGTAAAATCCAATCAGAATGCTTAAGATCAATATTTGTGTATACTGCCAAGCATAGACGTATCGTCAGGGGGGCACGAGGGGGCACTTCCTCCCCCCAAACTTAACTTAAATTAAATTAAAACTTTAGTAGAAGATCAGTTAAAATTGGAAAATTGTCGAAAACTTTTAAGAAAGTTGGCTTTTTCCCGCTTTTTCAAACTGTGAAACTGAAGATTCCGATTATGTCTTTAGTCTTGACATAGTTTTTAACAATGATAGGAACCATAACAAAAATTCGATGTTCTATATTTTTTTCTCATTTTATTTATTTTATATTTATTTTTATCATTGTATAACATTTGAGTACTAGTCAAACATCAATTCTATTGTTATTAAATTTTAAAAAAACATAATATTTCATATTTTAAGGACCGTCGGGCAGCCTGAGGAGAGCCCTAACTGAATTCAATTAATGCCCCCCCCCCAAAGTTGTAAGCACGCTAGGCCAATGCTGCCAAGAAACTGCAACAAAGGTATTCCATGATAAGGCGTCCACACACATGCAGAAATACAGGGCATTCTGTGGGGAAAACAGTTATTTATGGGGCAGAGCGCTCTGCAGCGATCCCTCGTCAGAGCGGATTTTTTCACAGTTCATCAAAGAGACACGAGGGACCTTGGGGGGGGTCTAAAAGAGGGAATGTCTGGAAGACAGTCTAGTGTTCATTCACACATCGCTTTGGAATAGAAGGGGGGGGAGTGACTAATCGACCTCAAAATGTGTCAAGAGGTGTCGGGGGTGCTTACTGCATATGCGCTCTGTTTATATGCGGATGCACCATGACGTGTGCCCCGGCAGCATCAGGAAACAAGGTTGACGCTTATTGGATGCCAAATATAACCTTTAAGGTTGTACAAATCAAAATAAGTTTATTTCGCTTATGACATTGTAACACTTCTACATATTTTGAAACGATAATAGTTTTTTTGTTGTTGTTTTTAATTAAAAGGGTGTACAGGACCTTTTAAGGGGTGGTTAATAGAAGTGGTAAATATGAGTGACATTAGAGGCTCGAATAGCTAAAATGAGGTAGGAAAAGAAAGTAAATGAAAAAAATCTTCTAAAGGAAGATCCTGTTTATACGTCGGGAGACTTTTTGAGCTATTTCAGTCCGATAAATAAAAGGTAAATGTGATAGTGGAAATTTAAATTTTGTTTTCTAAAAACAGCAAATTTTAACATTGTGTGCACTGTTACTACAAAACTATTGATAAAAATTTAACGATATGTATATATTAGGACAATCTATAACTCAAAACCAAAAAAAAAAAATTAAATAATTGTTTTTCAAGTAAAAAACTTATAATTTTTTTTCTATTGCGAAATTTTTGCAATTTATGAATATTTAAAAAATTAATCAATACTTTTTACCAGTATTTTGGTTTTCAATTAAAGATAGGTGTATTGTAAATATATTACAATAATCATTTTATTCCTGTGTGTAAATTTATTTGTTTTATGGTGTGCACAGTGATTTAAGAGATTCCGTATCTTAGACTCATATTCATTTCTTATACATGTAATAAAAATATTAATTTACAAAGAAAACCTTTCATTTTGGCAGAGTATATAATTCAAAGTGTGTTAATCAAATACCAATTTACAACGACATTTTTATTATAGTTTGATTAATTCCCAACATGACTATGCTTCAACAATTTCGACAAGCTTAAAAGTAATGTGCCACCTTTTAAGTTATATCAGTTGCATTGTGTTTTTGCTTATGTCACTTTGTCATTTATATTACAGAAACAATTAAAAAAATTAAGAAGTAAATCGAATATATCATGTTGGATGAGTCTTAAATGACCAAAGCATTATTTCTTCGTGCATCTAAAACACCCCGAAATCAATTCAGCTTACAGTTAGAAAGTTCAGTCATAAAAATCTACTTTGTGATATGATGAAATCTACCATATTGACGATATAAAAAAGTCAATAATTTTAAATTTCAGTCGTCACAACTTTGAAAAAATAAATAAATAAATTTTCATCTATAAGTAATTAAAGTGAAATCATTCACTTTTACAAAGCGAGAACAGCTTTATATTTTCAAACTATCGTTGATGTCGTGAAATGAAGTTTTTACATCTGGACTCCTTTTGTTGAAATATTCCCTATACCACAGAGAGTTACTCAGAGCAAGAATATATTTTTAAAGTGTTATTTAATCATAAGCAAGTACTGTCCAAATACAATTTATGCAGGAAAACAAATATATATATATATATATATATATATATATATATATATATATAAATACTGTCACATTTTAGAAAACAAATTAATGTGGAATTTTCTCTGATTTTTTATTGCGCTGCCATCTTTCGTTCTTATTAGAAAATATATTTTAGGAATGAACTTGATGAAACTACAGCTCGTAGAAGTCTACACTTTCACTGAAATAAATATTGAAAATATGCCCTTTGGAAGATCCTAAATGAGAAAATTAGTAATATTAGTCTCTTTTTTGTTTTGTTTATAGATCAAATTTAAATTGTCCTTAATATATTTTAATTAGGATAACAAAGAGAAAGCTGATATTTTGGAAAGTATACATAAACGTACAATCAATTCACCTTTAAAATCTGCGATGATAAGCTCCTGTGAAAAACAGGACTACCTTATGGAATACCACTTAATTATTAATGCAAAAACCTGTAGTTTGCTGTGTTCACGGGAAAAAAAAAACAATAAAATATTTCTAATTCCATGTTTACAAACGCCCCTGTTATTTTTCGCCAAACAGTGTACTACTCACTTGTTCGCTATTTCAAAAAACGTCGTGACTAAGACTAAACTGAATGTAACATGGTAAAACACTATATCTAAGCCCTATTCATCAGAACAAGAATGTACAACAATGCGGTATGTGCCTCCATCTGGCGGCGAAACTTTTCGATTAAATCAGTTGATATTTTTAGATTTCTTTGTACCGGTATCTTTCAACTTATAATCGATAGCTGACAGTATTGTCGCTATATATATATATATATATATATATATATATATAGTATGCACTGTCAGCTATCTTTAAACCGATATCTGATAGTATGGCGCTATTTACACACACACATATATCGCTAACTTCTTTTAACAACGTCATAACTCAGAAAACGTGATTTTTCAGGAAAGTGATTTTAAAGTTTAAAAGTAGAATAAAATGTATTAAAAATAAATATTAATTCTGCTCTCTAGCGAGTAAATATAGAGTGGTGAAATATGATGATCTTGCAAGATATACTACTTTTTCAGGGCATTCTGATTACAGGCATAACTAAAAATTTAAAACAATGATGCGCAAACTTTATTCTACCGTGACTCACTTTCTTCTTTTTCTTTTTTTTTTAAAGAAAAAAACACTCGACACCCCAATAGTTTTTTATTTGTAGTAATTTTTTTTTGAAAGATCGATTATTGGAAAGATCGATGAACTGTAGATTTTGTGTAGATATATATTTTGCGAATTAATTATAAAAAAATATAAATCTATTGCTTACCTTCTGGGCTAGTTTCTGGCAAATCTCATGTGATTTCAACTTCATATTTAACCATTAATATATATTCGTATTTTGTTTAGGTAAAAACCAACAAAACTTTGAATTTAAAAATGGTCAAGATTTAAAAAGATCTGATTTTAGCAAATTATTTAACTCAATAATTCAATATCATGTAAATTTACTTCGAACTATTCGTGACTCCTCCAGTTATTTTCGAGACCACTCTGTGGGTCTTGAACAACAGTTTGACCACTGCTCTAAAATACACAGGCTATATAACTTTACCCCCCCCCCCCTCTAATTTTGTTAAGACTAATGGCTCATCGACTTTTACTTTTGCAACACAGCAAAGTCTTCTTTAGATTAAATCAGTATTTTCTTAAAATTGAAATAGATAATTAAAAATTGGTGACATCAGAATAATCAGCAGAATCAATGGAATAACATTGAATTTACAAGAACTCAGATCATATATTTTCTGTGATGCAATTCTAAAAATTATATAAATATGCAGCAAGTACAACTTATAACTTACACAATATTTATATGCTCTTTATAAAAACATTAACTTTATAATTGTCTATAAAAGTATAAGTATAAAATAATGCAACTTTGTTGAATCTCGGTCGTTAACAAAAGTATATTGGGTGTTGCATTTCAAAGGCCAAACTAATGATTTTAATATAATAACGTAAACTTAAGAATAAACGAATAAAATGTTTATTTTATTTATTAGTCTCGTTCATAAAAAAAACTTTATTTTCAAAATTTCTAAATTGGCATCAGATTTAGAAATTTAATGCAGGCATTTGGAAATCTATGTTGGTACTTACATCGTTATATATTTATAAGTCCTGGGAAATGGGCTATTTCAAATACTGGCGCAATGTAATAAATTGTAGTGACATTTCCTGGTTCATTTATCATTTGTCTTCCTGGTTGCTGTTCCGTTTTGTCTAATTAAAGGTGTGGAGATAAGTCTGCCCTTGTATTTCACAACCTCAAAATAGGAAATGAGATATTTCTACGCAACATAAAAAGGATATGCTGGATGACTCATTATAGATATAATAAGGGGTTCTTATATAATATATATATATATATATATATATATATATATATATATATATGTGTGTGTAAGAAAAACAATTTATACTCCATTTCAATGCTTTAAAATTTTCAAAATGTATAGAAGTATTTATATATGTCACTAAAAATGAATCCAGTATAAAAAATAATACAAGAACAGTACATAAAATGTAATACGACAGTAAAATTTGGAATAAAATTATGAATTTATTTTTACAAAATGATTTATATTTCATACAGAACTGAATGATGTTCACCACTTAATCAATACAAATTATACACAAAAGATGAAAATACATTAGATAAATATAAATGGATATCACACAATTTCTTATTAAAAATAAATAGGTAGTTAAAAAAGTAACAAACTCACACACACACACACACACACACACACACACACACACACACATATATATATATATATATATATATATATATATATATATATATATATATATATATATATATGTGTGTGTGTGTTTGTGTGTTTGTAAGTAAGTAAGTAAGTAAGTAAATAATATTTACGTGATAATAATATTTTCATGATAAATTTATGTATTCTCACATGTTTGCACACTTACCCAGTTGATGTATTGATCTTGATCACTGGCAAGAACCATTAAACAGTGTGTTTTTTGTCTCGTAAATTATCCCCATCTTCCGATCTTTCTTTTGTAGCATATTAATTTTTATGCTCTATCCTCTTGAAAAAAAAATTTATTTTCACTTTATTTGAGTTTTCCTAGATATAACTTTATACATTTTATTGTATGGAGTTTATCATTCTTGAAATCGTATATGAAAATTTGCGCATCTTACGGTATAAGAATCTGTTTGTAGAAAATTTAATTCCAGTTGTTAGGCTAAGTGTATTTCCTTCCTGTATGCTTTATAGGGAAAAGATTCAACCCGAGAGAACTCGCACCGGGTATGACATACCCAATCCATTTTCATTCAATGTTTTTGTTATCTTCTTCTGATCGGATTAGGCCGAAATTCTGTGTAGCTGTAGATTTTTGAGAAAAAAATTTTGGGGTGTATGTCATACCCGTGCGAGTCCTCGCGTCAGTCAGATCTTTCCTATTTTTCTGTCAGTTTAGTGTATCATGGCGCACTTTTTTAATTTCAACGAGGAAATGAAACAATTGCGACACCTGTTAGAGACTGTTTCTAGTGATTATGAACCTTTATCCGAAGATAATGATGCCTCTGAGGATTGAGAATACTGTAGGAATCATGATTCTTCTACTGAAATTGAGACAGAAACCGAAGATAAAAGTTCACTGTCAACAGCCGAATTTTATAGTGGTAAAGATAAAATTACAAAATGGCTGAAGAAAAAATACCGGCGAAATGTAAGGAAGCCTTCAAGGAACGTAATTAGCAAGCTTCCAGGTAATACAAATTATTCAAGAGATGTCGCTTCTCCCGTAGATACATAGAATGCTCTCTTCGATAGCAACATGCTAAATATGATGGTGCGTCAAATAAACACAACTTAATCAAGCACTTCAATGGAACTGGAAATCACTAATAGTGCACCGCCTGCAAAAAAACTCAAGTCAAAATATAAACGATGCTAAATTTGCCCAAGTAATAAAGACAGAAAAACTAAGTTTATGTGCCAAAAATGTGAAAAATGTCTCTGTGTTGAACATCAGTATATAGTTTGTAAAATTTGTCTATAAAAAATGTAAGTATTATTAAAATTCACTAAAAATGTTTAATTTATTATTTTATGTTCTTTAGCTACGTAAGGTTTGCATATAAGCAATATTAATTGATATTTAAATTGCAGAAATGAACTCGGGTATGAGATACCCGGCGCGAGTTCTCGTGTTCGAAATTGGGTGCGAGTGCTCGCGGGTTAACATCGGTGTTTTCCACCTCTGTTATCATCCACTGAATTTTGTCTGTTGCAGGTGCCATTATCATCAGATTTGCTTTGTCAGCCTCTTTTTCTATCAGTAATCCTTGGCAATCTTCAGGATTCATACTTACTATCAAATCCTTACCCTCATGTATATTTAGCATCTTGTACTATTGAAGCTGTTCCGTTTCCTTCAAGTTTGGTTAGATATCGGAATTTCACCGAACCTGACTATATATTTGTCAAACAGGCATTTAATGTTGACAATTTTAAGGATGGAGATATGTGATTTAATAGATGAAGAGCGTAAAGACTTTCCATGATTTCGAAAGATTTTTTGACTGTTTTATTCAAAACTCATTGCAACAATCACTTGATGTTATGAATTTTAAATGTAGATAAAATTCTCTAATCTAAAGACCAGTGGCGCACCTAGGATTTTTTCTTGGGGGGGGGGGGAGGGGCGAGATGAACGGATAAAAATATTTATAATGCAAAATCAATATTCATAATGCAATATCTATTTCTTTGGGGGGGGGGGGGGGAGGGCCCCTTTCCACCCCAAGGGTGCGCCACTGCTAAAGACTACAGTAATTAACTTGTATTCGGTGACAAAAATATTATTTTGATATTTAGGTGATTTAAATATTTCAGGTCGTTTGACACATTATTCAATTTCAACAAAAGTTTAAAATTTGGATTTTTCTGCTTTGCATAGTTTTCTACATTTTATATAGACGAGTTAGATACCATTTTTTGAAATAAATTAGTTGATTTATTTCAAAAATGGTTAACTGCTAATTAGCAGTTACCCAATTTTGCATGTTATGAGAGGCTGATGAGCAGTTCCCTACGATTTCTTATTTGCGAACCAATATACCGGTAAAGCACCGGTAAATGTAAAATTCTAATAATCTAAAATCCCGAAAGCAACTCTAGAACAGCACATACGCTTACACGAATGAAAAAATTTCGAACGACGGTGCCTTCAATTAAAAATTCCCATCACGTGCGTTGCAGTACGGGAATTTTTCCAATTCTTGTTCAACAAAAGTTTACAATTTGGATATTTCTGCTTTACGTAGTTTTCTACATTTTATATTGAAGAGTTAGGTACCATTTTTTTAAATAAATTAGCTGATTTATTTCAAAATGCTGATTTATTTCAAAATTCTGATTTATTTCAAAATTGGGTCACTACTAATTAGCAGTTACCCAATTTTGCATATTATGAGCGGCTGATTAGCAGTTACCTATGCTTTCTTATTTGCGGACCAATATACCGACACAGCACCGGTAAATGTAAAATTCTAATAACCTAAAATTCCGAACGCAACTCTAGCACTGCACATACGGTTGTACGAATGAAAAAATTTCGAACGACGGTGCCTCCAATTAAAAATTCCCATCACGTGCCTTGCTGTACGGGAATTTTTCCAATTCTTGTTAGTGAGATACTGAGTTATAGGAATTCCATGTTGTAATGAGGTTGCTTGTGGTTTTATGAAGATCAGAAACATAACTTTCTTTGTAGACAAGGCAAAACAATGCATTGTGGTGTTAATTTACCGAAAGAACATAACGATTGCATGCAACTAAGCCAAAAAACAAAAGATGTTTATGGAAGAATAATGAGTCGAGTTATCTTCCTAGCAGCGTACATCATTGTCCTAAAAAGAATGCTTGAAATGTTATTTAACATCAAAGTTTTGAAAAGTGTTGGTGAATTTATATGCAGCTCAGGACGAAATCTTTTTGCCACCCTGGGGAAAAATTTATTTTCGGATGTGAACGGAATTGTTAAATTGAAATTCCCTTTTGGCGTTACGTAAAGGAACCCAAAAAAAGTAACATTAATTGTAAAATGATGTTACTTTTGTAATGGACTTCCGACTCGCATACTAAACGTTCTGTTTCCTAATGATTTCTAGCACCTCGTGGGAAAGGGGGATAGTACTTCCGGCTAATCAAGAGACGTTTATTTGGTTTGTATTTCATAGAGAATTTTCAGCACGAATGCAAGGATATATGCACAGCTGGTAAAAATGAAAATACTGCAGGTGTTTTTGTGTTTTGTTTTTAAACTAGCCTGGAATACAGCAAAATGGGATTTGTTTAACAGGACAAAATGGAGATAAAGAAATAAATGTGTTGTCGAATTTATATGTTACCTTGATATAATAGAATGCTTAAAAAAATTGCACGTTCATTGAATAACAATTGAAACATCATAGTAAAATATAGTTGAAATGCGTTATTGTGTATACGAATGCTTGTGAATATAAATTAAATATACGAGAACAATAGAATGTGACAGTGTTTGTAACAATATCATTATATTCACTATCCTTTGACAGTGCTTAGAATAAAAGGAACATTTCATACAGCTGCTTTTGTCGTCTGTTATTTAGTAATAAATTAATTTTGCCTCGTTTGAGAGTTCTACATATTTTTTTGCATGGATATAATTGTCATTGTTTTTAAATGGCAGTTATATCGATACAAAATCGATATGATATCGCTCTATACATCTTACTTCCCATTTTGTATAGATACAAAATCAATATGATATTTTTCTATACATCTTACTTCCCATTTTGCATCGACATAACTATATTTTTAAGTAACTGTTATATCGATACAAAATCGATATACAGTAAAACTTAACCGGCCACCCATCAAATCGGCTACTTGTTTTTCGAAACTATTAATGGCCACTATATAGAAGTTTCACTCTGTAATTAGTCATGTTGTCTATAACTCTTATATGACTGTTGTACTTTTTTAAAATTTTCGTCCATTTTACTAGTATACCAGTGAAAACATAGAAATACCCACAATCTCCTTATTTTTATAATTATATATATTTCTCTTGGAACTAAACAGGAGAACAAAAAAATTCTCTGAAATACAAATCAAGTAAGTGTGACTTGATTAACCGGAAATTTCAGTGTTCCTCCCTCGAGGTGCTAGAAATCATTAGGAAGCAAAATGTTCAGTATGCAAGTTGCAAGTCCATTACTAAAGTAACATTATTTTACAATTAATGTTTTTTCGTTCACTTTGCGTAACTTCAAAGGAATTTCATTTTAACAAATTCTGTTCACATCTGAAAATAAACTTCCCTCAGTCTTCAAAAGGATTGCGCCCTCAGTTGCATTTAAATTCATCAAAGCTTCAAAATTCCGTTGTTAAATGAGATTTTAAAGGATACTTCTTTTTTTCAGTACAAATAAGGGTGTTACTGCGAAGAAAAGTACAATAATTATTTTTCAGAATATCTTTAGCTTAGTTGAATACAATTTAAAGTTCTTTTCGATAAAATAAACCTACATTTCCCAGAATTCTTCAACTTCGGAGAAAATATTTCCCCATGATCTCGTTAAAAGTAACCAAATGGGATCACAGAAAAGAAAAATATATTTTGTGCACGTACTTTTGGGTGTGGAGGTAATTGATGCTAAATTTTGTTAACCATTTATTTGTTCGGTGTATTTCTTGTATTTCTATGATTAAAAGATGTTTTTAATAAAGACAAATTAGAAATCCATTGTTGGGAAATATTTATTGCAATGTTTTATTTCAATTTTGCAAATATTTTGCGCCACACTCTGTGGTTTTTCGTGATTTTAAATTTAAGTTGCCTCATAATATATTCCTTTCTACTTTTAAATATCTCCCACACCCAGTGGGTATATATATATATATATATATATATATATATATATATATATATATATATATATATATATATATATATATATATATATATATATCTGTGTGTGTGTGTGTGTACACACATATATATATACAGTGTTAGATAAAACATATATATATATATATATATATATATATATATATATATATACATGTTTTATCTATCATTTACTTTACAGATATCTATCATATAAGACAAATATCTGTACCTAAAAGATATCGTAGACAGATAATAGAAATATAAATCATTATATATAATATTTTTTTATTTAATTTTTCCTGATATATATTTCAAAATCACCATGTTAAAATATTTTAAATATCTTCTACGGAAAACCTGTTAACTATTAGCTTTAAAGTTTAATAACAAAGCGATAAGAGTACAGACTGCAGTTATTATATATTGTAGAAACAACTCATATGAATTTTAATGTAGCAATAAACTTAATTTTTTTATCCCTACTGCAATTTTAGGTATGAATTAATATTTGTGTACAGCGAGAGATATTCTACCTCTCATTTCCCCTGAAGCATAAACGGTTGCTGTTTAGGCACAGATTGAAAGCTATCTTGAAAATAGGAAATGGGAAATATAGATTAATCCAAAGCAAACAAAAGGTTCTCACCTGAATTTATAACTCATGATAAAGGGTGAATAAGGGTTCAGAGATATTTGAATAATAAGAGATTTGTATGTAAGTTAAACATGAATTCGGCTGTAAGAGAGATTGCTTTATATTATTACGAGTTCATTCTAGTTGTGTAAGGATTTAAGTTATTCAATCAATAAATTTTGCTCTAGAGCAGTAATGAAGTAGGAGTTTCTTGTTACGCCTGAGTTAGAACTGTGAATAATACACACATTTTTCATATAGATGGATTAGTTGTGGCATGCATTAAAATTATTTTATTTCATTTTAAAGTGTAAGAAATAAGACCAAAATTCAAAGCCCTAACGGAAGTTTACGATAGCGGTATATGTTTCAAATAAACCAAGCAACTAAATTTTTCTTAAACTTTTCCTTACGGGGTGGGATAGCATGTATCCCAAGTATACGGGCCCAAGAATGAAAGAATATATATATATATATATATATATATATATATATATATATATATATATATATATATATATATATATATATATATATATACACGCACACACATACACACCCATACCCACCCACCCACCCACACACACACACACACACATATATATATATATATATATATATATATATATATATAACCTCCTTAACCCTTTACTTCCCAGTATCCTTTAAAGTTGAAATTATGACCTAAAAATTACTAGGCACTCTGTTTAGGCTTAAAGGAGTACACAGTTAAAATTTCACAAACATTGCACTTCCGGTTTCGATTTTGTGGGTGTTCCATGACCTGGAACACTGGGAAACTAGCGTTTTGAAAAGTGCGGCTAAGCGAGCATTGCGGTGAAGAGAACAAAAGAAAAAACGCACACACACAAATAAAAATACAACAAAAAAATTTGATTATATATGATTTTAAATAAATATTTACAGTTCCTATATACAAAAGCAGTTCCTATTTATACAAAAGCAGTTCCTATATACAAAAAACACACAAATAAAAACCCAATAAAAAAACTTGATTATATATGATTTTAAATAAATATTTATTGTTCCTATATACAAAAGCAGTTCCTACACTTAAAAATATTCACTAACCTATTTTTTTGCTTCGCGATATTTTTGGAAGCACGTTAGTCCCTCCTGAAAAAAGCAAAAACCAACATTGCAAGTTTTGCAACATTGCAGGTCCTCGAGTTTACTGTTCGTAAACTCGAGGATGCCAGGATGCTGCCCAGGCAATCGACGAACAACGAGGAGCCCGGAGGACTAGTATTGAACAGGATTTTGGACATAGGGCTGTTGTTCGAGGTATGCGGTAGAAGTTGAACCGGTTTGGACTGGCTAAGCTAGACAGAGAGGTCACCAGAGAGAAACACGTGTTCTACTGCTCAAACTGCTCTAGTTTCCCAGTGTTCCATATCATGGAACACCTTTTGAAAATCTTTCGTTATTGCTATGGTTTCGGTATAAAAAATTTAAAATAATATAGAATAAATAGTTTAGAGTATAGCCAATACAATAACATAGAATTTTTTTTCCTTTCAAATTTTTGTATTTAAAAATGATTTTTCAATTATGGCTCTGAAATATGGCTTTTTTTTATAACGCCACTGGAACGAGGGTATGTATAGAGTTGTGACACGCTGCCATGTATTATCAAAAAGAGTAGATCAAAGTAAAAAATGAAGCTAATTGCTTAGTTTTTCGCAGAATTTTGACGGTTTTAGAAGGGAGTAAAGTTTGGTGTCCCACTATATGGAACACCGGGGAGCAAAGGGTTAATGGCCGTCCTTACAAAGGGGGTATGAAATTTCCCGTTCTAAAGAGGGAATCAGAAAAATAGGCCCCTTAAGCTAAAGGTTAAAGGATGAAATAAATTCAAAGGTGCATACAGCAAACAAAGGTTGAACGAAGGGTAGTAAAGTAAATTGTTCGTTCAGAGTATACGTAGCAGCGAACACCACTGAGCACATTAATTTGTCTTTGCCACAGCTCTCTAACTGGGCGGTACATCAAAGAAAGTTCGTTACCCATCGAATGTGCACACAGCCTATACTATAGCTTGGAATAATATTACTCTTTGCTTGAAAATTTCATTTCGAATAGGAATTCTAAGTTCTTTCTTATTGGAAAGTGAGATGCCCGTTATGGTAAGAATTAAAACAGTGATCACCAACCGGTGTGCCGAAGCAGTTTAGAATGCTGTGATATCTGCCAGGGGTGACGCGAGATCTGTTTTGGAGTAACAAAAATAATATAAGTTAGGCCCACTTAAAATAAATATTAAGTTGAATTAATTGCTATCTCACCAGACAGATGGTGAGTCAAATTGATACACTCGTTCCCGAGGAGGAACTACTGTTAGGCGTAACATCAAACATTTGTGCTGTAGGTATCAATGGTAAACCTCATATTAATAAAATAAAACTCTTAAAGGACATTACTGTTTTTTAGAAAAATGATATCGGAACTTCTATATTACACTGCTGGCCACCAAAATTGCAACACCAAGAAAGACAAGAGATATCACAACAAAATTTATTTTGTAGTAACATGTTGACCAAGTATCAAATGATTAAATTTATAGACTTCTGTTAAGTGTGGTTCCTGACAAAATCAGTAGCCATAGTAGCCGCCATTGTTGGAGATCACCGCTGCCACACGCCTCGGCATTGATTCAAAGAGACTTTGGATGAGTTCTTGGGGTACAGCAGACCAAGCAGCTTCCACACGCCTCGGCATTGATTCAAAGAGACTTTGGATGAGTTCTTGGGGTACAGCAGACCAAGCAGCTTCCACACGTTGCCAAAGTTGATCTGCTGTGGCAGCTGGGGATGGAATCTGGGTCAATCGTAGAGCAACCATGGGCCACATGTTTTCTATCGGCGAAAGATCCGGAGAGCGAGGCGGCCAGGGAAGATATTCAATCTGGCGATTGACGAAGAACCGTTGGACAATGCTTTCCACGTGTGGTCGCGCATTATCCTGTTGAAATATGGCTGTGGGCAAGCCCTGAAGGTAAGGAACGATAACTGGCTCCAACACCTCGGAGATGTAGCGCTGGCTGTTTAAAGTACCGGCAATGCGTACTAGAGTTGTGCGAGAGTGATATCCAATATCGCCCCATACCATAATCCCAGTGCAGGACCAGTGTGGCGGTGCATAACGCAGCTGTTCAGCATCCTCTCTTCACGGTGTCTCCAGACTCGAATGCGACCATCGTGGTGTTGCAGACAGAAGCGTGACTCGTCAATAAAGACAATTTCATTCCATTCTGCCGTCCACATCCTTCTGTCATCGCACCATTGGCGGCGGAGACGTCTGTGGTTCCGCGTCAAGGGTAGACAAAGCAATGGACGTCTTGCGGACAGACCACTCTGCTGTAAACGGCGTCGAATGGTACGCGCAGACACTGGATGATGCGTTACAGACTGCATGTGCTGTGCTATGGTTCGTGATGTGACTGAGCGATCCGTCACTGCCATGCGCACAATTTGCGTGTCATCACGTGAAGTGGTGCGCTGAGGTGGATGCGATCGAACACGCCGGTCCGTCGTACCCTCCTGTATCCAACGATCACATATCCGCATTACAGTTGTTTGATTTCGTCCAACACGACTACCGATTTCCCTGATTGATAATCCACAGTCTCGGTAGGCCACTATCCTTCCTTTGTCGAACTCGGATACTTGATCAAAAGATGATCGCTGCTTTCGACGAGGCATAATTGATCGTTTTATTGAAAAAAACCACAAGAAAAACACAATTGCCGAACTTGAAATCGTCGAAATATCCAAGCCTTAAATAGCGCTTTGACGTAGCGCCACAGGCGCGCGTGATGTGCGTCTGCGCTGAAATTCTAATCATTTGCATATCTCACCTCCGCTAATGCATGTTGTAAATTTCATGTTATTTACATGTTTCCTTCAGGGTGTTGCATTTACAGTGGCCAGCAGTGTGTATATATATATATATATATATATATATATATATATATATATGACACACACGGGTGGTCATCAAAATAATGGAAACACTAAGAAAATCTTGAAAAACTTTATTATTACAGCACAGAATCACATTTGTCATGTAATACCACTTGATTCACCTTGGAATTGGATTATACAAGTCATGAATAGTGGTTAAGAATATATTATACCATTCTTCAGGAAAAAATCGTGAAAGTTCAAATAGAGATATTGTGGTGGATATCGATACCCACCTCTATCCGCTTATAGAGATGACAGTGGTTGGATGATATATAGTCGGGGGTGAGATTGTAGAGGGCAAAATATATTTGACTTCATTTTCATGCTCTTCAAACCAATGCTTGATAGATTTTGTAACGTCCAGGAACCCTGCCATCGTGAACAGTTGAGCTTTGCACGTTTCACCAATATTGTGTGGAAATTGTTATATTTTATCCCACACGCCGGCATTCATATAAATTACTATTTTTCAGTATGATGTAATGTCATTTGCATGCTTGGTTTTCATTTTATTTTTTGGTTACGTTACAAGTACTGAAGTGGCAACTTCGATAGATATTGCGGAGTTTTTAGATTTACGATATACTCGGTGAGAAGAGGTTGTAATAGTGCTTTGGTGTTCTTGTGAATTTGTTTGTTTTTAATAAAGAAAGTTTGTTTTTAAGTTTGGAAAATTCAATTTGAAAAGAGTCTTGTGAAGCCGAGTCAACACCCTCACTGCATGTGGAACCCAAAAAGGATATCGCCCCATTAACTTATGCGGGTGATTTTACATATCGACTGCTCCATACTCGGAGATTGAAAGAAAACCGCTCGGAAAACCTGTGATTATCTGACATTGCGTGCGTGGACTGTACTTGGTTTACATTCTGGTGTTAGGAAGTTGGGTCCATGCGAGGGTGATGAGCTTTGGAAAAAGAACTTTTTTTGATTTCTGCTGATGATTCCAGCAGTGACAACGGACTTCATCGGAAGACGGAGATCTAAGAACCGGGAGTTTAACGGAGAGGATTAGAAGTGGATGGGTAGCGGAAGTGAAGGCCAAGTATTCATCAACTTCTGACCGTTACAGCGGATACCAACGGATGTCGGAGCGTCAGGAAAAGTGAGGCAGATCTCAGCTACTGACCGTTATAGCGGAGCCTCGAGAAAAGTGGAGCAGACCTCAACTACTGACCATTACAACGGATCGTCCAGAAAAGTGAAGCAGAACTGCGGAAACAAAGCAGAGGATGTTTGTGATGACGAAAGGATGCCTGTAAGGATCTCGGATGTCGTCTGACAAAGTACGGTGCATGAATTGTTACTCGTTTGTCCCTCATATTCTGTTCATGGCTAAGTTGATTTTGGGTGCTTAGGAACGCGTGCGTTAGGTTAATTTTTTCTTTCTCTCTGGAAATTTTATGATTTTATGTTCTTTTGTATACTGTGTTCTTGCATAGGTTAATATTGCTTGCATATAATGATTAATAGTAATAGTGTTTTATATGAAGTAAATTTCTTCTTATTGAGTTAAAATTCTCTAAAAGTGCATAGTGTTTTCTGCTTTGAATAATTGTTATTTGTCGAAGGGATATTCGTTTAGTGTAGGAAAAAGCTAAGAGCTTTTTTCTAGATTTTATTTTGTTTTCGCTCGTTTATTGTAAATCAACATTCTGGAGCAATGTCTTTTTAAATACAGCGAGGAAAACGGATCTCGTGCAATTGGCTTGCGAGATGGGTGAGGTAGTCACCGAGGAAATGTACAAATTTCAAATAATTAAAATTATTAAGGGAGGGGAAAACTATGCTGAAACTTTGGCTAAAGAATCGTTGGAAACGATTGTGGAAGATAGGAAGGAACGAGAACGACAGAAAATAGAGAGTCAGAAATTAGAGAGAGAAGAAAGAGCACGGGCATGGAGTCAGGAATTAGAGAGAGAACAAATAGCTCGGAACAACGAGTTAGAGTTAATGAAGTTAAAAATACAACTTGCACAAGGGGAAAACGATAGGTTACGGTTGGATAGAAGTAGCACGAATAGTGTGGAATCTCTATCCAGTGAGACGGGGTCTCATGTCCTGGTACACCAAAGAGATTCTGGGACTAGGCGGAAAGAATTAGCGCTGGAAGGTGACAGGTTTTGGGCGGCTAAGGGGCACAGTTACGCTTTCGAACAACGGGGTGGGACGATAGCGGGGAAGAATGAAAGTGTCAGGATAGCCGGGGAGCCCAGGAAAGAATTTACGCAAGAACGTAATTCGGACTGTTGCATTTGCGGCGCGAAGAATCACTCTAAGAGGGATTGCCCAAAAGCTAATAAAGAGTTCGGAGAGGTAGAAATGCTACCGACACCTAGGGCAAGGAAAAATTTAGGTGAGGAATTGGTAGGGGGGATAATTACTCCAAATCTGACGGTAAAACAAAGGATGCAGTTGAAAGGCGTAATTACGAAATTTAAATCCTTATTCACAAGAGATTTTGGACCCGCGGGGGTAGGTAAGCATAAAATAGAGTTACTCCCTAATGTGGAAAGACGGAAACCGCATTGTTACGGATTTCTAATGGCATATAGGGCAGAGATAGAACGTCAAATACAGGAGCAGGTGGAACTAAATTTGATTGAGCCATCGGAGGCAGAGATAGCGTATCCAGTTGTGTGCGTGGCGAAAAAGGACGCCTCCACGCGGATGTGCGTAGATTTTAGGGCGATCAACGCAATAACTAAAGTGCCGGTTTTCCCGATGAAAGACTTACACGAGTTAGTTTATGTAGCGGGAACAGCGGAGTGGTTAACTTGTCTGGATCTAAGGCGGGGATACTGGCAAATTCGAATGGAGGAACAAAGCCGCGCATTAACGGCGTTCACTACCCTGTGGGCACATTTCAGTGGAAGGTGATGCCATTTAGATTGTCCGGAGCCTCGGGGACATTCCAGAGGGAAATGAACCGGGTTTTGCATAATTTCAGTGGGTGCGCACAGGCGTATGTCGACGATATAATTATTTTCTCCTTAAGTTTTGAAGAGCATATGCGCCATTTAGAAGACATTTTTAGAGTATTGGACAAGAACGGGTTTTCAATCAATCTAGAAAAGTGTACTTTTGCGGAGCGACAAATTAGTTATTTGGGTCATAAAATAGGAGGGGGAAATAATGCACTGGTGGAAGAAAAGATTAACGCCATTCGGAAAATACAGCGACCAAAAACTAAAAAGGAGGTAACATCGGTCCTAGGATTGATGGGGTTTTATCGATCATACATCCAAAATTATGCCACGATTTCAGCACCTCTGACGGAACTCACGAAAAAGAATGCGCCTAACAAAGTCATATGGGGGCAGGAAAACTCGTTTTGTGAGCTAAAAAATGCATTATGCTCAGTCACAAAATTGTCCACGCCAGATTTGTCTCTACCGTTCCAAGTGCACGCCGATGCAAGCCAAATGGGAGTGGGAGGCTGTTTAACCCAACGGGATGAAAGGGGAAATTTCAAACCCATAGCTTTTGCATCTCAAAAATTAACGGGTTCACAGAAGAACTGGGCAACAATAGAAGAGGAGGCCTGGGGCGTTTTATTCGCGCTCTCAAAGTTCGAGAAATGGATTTTGGGGGGGACGATAGAAATTATTACGGATCACAACCCGCTAAAATATTTAAACGAAACAACGCCGAAGAGTCCGAAACTCAACAGGTGGGCGCTAGCATTGCAACGGTGGGACTACACCATATCTCACAGGCAAGGCACACTGCACAAGGCCGCCGATGCCATGTCAATGCTCGCGGGTGAGGAATAATGTAGTTGTTTTTTTATATTGCAAAGTTAGGTATGTGTAAATATAATTCAGCTATTTTATAGCATAAGTAAATTTGTGTAAGTTTTCTGTGTTTTCAATTTTTTTTTAGGTTAAATGTAATGTTAACATATTTCAGTATATATTACTTAAATGCGTCCTGATAAGATTTAACTTTTTAGTTTAGAGTCGACAGAGGATTGTAGTAAACTTCATTTTGTATATTCTATGTTTCGCTACCGTGAATCATTCATCTTGAGGAGCGATAAGCATGTTTCCTTTTCCCTAGCACTTAGCCATGAACGGGTAGGCATGGGGAAACGTATGTCAATTCCGTCACCAGCAGCCGGTCGTCAGTGTTGGACGATTGAAATTTTGCCTGTTGGCAGGCAAATTTTCAAGTTAGTGGTGGGCATGTAACGTCCAGGAAACGTGCCCGCGAGAACAGTTGAGCTTTGCACGTTTCACCAATATTGTGTGGAAATTGTTATATTTTATCCCACACGCCGGCTTTCATATAAATTACTATTTTTCAGTGTGACGTAATGTCATTTGCATGGTTGGTTTTCATTTTATTTTTTGATTACGTTACAAGTACTGAAGTGGCAACTTCGATAGATATTACGGAGTTTTTAGATTTACGATATACTCGGTGAGAAGAGGTTGTAATAGAGCTTTGGTGTTGTTGTGAATTTGTTTATTTTTAATAAAGAAGGTTTGTTTTTAAGTTTGGAATATTCAATTTGAAAAGAATCTTGTGAAGCCGAGTCAACACCCTCACTGCATGTGGAACCCAAAAAGGATATCACCCCATTAACTTAGGCGGGTGATTTTACATATCGACTGCTCCATACTCAGAGATTGAAAGAAAACCGTTCGGAAAACCTGTGATTATCTGACATTGCGTGCGTGGACTGTACTTGGTTTACAGATTTAGCTGCATGTATAGGGGGATTATTATCCTGGAGAACGTCATCTAATGCAAAAATCAATGTTTTCACCTTACGATGGACTAGTGGGCTAAAATTCCGACATAATCCTTCCTATTCAATCCCCCTTTTATGGTTGCAATAGGGCCTGAAGAAAACCATGAGACACCATACCAAATCCTGTTAGATATATCTCCACGATTGACAGTTGAGATGAGACAGCCTGAATCTTACGCTTGTGTAGTTGTTCTCCAGACATACGCACATCTTGTTGCGAGGAATAATGTGAACAATAATTCGTCGGACCAAATGCCGTTTATCTACATATTACTCGACCAGGATTTGCGCGCGTGGCAACAATGTGAACGATATTTTATTTTGGCATCTATTTCGACTGGTTTGGAAATAGTAGCTACTCTTCCGTAAATGCTTTGTTTGTGAAGTTCCCTTCTACCTCTAATGGTTGATACTGGAACATTCAGATGCAGATTGAGCTCTTCGGTCATTTTAGATGCAGTTGTTTTCTTTCTTCATGTCATAATCCGCTTCAATACCTCGTCCGTCTATTTCATTAAGATCTCCATTTCATCCACTATTCTGTTTGGCAAAGGAAGTTTTTCCGTGCACTTTGTATGCTATCATGACTTTCGATAAGATAGCTCGAAAAACACCGATTAGCCTGGGGGTTGCAGTAACAGATACTCGAATTTAAACGCGCTCCAATAATTAGCCCTTTTCGCAAGGTCTGCAAGATTTGACATTTTACGCTGTTCCCCCAAAAATCCCGATGTCCTTAGCTTCATTACTGCTACCTAATAGTAGAATAATACATATACTATATTATATAAAAACATACCCGTGGCCAGAATTGTGTTTTAAGAAATACGAAGCACATTCATAAACTCCACTAATATTGATAAGTGTTTCCGTTATTTTGATATCTACCTGTATATATATATATATATATATATATATATTTGATACTGTAAGTAGAGGTATAATCATAAGGCTTAAATTGTATGTGATATACTGAACTACCCGAATAAATTAACTGAACATATTTTCAATACAGAATCTTTTGTTATATTGTCAGTAACTTTTAACGTTTCAAAAAATGCAGTTATCTCTATTGTACTTCATCACGTCAGAATATTACAAACTTTCTGCCTAGTAAGTAGTAGATATTTTTACACGTTTTGTCATGAGATGCAGCGACGGTAAATATTAATCACGTTAAACCGGTTTGTGACGATATGCACATGAATAAATTACCTGATTATCTCTGCATTTCTATTCTGCTGTTCTGCATTTAACGCTATGGATAGAGATAGTCATTAAGAGGGGTGTGCATAAGGAATATTTCCTCATTGCTTTGAATACGTAAATACAATAAATTATAAAATGTTATGTTAGAATTGACTATGGGAGTGTTATTTATCATACGTATGGCATATAATAATAAAAAATAACATTAAAATTTACAAAGTATATTTTGAAATATCTTCCGAATAAAAATAGCATTAAGAAATTTTAAATATTAATCTACTTTCAAAAGTTTAACTAGAATTTCCATTAATAAATGCTTGATTAAAAGGTCTTTCAATTTCTTCCCAATAAATACCCGTATAGAATTATATGCGACGGGCTTACACAGGATTTGCATAACTACAACACCTCACTTTGCCAATTCATCAGTGAAATCATTTCCTGGGATTCCACAGTTTGTAGGAATCCATTGTAAAACGACTTTGATATTAAAGTGACAACATTACATGAATATAGGATTGACACTCGAAAACTTCACCGATTGTATAGAATTCCACAGAGCCAATGGCTTCAAAAGCAGCTAAAGAATCAGACAGTATCACACATTTTTGGAACATGATTCAGTAGCATGTCAACTGGGTCAAAGCTCTGCGAACAGTCTCTTCTTCTTCATCCAATGCAGTATCTTAGGAATCTATAGGAGTCTTAGGAGTCTATAGGAGTGTAAACACTGAAAAATTTTCACGGATGCAGCGGCCCCCGTGAGACCCGGGATAAAAAAAAACAGACCGAATTCGAATGTAGACGGCATACTTGTAATTTCGTTAATATCCCCATTTTTACAAAGAATTCGGAACCAGTTCAAGTCTTCACTTACGGAGTAAACTCTATAGACATAGGGGTTTTGAACTTAGAGAGACTATAAAAACTCTTGGAAAGGTGTATCTAGTGCTATTTTTTGTAGCAAAGATTCCAACAAAACGATATAATCCTATAGCGTTTCCGCTCTCCATTGCATCGGGGGCACCCGACAAGGGAGGGAGACTTGCAGTCTTCCCAATAAGTCATTTTTTTAAATGGACGGCAGAAGAATAACTTGTAATTTCGATAACATCCCCTCACCATTTTCAGAGACAATTTGAGTGCAAGTGGAGGTCGGGGGCTCCCGATAAGGAAGAAGGAAGTGCAATCGACCTTATAGCTACATTTCATTTTCACGAATGGCAGATGGGAAGGACTTAATTTCGTTACTATCATTCACTTTTTTCATGGATAATTCGGAGCCCGCGCCTCAGTGTTTACTTTCGGGATAAACACTCTAAGCATAGGGATTTGAAACTTACAGAGAACTATGGAATCGCTTAGAAAGGTGTATCGGGAGCTGTTTTTTCTTCTTTTTTTTGTCGCTACAATGTCGACAAAACGATATAATAGTACAGCGGGAGATTTCAAAAACGAAATGCTGTTCGATAGCACGATGTCCTCGGGGGTACCTGACAAGGTAAGGTGATGGGGAATCGTCCCGACAAATTCATTTTTTAAAACAGACGGCATCGGAATAACGTGCAGTTTCAATACCATCATCGCAACGTTTCCATAGATAATTCAGAGCCCGCTCTCCATTGTTTAGCATGAAAGCAGTGTCGGTAGATTATTGGGATTATAAATTTGTCAGCTACTTATCGGACAAACGCTGATCTTTCGGGTCTATCCCACGTAACCCCACGCGTGTCAGCTCTCCCTGAGGCCCGAGAATACTCGAAATTGCTAGATTTTCAAACTCCCGAGGAGCACGGTGCGATTCGGTCTCCGACTCGTCCGCGATCTAGACGATCCCACCTCATGACGTCATAGCGCTAAAGACTTCTTGAAAGTCCTTTCGGAAACCTTTCTTTTCTCTTATACTTCTACGCACAGCCAAATGTTCTCAAAACGAACAAGATGGCTTCGGTTCGGTAACCCCTCAAAGGGTTAAAATGATTCGTGAAAGCGATGACGTCAGACATTCCGCCGTACGACTCTATAGTTTTTCCGATACTCCAGTAGCAAAAAGTAGCGCTAGCGACGACTTTAATTTATTTACTTACCCAGTCTTACTCCCAGATACTTTATTCTACAAAAAACATCATTACCCTGCAGTTTCATGGTAAATAAATAATGAAAAATGTGTTCAGTGAAATTTGTTAAAAAGTTATTTCAGATGAATAAAAGTATGACGACCCATAGGATGGGAACCCTTGGTTTAAAGCACAGGAAAATGAAATCATTTTTGAAGCAGGGCCGGTTCCAAACGTGAGGCGATGAGTCGACCGCCTTGGGCACCGAATTATAATAGACGCCAAAATGAGACTTGGTAGAAATATGAACTTTAACGAATAAAGAAAAAAATGTCAATAGTTTAATCTAATATATTATAAAATTCATAAAAATATAGAAATATAAGAGAATATTTAGCTATTTTTTATATACAGCTGAATTTGAGATTATGAGAAATAAATTTTAAACGCATATTCTCAAACGTTGTTGTAGCTCTCAGAATTCTACTAACACTACCTGTAACTGTAACAGCAGCTTAGCGCAGTTTTCCTAAACTGAAAATTTTGGGGGCTCACAACCTTTAGCACTAGAACCGCGGAGAGGGTCAATTTGAACCAAAACGATATTTAATTTAACACCACGCGAAAAGTATCGATTGAAAAAAAATTCCTTTTATGACTATTAATATTTTAAGGTGAACAACAATTTACCAAATTTAAAAATTCGTAACATAAATAACTTTCCGATTATTAACACTTATACCTAGAACCCCGGAACGGGTCAATTTGACCCGTAAGAAATGTTATTGCACAATGATGACGAAAAACAGATGCATTTTCTCGAACTGTAACTGTAAAATACTTCTACCCTACCCTAGAATTCCTTAAATGGACTATACCAGAAGGGGGAATAGTGAAGGTTTTTCAGTCAAGGTCATTATATTAGGTTTGAAGCACAAACTACGTTCGAATGCAGTGAAAAATTACTGCGAATATTTAGAAGATTTTTTTAAAGTTTTTTTTAATTCTGTAATTGGTATACGTATAAAAACTATGTCACGCCGCCGTAATCTTGCTGTTAAGGAAGCTTTAGAATATTTAAAACAATTATCTGAGAAGGATTCAGAAGGTTCGAAAAAAGAATGTTTCTCAAGATTCGATTTTGAGTAGTGAGGATGAATACCTGCCTGCAAATGAAGAAAATTTGGATTCGGATGAAGAAAATTAAAGTGAAGATGACTCTGGCAATGCTCTAACAAACCCTGGCCCTTCTCATCGCAATACTGATGGTAATTTATCTGATAAAAAATAAAAATCAAACATTCCAAGAAAAGATACACACACGCAAAGAAATTTGAAAAAGAAATCGGCAATAACATTCAAAATTGGAAATAATGAAGATGGCAAAGATGGGACAATTTGGAATGTCGCTCAATTAGGAACAAACGATAGAGGAAGAAAATCAAAGTGTAATATTTTGAAAGAAGTTGGAGGGCCCAAGACGACATGCTAAACGCAATGTTATTGACAACTGTCCTTCAAGTGCTTGGTGAATTTTTATAGATGAATGGATATTGAAACACATAAAGAAATGTACTGAAGATGAAGCTCATCGGCAGATTCATGAAGGAGATTGGAATATAACATTAGAAGAAATAGATGCTTTTATATAAATTTTATATGCACGTGGTATATATTGTGCAAAAGGAATTGAACTGGATAGCTTGAGTTCAAAGAACTGAGGATACCATTTTTCCAAAATACAATGTCAAGACACCAATTTCGTAAAATAATGGGATTTTTACGCTTCGACATAAAATCAACAAGATCAAAACGTCTAGAACAAAAGTATCCTGAAAGATAATCCACAGTCTCGGTAGGCCACTATCCTTCCTCTGTCGAACTCGGATACTTGATCAAAGGATGATCGCTGTTTTCGACTAGGTATAATTGATCGTTTTTTTTTAAAAAACCACAAGAAAAACACAATTGCCGAACTTGAAATCGTCGAAATCTCCAAGCCTTAAATAGCGCTTTGAAGTGGCGCCACAGGCGCGCGTGATGTGCGTCTGCGCTGAAATTCTAATCATTTGCATATCTCACCTCCGCTAATGCATGTTGTAAATTTCATGTTATTTGCATGTTTCCTTCAGGGTGTTGCATTTACAGTGGCCAGCAGTGTAAAACGCACATTTATCAAAACAATCTCAAATATCTCATTAATAAATTGGTTATGTTTAAATTAACTTTGATTTATTAGGCTTAAGTAGAGACCAAAAAACAAATTTTAATATAAAAATTAAAAGAGAAAAATTTTTTGCTTGTAAACTATAATTTTATATCTTTGTGCTTGTACAGTTTAAAATGATTTATATAAAACTTAAATGGTGTATATAGAATGGTTCGTTGAATGTTTCATAGAATGGTTCATAGAATGTTTCGTAGAATGGTTCATAACTTAATTGGAAATGAAAAAAACAACTTACTCATTATTTTGTTTTACTTTAATTCATCTCAGAAACCGACGCCGAACTGAACACAGCCATACAGAACGTAAACATAAACGCTCTCTTCAGTAACGGTTACAGAGAAAACAAACAAACATGAAAAAGCGCTCGCAGCGCCAATCGACAAGTGGACTGTATGGAATTTACTGAACATTCCGCCCCCCTTGAAACCTCGGAGGGGGTTTCAACAATGAAAACATTTAGAACATCACTTAGAATTAACATGCAAGAACTATGAAAAATTAAGAAATGTGCAATACGAAATTAATAATGAGTACAGATGGAAAGATAATCACTACAATGCTGAAAGATAAGAATTAAACATGTTATGCACTGAAGCAAATAGGTTCGAATGTTCAGGAAATTGGTAATTTACAAAGTTTCGAGATTGGTCTCAAAAGTTTACCAGTTTGAGTTTTCAACTCAACTACACGAACCTTGTTGTCCTTTCCAGGGAAAGTTTTTGTAATTCGGCCTAACTTCCATTGAAGTGGAGCCAAGTTCTCATGCTTTATCAATACCAGATCACCAACGTTCAGATTTTGTTGTGAAATGCGCCACTTCGGTCGGGATTGTAACTTTGTCAAATATTCATTTGACCAACGATTCCAAAAATGTTGAATCATACGCTGAAGCATACGCCAACGGTCACAGTGGCTGATGTTGTCTGGAATTGGCAATTCAGGTAGAGATGTTAATGGTTTCCCAATTAGAAAGTGTCCAGGTGTAAGAGCACGTAAATCGTTGGGATCACTTGAAATTCCACTAAGAGGTCTGGAGTTCAGACACGCTTCAATTTGGGACGTTACGGTAGTAAGTTCTTCGAAAGTAACACTCGAGGTGCCTATGACTCTCTTCAGGTGGAACTTGAACGATTTAACAATGGATTCCCAAATGCCTCCGAAGTGTGGAGCTGCCGGAGGGTTGAAACGCCAATTGATGTTGTCCATAGTAAGAAACTGGTAGATGGAGTTGTCCATCATCAATTCTCGAAATTCTTTTGCGAGTTCTCTACTTGCCCCATAGAAGTTAGTGCCACGATCACAAAATATTTCTGCAGGCTTACCCCTGCGTGCTATGAATCTCTTTAAGCAAGCGATGAATGCTTTGGTTGACAAGTCACTTACAACTTCTAGATGAACTGCCTTGGTTGCAAGACACACGAATACACAGATGTAGGACTTGGTATTCCGACTTCCTCTTCCCTTGAAACTTCGAGTCAAAAACGGTCCAGCGAAGTCAATACCGGTATTTTGAAATACTGTTGAAGGGCAAACTCTGGACCCTGGAAGGTCTCCCATGAGCTGTTCCGCTAGTTTTGGACAATTTCTGAAGCAAGGAATGCATTTTCTCACTACTCTTCTGACAGTATCTCTAGCTGAAAGAACCCAGTATTTTTCTCTTAACGTTGCTTGAAGTAGTTCTGGTCCAGCATGTAGCAAGGTGAGATGATAGTGAGTAATGATTAACTCGACGATATGGTCACTTTTAGGAAGAAGAAGGGGATGCTTCTGCTCTTCTGGAAGCACTGAATTTTTCAACCTGCCGCCCACACGAAGTAACCCAGAATTATCGATGAACGGTGTTAAAGGAAGAACTCTGCTGCTGGATGCTAGTTGCCTCCCAGCCTGCAAACACGAGATTTCTGAGCAGAAATGAACTTGTTGTACGATCTTCACAATTGTCTTTTCAGCGTCATTCAATTCATCAGTTGTCAAAGAGGTTTTCCTTCTTTCCTCAGCAGGTATAGAACAGTTCCTGGCGAATCGAAGACACCAGGCAAAAACTCTTTTCAATTTGTGCCAAGAAGAATATCTCTGAAAAAACTCGGTTTTGAAAGTGTCATTTACCGTTTGTAGCATGGATATTTTGAATTGTTTCTTTTCCTCTTTCGACAACTCTTGTGATAATAGATTGTCTTCTTCAACCCTGGAACTAGGTATCGAAGGATTCTTCAACCACTTCGGCCCCTTCAACCACAACTCGCAGTTCACAAATTTTGATGGCGATAAACCTCTTGTGCCGCAATCAGCCGGATTTTCGAGTCCACAAACAAAGTTCCATTGCACGTTTGGCGTTAGCTCTTGAATCTGTGCTACTCGATTTGCAACGAACGGCTGCCATCTTCTCGGCTCTGAGTTGATCCAGGCTAAAGTTATTTTGGAGTCAGACCAGGCAAATTTATTTTTGACCGGAATGTTTAGGTACGAGAGTGTTGAATGTAGCAAATTAGACAACAAAAGTGCAGCACAGAGCTCGAGTCTCGGAAGGGATTGTACTTTGAGCGGTGCCACTCTAGTTTTAGATGTCAGCAGGTTAACTCGTACTGAATCAATAGAGATACATCGGACATATATCGCTGCACAGTATGCCTTCTCTGAAGCGTCGCAAAAGGCATGTATTTCTACTTCAGCATGAGAGTTAAGTACATATCGAGGAAACGTTGAAAGTTCGAGGAGATGAATTTCCCCCAGAAATGTTCTCCACGTAGTGCATAGTTCATCAGGAAGAGGTTGATCCCAAGAGAATTTCCCTTGCCACAATTCTTGAAGTAAGATTTTCATAAAGGTTACACATGGTGACAAGAGTCCAAGCGGATCGAACACACGGGCGATTTGAGATAGTACTTCTCGTTTCGTATAAGTATCCTTTATCTCAACTGGTGATACTGCGAATTTGAAAACATCTAGCTTGGGTGACCATTTGACTCCTAGAACACTACAGTCTTTGTCATCTAGATGAACGAGATCGTTTTCTGTGGAGTCGATTGAAACTTCACGAAAAATAGAAGGATCATTTGAATGCCACTTTCGAAGATGGAAGCCTCCCTTGCTCGTCATTGCTTGCAACTCTGTTACAAGTTGTATAGCTTCCTCCTTTGTAGCAGCTCCCCCAAGAAGATCGTCAACATAAAAATTGTGAAGTGTTGCCTTAGATGCAATTGGGTACTCTTCCTTTTCGTCAAGTCCAAGTTGCTTTAAAGTTCTTGTAGAGAGGAATGGTGCACAGGCGGTCCCGTATGTCACAGTGACGAGACGATATTCTGCAATAGCATCTTCAGGTGAATTTCTCCAAAGAATTCGTTGCCAATCAGCATCTTCTTCATGTATTTTTATCTGTCGGAACATTTTTTCAACATCCGCACAGACAGCGACTTGAAACGTTCTAAATTGAATCAGGATTGGGTAAAGTTCTGGTTGAACCCGAGGACCAGTCATGAGCAGGTCATTTAGTGAGTGTCCTGATGATGTCTTGCTGTATCCATCAAACACTACTCTCAGTTTCGTAGTACTACTAGAGTCTCTTAGTACAGCATGGTGTGGCAAGTAGTAATAATTAGCCTTATCATACTCGGCTTCTGGAACAACTTCCATGTGATTAAGCGCTAAGTATTCATTCATGAACTGTCTATATTGGTTGTATTTTTCCGGGTCAGACCTGAGATGACGTTCTATACCAATCAATCTACGAATGGCTGTTTGTTTAGACTGCCCTAACTGCGTAGGAGATGATTTAAATGGCAACCTAACTGTGTATCTGCCATCTTCATTTCTTGAATGTGTCTCTTTAAAATGCTCCTCGCAAGATCTTTCTAGGGAAGTTAGAGGATTTGCTCCAGGAACAGAATCCAACTTCCAAAATTTATGAATTAGATCATCCGACACTAATTGAATATTATTTACATGAAGAATTTGACTGAATGAAGAAGCTCTACCACCTATCACCCAACCAAGTTCTGACCGAATTGCAAAGGGCTTATCCTCCCCCATCGACAACGTCTGACCCTTCAACAATGGTAGTGTGAGATCGATTCCAAGAAGAATATCGACCTGACTACTTTTGTGAAACGTTGGGTCAGCTAACGTGAGATCCCCAAAGATTTCAGAATATGAAGCATCCAAATCTTGGTGCGGAAGCACGCCCACTATTTTGTTCACCACGTACACGTTAGCACTAAAAGAACTCTGAGATGGAAAATGTGGACTGAACTGGATTTGGGATATTCCATTTGTTCGAGTGTCTGCGGAGCCTAAACAAGAAATACGAACATTGGCCTTTTGTTTACTTAGACCCAGCCTTTCGATGCACTCACTTGTGATCAGTGACGCCTGACTACCACTATCTAATAAACATCTGCATAATTGATAATTGCCCCATATATCTCTTACACGAATGACGGCTGTGGAGAGCAGAATTTGAACACTAGGGCCAACATTTGAAATGCAAGATGTAATATCAACCGTTCGTGAATTTTCGGACGTTTCATTAGAACTACTTGCTCCGGGAACAGAAGTAGGCGAAAACACGGGAGCATTTATAGAAAGCCCACCTGAATTTGGCATATTTCCCTGACTGCCTCTTCCACTAACAAATTCAATGTGAAGCAAGGTGTGATGAGGTTTTTTGCACGTGTGGCATTTGAATTTACTTCTACAAGCATGAACGCTGTGAAATTGTGTTAAGCAGTTGAAACAAACATTATTTGATTTAACAAATTCCCAACGCTTTTGAACTTGCATTTTTGAGAATGTTTCACATTTACTTAGGGTATGTTCCTTATGACAGAGCGGACACTGTGGCTGTATGTTCGACGCAACTAATGTTACCTTTTTATGGACATTTCTCTTTGCACATTGATTTGCTGTCATGATTGATCTGGCATGAGTTGAAAGAAATTGTAGTAAATCATCTAACTTAGGTATTGCATCAACTTTAAGTGTTCTTTCGAACCAAGTTCTAGTATTAGAATCGAGTTTGAATAGTATGGAAAACATAAAAAAGGTGTCTGCAGTTTGATCAATTTTGAATTTTAAAGATTCTAAAGTTCTCACAAATTCCTTCGTTGAATCTATTAAATTTAACATTTGGGTGGATGATTCGTTATGGATTGGTGTCATGTTAATGAATTTTTTCATCAGTGAGGAAAGTATTTCTCGTTTGTTAAAGTACCTTTCGGTTAGAAGGTCCCAGGCAATTTGAAAATTATTATTAGAAATGGGTAGTGAATGTATAACCCTTTGTGCATCACCCCTCAAAACACCCTTCAGGTACTGCAATTTTTGAGCTCCTGTCAAGTTTGGATTGTCCGAAACAGCTGCTCGAAATAAATCAGAAAACGTTAACCAATCTTCAATTGTTCCCGAAAATGTTGGTAAGGATAACGTAGGAAGTTTTACATCTGCTGACTCAGAACTTTTAACATTTGAATTTTTAGCTTGTTGCTCAGCTCCATGACTCTTATGAATGTTTGTACCAATGAGAGCAAGCATCTGTTCTAAAACGTCCAAAAGGTCATCCTTTTCAATAGAATAATCATCTATTTCTTCATCCTTACAGTTAGTTATTATTGAGTTGAAAATATCTTTTATTTCATTTGTTAATTCGACAAAACGATTTTTCCTGATCTCTAATTCTGCCAAATTTAAATTTTGAATATCACCCTCGGTCTTTGTTTTAAGGCGCGTAATACTTGATTTAACACTCCTTTTTTGGTTTAGTAACGTTTTGAATTCCATCTTACAACCCGAGATACGAGAAGAAAAAATTCCTCCTTTCAACCCCACTCGTAAAACGTAGGGGACGCCGCCGTTTGACACTTGCAGAAGGGAACCAACGCAAAGCGAAACGCTTCCAAACACCCCACTCAATAACAAGGGAACGTTCGAAATCAACCGTTCGAAAATGCAGAAAGGAACCAACGTTGCAGTTCAAACGATCTTTCGATATGCAGAAAGGAACCAACGTTAGAATTGACGAATTGGAGTTTCAACGTTTGATGTTCAATAAGAGCACAAATCAAGAATGGCAGACACAGCAGTTAATTACCGGCAACAATACAACTTTAGAACAAATTCGTCTTTCTTATTAATTCTTTTCAACTTAATTTCTGGATATTTCATGATACGTTACAAGGGAATGATTCAGGCTACCGGCTCGAATGGCCAAAATAATGTATATAGAATGGTTCGTTGAATGTTTCATAGAATGGTTCATAGAATGTTTCGTAGAATGGTTCATAACTTAATTGGAAATGAAAAAAACAACTTACTCATTATTTTGTTTTACTTTAATTCATCTCAGAAACCGACGCCGAACTGAACACAGCCATACAGAACGTAAACATAAACGCTCTCTTCAGTAACGGTTACAGAGAAAACAAACAAACATGAAAAAGCGCTCGCAGCGCCAATCGACAAGTGGACTGTATGGAATTTACTGAACAAATGGTTATAATTATCTTGATACGTAGAGCTATTTTGTTGTGTTTTTTCAATTCCTACTATTAGTTCACACTCTCTCTATATATATATCTTGTTCAAATTTTCAATCGTTAATAAAAGTACTTTTTATTCATCCACTCAAGTTCAAATACATTTTTTTAAACTTGTAGTGGATGACACTTGATGTTAATATAGTTTTTTCAAATATTAATTCATTAATTAAATTTAATTAATCAATTTTAGTTTTAGACCTAGAAACGTCTCTTGCTCTTGAATAGTAATTTCCCTCGGGTTGCTGTGTAAACGGTAGCACTGCGGTATCGCGGGCTTCTCCCGTTCTGTAGGTTGCGAGACCGAATCCCCAACCTGACAAAATTTTTCTCTCTCTTTCCCCCCTCCTAATCTCGCACAGTAGGCAAGGTTCTAGCAGGCAATCCTTTTTTTCAATTCCTACTATTAGTTCACACTCAAATTTTTCTTTGTTGACCTAAGTAGGAATTGATTTAATTTTTTTTCTATATTACTTGTTATCTAATAAAAACATATGCGTATTTATTGTAATTTATATATTCGCAAGCTTTTTCTTGTGGTGTGCCACGGAATTATCGAAAAAAACGTTGTTGTGCCGTCGAAGATAAAAGGTTGCGGAGCTCTGTTCTATAGCATCAATTCGAGATAAGATAAGGCAGTGGTACATAAAATTGAGTCGCGTACCACAGAGGGGTCATGAAAATAAATGGATGGGTCGCAGATAGTCTGAAGTAAATTTATAACATACAAAAATATTTAATTGAAAATCATTCTTTAAACTTTCTATAATTACATATTTTTATTATTTTTATTCACCATTCTATACGTTAAAATGTATGATATTGTTAAACGAGGTGTTAAAGAGTATTACAAGGCTACATTGTATTCATTCTCTTTTACCTATCTGTGTCTGACAGGGTTTTCAAAAGAAGTAGCAATAAAAACCTAACAACGATGATATGAGATTTCCTCAAATATTTTATTGAGATTTGACAAAAAACAAGATTAAATGGTTAGGTAGGTTTTCTTTTTTTTATTGCTATTATTTCAATATACCCAATTTTTACAGTTCAATTAATTTTTGAAATAGTATATGAAAATTTTCGTATTTCATTTTTTCTATTCTTTTGTTAAGATTTTCCTAGTAAAATTAAAAAAAATAATTGCTATGAATAATAAATTTTCCATTCGGGTGGCGTGATTTTTTATTTAAAGGAAAAAGCGGTCGAAAAATTATTGACTATTTACTGTTGAATAAATGCGAAAATAATTTTATTTATTTATATATTTTTTTTTATTTATCGATTGATTTAAATATTTGTTATAATACATCTACGTATACGGAAAAGCTGTAGGTCAAACTTTCTGTAGTGGCGCCATCTCTACGGAACTTGGGGAGATGTTAATTTAGTATTATGCTATGGGAACATATGGCCACCTCACACATTTGGGACTATTAAAGCAATGCAAAACACTCCTGAAATGAGCTAGAAATAGTCAGGTTGGTTTTAAACGTTAGGCGATGACCCAATGCTGTATACTTTAAATTTTACTTGTGAAATAGTAAATGCTAAAATAAGATGCTTGGGAGGATAAAATTATATTTTTGATGATTGCTTATAAAGAATACCAAACTCTTTGGTAACACACATTTTTTGGCGCAATATAAACAGGGTCACATTAAGGCTGAGTTTTCAGTTTATATTTATGCAACTTTTAATATTTTTAAAGAATGCTTGATGACAACACACACACACACACACACACACACACACACACACACATATATATATATATATATATATATATATATATATATATATATATATATATATATATATATTATATCGTGATAATCTTATTTTGTTTCAATTTCTTTTGAAGATTTACTTCGTTTCGAAGGTATATGAACACATAAATTTAAAAAAGGTCCATATATCTACTTCTATTTCATACAGGTCTCATACATGTCGTAACTTTTTGGGTTATGAAATAAGAATTTTACTACTAAAGCATTGACTACTAAGGTAAGGATTCAAAAAACATCTATTTCTTTAAATATATGAAACAGGAAATAGATGAGATGGGCGAGATATTTCGATGCATGTTCTACCTGCTTAGGAACAATTCTGTTTATTCTCTGAAAAATTTCTTAATGATGCACATTGTGGGAGAATTACAGAAAACATACAGGAATTTCATGAGAGAAGTTAAAATGAATGATTCCATTTTCTGAATTAGAATTAATTACAGCACATCTTAGAAAATAAGTAGTTTGTTTTTATATAGTTAGGAAAAAAAGTGCAATAGGTAATGTAAAAGGAAGGTTATATACTTTTATTAAATTTAATACTCAGCAAAAAGAATAATTCAAATGATAATTAACACCTATAGCTTTAAATAGATAATCTTTCCTAATTCTCTCACACGTTTAAAATAAACCAGTGACAAATCATTTGGTTGGTGGTGCCATCTATGAAAAGTCACATGTACTAAAGAATCCTGGTTTTAATAAAATTATTTTAGTACATCTTAGTAAACACCAGTTAATAAGGAGTTCATTATGGAAACCTAAGTATTTTTTAAGGAAACGTATTTAAAGAAATACAGTAACCACCGCTTATAGTGATCACTGGTTATAAGAATGAACCGTTTATAAGAATCAATATCGTGAAAACAAAAACAAATGAATTATTTCCATGTTAAAATTTTCGCTTTAAAGAATCAATCCACCGGTTTTAAGAATGAGTTTACACTCTTCGCTTTCCTTTCATTTTTCCAAAAAAGCTACTTAAACCCTCAAAAGGCACGAAGTTCTTTCTTTTTTTTTAAAGAAAGTTTGATAAGATGGGATGGAATATAGTCGTAAAATTCACCCCTTTCTTTTTTAGACATAATATAATAGTTTCCCCTTAAACGCTTTACCACAACACTGTCCTATTAGCTTGACCCGGGGGCAACTTTACCCGTTCGAGTAAATCTTCGAATCGAGACTATAAGTATTGAAAGAGGTATAAACAGCCTTCTTAAAGCTTCATTACGTCAAACTACCGTAGAAATTTTTTCTTGCTCCCTTCCTGTAGTTGAAATGTTAAAACTGTTAAGCAGGTATGTTGTAACTTATAACAAATATTGTATTTTTTTCTTCTCTTACTATAATCATGTGTATCTACTTATAGGTCTAAAAATTAAGTTTTATTTTTAAAACTATAAAAAATAATTTTAATAAAAGATAGTTAATGTAAATTAAAGAGTATTTTATGGTAAATTATCTAATATATGTATATATAGGTGTGTGTGTTCCTGTCCAAAAACCTAAATTTCCGTTATAAGAATCAACCGCTTATAAGAATCAAAAACAGTAATAACAAATGTGATTCTTGTAAGCGGAAATCACTGTACTTGTATCTATGTCCCAGTGCCATTGATTACTCTCTTTTGATGCCCTATGAACATTTATATATGCATATTTGGATTTTTATATTTCGACTTCGTGACCCTTTGACAAATGATTCGCCCAACTGAATATTTTCCCTTACACAGACACAACTGATTGTCTCTCCGAAAGACGACTTCAAGACTCAGCAAGAGAGCTTGAAGACGACCAAATGCATACAGCACGCGCTAATGGGTGGAGACAATTTCAGATATAATTCACCTATTGTTAATCAGGCAGCCTTGGACCTCATAACCGCATCTTGTTCATCACCAGTAAAATTTTTGAGAAATTCTGGCTTTCAATTTCTTACCTCCAGAATACTCAAATTCTCGCTCGTAATTTTAAATCGTTTTTTCCTCTATGCTTTCTTATTTTTAAACTTAATTTTAGTTAATTTTTAAATGAATTCTATTAGTTTTGTGGCGGTCTGTTGAATTTTCCCTTACGTTTTCGTATTGTTCTCTCACTGTCTAATTTATACATTAGACTCTGATTCAAGGATTTTCATTGGTCGATTGACTCTTGAAACCAGCCTCATTATCAGATCTTTTCATTTTTCTCTTTTATTCCTTGAATTTGTTAGTCATTTTTCCCATTCCACGTGATCTCGTCCTCTACTCTTGGAGCCTTAATTCATGTTGTTTTCCTAATTTTCCTTTTCATGTTATTTTCCGTGAACTTCCGACACTTTATAGTTTGTCCCATCTTATATTCTTTTTCCTCTATTCTTTTATTATATTGATCTCTGAAGGCCTATACGTCTACTGATCGAAATCTCTTTAATTGGGGGCTAGGTCCATATATTGCAGTTCCTCTAGCATTTTCTGTAGCATTCAGTAGAGAAATTGTGAGCAAGCTTTTTATCAACTGCGACCCACTATCTTAAAATAAAAAATCTCTCGACACCCAATGAATATTTTTCTTTGTAGTAGGATATAGTATTTATTTATTATAATTTTAATTATAATTATTATTATTATAAAAGGTAGGAAAATGCTAACAACAAACAGGCAAATTTTGACAAACTATTTTAAAAATCGATGAATTGTAGATTTTGGGTGTATATCTACTCAGTAAATAACAATAAAAAACAATCTTGTTCACGCTTTATACTTGCTTATGCTAAAGCTCGTATGACAAAAAATTTCATATTTAAAAACTAATATTTATTTGTATTTCATTTAGGTAAAAATGAAGGATCATTAAAATTAGCGATGATTAAAAGAGCAGGATTTCAAAATTATAAAATTCTTATTAAAACATTAAAAATTATAAACTTCGTTTAATTTATCAAACTGAAATTTAAAAAAAAAATCGTGTAGTCTCTCTTAACAAAACTACCGCGGGTTATTAACGTAGGATTACTTACCGTTGCTTACCTCTTTTGTATGTATATATGTATGTATGTGCTATATATATATATATATATATATATATATGCGTCAAAATTTTGACGCATTACGGTACTTTTCTGTTTAACTGTTTACTGCTTGCCCAAGCGATACAAACTGGGTTTGGCTCGCTGCGAAAATTAAAACTCTCGACGCAGCCCATCTGAAAATTTGGTTGGCAACGTCTATCTCAAGTATTTCCCTTATTTACATTGAAATATTTTCTAATAGAAAGTCCCTGGATATCTCATTGTTGAGTCCCTACCCCACACCCATCACTGGTACAAGAGGAGTCATCTCGGCACTTATTTATTTTTTTTTATTTCTGAAGGAAGTTCCCAATTTGCGCTTCCTAGGCTTGTTAGCGGATACCTCGGGAGCCATTATTTTGGCAAGGGCAGAAAGGACTTTTTCATTTGCACCAAGTGACCATACTACAGACCAGAATATGCTCCTTCCGGCGGGCCTCCCCGGAGCATATTCATATATTTATTACGCACATATATATACGTATATATATTTATATATATTTATATATATATATATATATATATATATATATATATTTATATATATTTATATATATATATATATATATATATATATATATATATATATATATATATAAGAAAGGTTTGTGTCTAGGGGTTTTAGGGGTCGTCATAAACTTCTAAATCATGAATTGACTCAATTATTAAGAATATTCACAATAAGACGAACGCTTGTATATTTAAATGAAACGGTACATTAAACATTAAACAATTACAATGCATAGTTAGATACTCATGACAGAGAAAGTAAGTTCTTTGTGCTGCGTCGTTATCAAAAAGCAAAAATCTCCGCAGCCGTTTTTAATTGATAAGATTATATATATCATCAATCATTAAATTTAAAAATAATGAAACTCTTTTTTTTATTTCAATTAATATTTAAGTAATATAAGATAGGTTTAATAAAAACTAATATATCAGTATTTTGGTAACTCCCTATATCGTCTGACGTTTACGTGAAAAAATCCTCAATCCTTTTGCAGTCAGCAATCGACTCAGCGATATCCTTTGATATGTTTTGATCGAATATAGCAGATAAAATCATAAGAAATCCTTCTATCTTTCTTCCGATCATTTTATCTATTTATTTCCTAGGGTCTGGACGTTTTATGGGAGACAACTTTCGGTCATAGAAAGAGGTGCTAGCAGGTCTCTTCCAGTCACTTCAGAGGAGATAATAAAATGGTTTAGTCTACGCAGAGTATTTCTTTCTTCATAAATAATACAGTTATGTTGAGTGTTTTTATCTTAATTGTTTCAAGACATGAGTATGTTCAATAGCAAATGTGAAAAATTTGTGAAAATTCCAAAAAGCACCGACGGAAAGGCGCTATGACCGGTGAGGAGTTGTTGATATCCTTCCTCCGTATCGTATGTTCAACATTCTCCAAATCTAAAGAAATTTAATTACTTGATATTGTAATTAAATAATCTAATTTTTTATATCTAATATAAATCTAATAGATATAAATCTAATTTTTTTAATGTTTTTGTAAGGAAGTAGCAGTAAAAATGAATTGTGATCCAATTTCTTTATAATTCATTCTTTTCTACCATGTTTTTATTAAATTGCTTTCTTGTTTGTTTCTGTGTATGTTTGTCCCTTAGAAATCTTGCAATCGATTTTTAACTAACTCTTCGACTAGCTAGACATTTGAAACTTTTAGAATAGCTCAGAACACGATGACAATGCATTTTTAAATACTTTTAGCCATCTTTAAGCAGATTTGAATCCATTTTCAGTTAATTTTGTTTTGTAGACAGGTGCAGCCATCTATCTGCCGGTACGGGAACGAGAAGTTAAGCGCAAGTTAACTTCCAAATAACTTCCTTTTCTTTCAAGTGGATGGGATAATTCATCAAAAAAATTTTAAAAAGTATTAATTAATACCTAGAATTGTCAAGTTTATATGATTCAACAGAAAGTTTAAAAACATGGTATATAAAAAGTTATCTTTATCTTGTAATTATTTAAACGTTTAGTGACTTATTCGATTCGTAACGTGTGGACTTAATAAATAAAAAAAGATTGGACCTGAGAGTAGAAGTGAAAAAATTACAAGAAATAATTTATTTGAGCAAATATTTTTACTTAATAGCATCTCTAGAAAATTATATCATTATCAGAAAAGTAGCAGTTACAGGGTTTCGGTGAAATTGCCTTAAAATGCGCTGGATATAATTAGAAAGTAACCTCCAACATGGTATAGTGGTTAGATCCTTTTGCTTCCACACAGTGGGCTTTGGTTCAAGACCCAAATAAGGCTTAGTCGTTAGCATGTCATCCCTTCATAGGGAGCAATGCTGGTTCCCCTAAAATAGTGCTTTTATAAGAAAGTAGACATCCAGCAAGACTGTGAATAACAAATAATAATTGTATGTTATTCGACGTTATAACAAATAATAATTATATGCTATTCACCGTTATGTGTTATTAACATATAATAATTATATTTTATGAATAACATATATTTTTATAATATGTTATAATATTCACGGTGAATAGCAAATAGCGAATGCCTCACGGCAAGTGCCTCCGCATTAAAAAAAGTAGAAAAGTCGATACCCTTCGTCGTACAATACAAATATTACTTTAACGGAGATGCAGATTTTAATGCCATTATTGTAAGGAAATCTTTAGCAAGTAGACCACTAGGTTTGAAACATGTAGGCCAACTTTTGTAATATCGTACAGGTAGAACTGTCACAAGTGAGGAAAAGAAAGATATGATGCACCCGTTGAAAATCATTCCTCTTATTAAAAATGATAACTAAAAAAACTAAATATGAAATCGACATGAAAGGACTCAAATACAGCTGACGAAGATGATATGTTTTGTTGACGATTCAGTTTAATCAAACTAATAATAATACTTTTAACAGCAACCAAACAAATACTATCGATTTTTGCGAAAAATCTTAAATAAAAAATGCATGATAATGAAATTTCACTGTCATAAAAAATAATTTGAAGAATGAATTTGACGTTATTACTTTTTTTTCACTAGCCAAATCGATTAAATGCCTTAGTCACGCAGAAGTCGTAATAATAGTAATTATTAGTCCAAAGATATTCTTATACATTTTACATGTCGTTAGATAAAAGCTACATCTGCGATAATACATTATACAATGTTTATTTGAATTTATATTTTAAAAGTAATTTAAAAAAACAATATATATATATATATATATATATATATATATATATATATATACAGTCGGACCTCTATTTAACGAACCTCTATTTTACGAACTTTTCCTTGGTACCAAGAACGTTTTGCGAATTTCTTCGTAAAATAACCGCCAAATAGCGAAGTGCATTCTCTACTTAACGAACTTTTTCTTGTGATTCAATATTTTTTTCTCCATATTTCTCAAAATATTTCTGAACATTTTAAACTAATTCTTTGTGTTAACAGATTTGACACATTAACTTTCTTTTAACACATTCCGTCGCGGATTACAGTTTGAAGAAAATACGACTGAAGGTGTTTTGGTGCATTGCAAAGATCCGAGACGTAGTATGAGATAAAGCACCTTTTAAACAAAAAACCCAGCCAAAATTAACAAACTTTGCCAATAATTAAATTTAAGGATGCATGTGGTAATGCAAGCTTAAAATTACTTGTTATAATAAATGCGATAATGTCATTAAAATTCATTAATTTTAATATAATTTTTTTAATTGAAAATACAGTGTATTCCCGGACAGTGTTTTATTTTATTTTTGTTTTCCTTGCAGATTTCTGTTTGATGGGTAAGATATATAAAGCAAATAGACATTAATTTAAAAAATAAAGGTGTGAGTAATTACTTTTATTAATAATATTTAGTGTTCATGAATTTAAAATCGGTCTTGTGTAGTTTAAAGTATTTTAAAAGGCAAATCTCTATTTAACGAATTTTCCATATAATGAACTTTTTTTCGTAATTTAGCAACTATATATATATATATATATATATATATATATATATAAATTTTTTTAAATTTATTATTAGTCTTCAATTTTTGTTTTATGGTTTTAATCAATGGATTTCATCGAAGTGAGAGGCTCATATACTTGAAAGAAAAATATGGTTATCCCTTACTTCATGACCTTCTACCATCTAAGTATTTCAAACATGTGAAGAAGTTATAAAAATAATAGTATGCATGCATTATCAAAATTAGATAAGCGGATTTCTATTATTTGTTACGTATTCTTGCACGACACTATTAATTTCAGTTTTGTATATTTTTTTTACTGAAAAATGCATTGTAAAATGCAGGAAAGACAATTGATCAATTCGCGTAATTTCAATTCACTGAGCATAAAAGTTAACTGACTCTGATTCAATCAATTCATTAGCATAAGCTAACGAACTTGTTTAGTAAGAAGTTACTTCTAACTCGCCTGAGGCTTCTCCATTTGCCTGAGGATAAAATGAAACGTTTTCAGTGCCTGTTAATAAAATTAGAAAGATATGTGAGAACTAAATTCATGTCGTGTCTTCTTGTGGATTACTTAATATTTAATGTGAGAAATACGTTATAAGGATCATATTTGGGAGATCGGAGGTATATCCTTCTCGTAGTCTTTATAAATTTAGGGACACATAACTGCAAGTATATATCTTGGTATTCGTGTTGTCCAGTGAGGGGTGGGGGACACTTGCCAATGGAGACATTCAACATAATCCTCAAGAATCGTTGGTTGATTCCAATGTGGACACCGTATACGTGAACAACCCCCCCCCCCTCCACACACACACACACTGGTGCCACGTAAATTTTGACTGTGGACCCCCACAGGTCATTCCTGATATTTATGTATATTAAAAGCAAAAGAGACTTTAATTGTCATTTCCTGAGTTATTCATTTCTTCCTCTAATGTATAGTGCTAACAAATTTGCCAAATATAATTTACTTTAAGAGTACATGATATCATCTTTACGAGGTGTTAGAGAGAAAGTAAATTATTTGGCTTATTTATTACGTCCTTTTATAGTTTCTATGTAAATTCATTTCATCCTGACTTACTTACTTACACACACACACACACACACACACACACATATATATATATATATATATATATATATATATATATATATATATATATATATATATATGTGCGTGTGTGTGTTTGAATTAAATAAATTTACATGGAAAGTATAAAAAAAGTACTAAATATGCCAAATAATTTACTTTCTATCTAATAAATAAATAAATAAATAAACAAATAAATATATATATGTGTGTGTGTGTTTGTGTTTGTGTGGGTTTGAATTCAATAAATTTACATAGAGAGTATAAAAAAAAGTAATAAATATGCCAAATAATTTACTTCCTCTCTAATAAATAAATTAATATATATATATATATATATATATATATATATATATATATATATATATATATATATATATATATATATATATATATATATATATATATATATATATATATATAAAGCGTGTTTGTATGTTAATTGACATTTTTACGACGCACCAGGTAGAAATCATAATTTCGTATTCCTATTCATATTATGTAACATTATAAAATGCATAAACAATTCACAAACGTTTAACTGAGTGCGAACTGCACATTTGCATGCATAAAATAATCTAATATGCAGATGTAATTCAGAAAGGAAAGTTGATGTTCTGTGTATAAAGTTAAATGCAAATTTACGAAACTTTGAACTTGTCAATTTGTTGTTAGCGAATCTGATATAAGAATCCTGGAGATTGACTTACTAATTCTCGTTAATTATGTCTTCCTCACCGCTGGTTCCTATTCTACCTCTCTCTTTTCAGATAAACTCTTAAAGAGTCATTCATCAGGCTGACAACGTAGCATTAGTCAGAGAGCTTTTGATCTCCGTGAAATTCTAATACTACATCAGTGATTAGAGATATGGCGTCCTCATTACTTAATGCAAATGAGAAGAATTTATGTCGCAGTTATCAAAAGAAGAGCAGACTAACGTAAATTTCCTTTTTTGAGAAGTCTCCTCTGAAACATTCATAGGCGGGGGGGATAAGGTAATTTAATTGATATAAAGTTTTAGCTAAATTGATTTTTACCGGAATATTTTATAGAAAAAATATCCCTTATTTGCTGTTGGCCAGGGGGAATTCATCACGCATTTTTGAAAATGTCGTGGTAACTGATAATGTGTAATAATCAACCTTAATATGTCTCGTGCATCAGTGAATTTTGGTCATATTCAATATTCATTTTGTTTTCATATTTCTTTCATTTTTAATTGAAATTTTAAGCCATGAATGATATGCAACATACCGCGTTAGAAACACAAAAAAATTTTTATTGTTGTGAAATTTATTAATGAGACTTTATACAACAATTTATTTTAGAGACTAAACAGTCTTTGGTATAAATCTTGAGAAAGAAAAAAATAATAGAGGGTTTTATAAAGGCTTTTTCTCTGACAAAAATTAAATTACAATTTTATTCCTTTGCATGTATTGATTAATGTTCTTTTGCTTGTCGCTTGTGAAAATTATGCGATGAATGGAATTAAGATTACAGGAAAATAATTTATATTTAAAAAATTATTTTCAAATGTAATTTACCGCACATGTATAGATGTTCATCATTTCATGGGTTATTGTATAAACACAATGAATTCGAATGAAAGTAAATAAAAATATTAGTTTTATATATCTTACGAGCTGAAAACCCACACTTCGCTACGGAGTACATTCAAATTAAATACAACGGTCAATCTATGCAATTAATGCCAAACATATATATATATATATATATATATATATATATATATATATATATATATATGTGACATTTCACCACATGATTTCCATAAAAACAAATAATAAGCAGAAACGACGAGGCAGAGTTCTATAAAATTGCAGTCCTTTATTTCAGAAGAGTTGGGAGCGGATATCAGAGCGTCTTTCTAGCATGACGCGAAACATACAAGTCTTTTCACATACACAGCTCACAACAGACTGCCTGCTCTCTTAGTCAGGGTCTGTACCAAAAATCAGCGACTGTTTAAATCAACACAGATGTTTTTCGTGGGTGGTAATACTACTAAGAAGCACATTGGGTGCGTTTTATCTTTATGGTATTGTTTGACACTTTTGATCCTTTATCTCTGGCACCTGCAGCCATTATCTCTGAGATATTGTGAACTGCGGATTTTAGATGACCAGAGACGGGGTTTTGTTACTCCTTCTGGGCGGCACGGCTAATATTCCTATCAACTGAAAAGGATTTAGTGTTTTGTTTTCCCCACTGGAAATTGCAGATGTTCACTTGCTTTTGGGTGGGCTATTTCTGAGAAAGGGTCTCTTAACAGATGTGGGGACCCGAATTATAGAAATATACGAGATTCAACTTATAATGTCACATATATATATATATATATATATATATATATAAATACAACGATCAATGTATGCAATTGATGTCAAAATAAATAAAATATATATATTTAGAAAAAATCGTAAGGGATATTTTATAGACAAAATAATGTAGAAGAAAATATTCAAATTAAATCTAATAGAACATACTAAAGAATATAGTACGTAGTACACTTTGAGGAACATACACTATCTGGCCAAACGTATCCGGACTCCCAATGGTACGGACTCGGTGATTACTGAGGCATATATTAATATGATGTTGTCCCTCCTTTTGCATCAATGATAGCCTGCACACGTCTGGGGAGACTTTCCACCAGTTGTTGATAGGTGTCCATAGGAATTGACTTCCAGGCGTCCATCAAAGCTGAAGTGAGTGCTGGCAGTGATGATGGTCGATTTGGCTGGCTACGTAATCTACGGTCTAATTCGACCCTAAGGTTTTCAATGGGAATTAGATAGGGGCTCTGAGAAAGATACTCCAGTTTTTGAACATACATTTCGTCAAACCATGCCTGCGCAAGTCTCGATGTGTGAATGGAACAGCTATCCTGCTGGAAGAGAAATGGGCCTTCCCCGAAATATTGCCATAGAGTTGGGAGAGCAATATTGTCCAGAATGTCCACATACATCTTAGAGTTCATGTTTCCAACCACAGGAACTAAGGAACCCAGGCCAAACTCTGAAAAAACCCCACACCATGATGCTGCCACCACCAAACTTATCAGTCGTCACAATGCAGTCACGTAAGAAGCGCTCGCAGGGCATCCGTCAAACCCAGACGCGTCCATCGGACTGCCAGATTGTAAAGCGAGACTTACCACTCCAAAGAACATTTTTCCACATGTCCACAGGCCAATGACGGTGAGCTTTGCACCATTGCAATCGACGCTTCGCATTCTGGGTAGTGATGTTCGGCTTGTGAACGGCTGAGCGACGATGGTATCCCAGGTTTTTTAACTCTTGACGAACAGTCCTGCTGCTAGCACTAACGCCTGGTGAATTTTGGAACTTCTGAGTGATTTCAATCAACGAGGACTTTCGAATTTGTTTCACTACCCTTTTCAGAGTTCTACGGCTGCATTCACTAATTTTTATCGTCCTGCCACTTCGTTTTTCTGCAGTTTCACTGCCTCGACGTTTCCACTTCACAATTACATTACTGACAGTGGATTTTGGCTTCTGTAGAATGTCCGAAATTTCACGAACTCATTTCCCATAAAGGTGGCATCCCACTATAATGCCACGATCAAAGTCACTAAGTTCCTTTGTCTTACTCATTGTCTCACAAACGCATAAATATGACCTCACAAACCAATACCAACACTTTTATAGCATTTATTTACGCATCAAATTACGTCACATGCCAGATCCACTTCTTTAGGTTGGTGTCCGGATACTTTTGGTCTGATAGTGTATCGTTTACTGTATTTTAATATTTTTTGGATAATGTCCAATCGTTTTTTCCGTAACACATTCTCTAAGGAGTGTTTAATCGACGGTTCTGAACACAGTATGGATGTTTAGAGGGGTAGCTGGCTTGAGAATTTCACTATATATATATATATATATATATATATATATATATATATATATGTGTGTGTGTGTGTGTGTGTGTGTGTGTTAGTTATAAAGGTATCTCAGGTATGTAGTAATTTTCTAACTATATTAATAGGATATATGTTGAACGAAGTACGTTTATTGCAAAGCTTGCACCAAATATCTTGTTTACAACTTTTACAAAGTTTGCGATATTTTGAATGCATAAATAATGACGCATAACTAAAGAACGTTTTTATTAGAAATTCTTCATGAATATTATAACTATGCTGCAAAGTTCGTACACAGTCAGAAATATTGAACAAAATATCAGTTGCAAGATGTTTTTGTCATTCAAACTAGAAAGCAGTAATATTAGTTTTTGTCGCTATCTGAATTCTCTCCTACGTACCCTATGATTTAATTTAAATCGTTTCCAAAGATAAGAAATGCGACACAGTTCCTGCCTGTCGCTTTCTTTTGATTCACAGATAACGCTGGAAGAAAAGAGAAAAGGGTCTCATGTGCAGCATTTATATGCAGATGAGACAACACGTAAAAATCTCTCCCGTGATATATATTAAATATTGAACACTCTCCCAGTCTCACCCTTAAAATATTGTTTCTAAGATATGAATATCAAGTAATTCTTACTTCAAAAGTGCAACAAATCTTTTATGCTGTGATTTTTGTTAAAAAAGGTAAGTACTGTTATCTTTTTATTTAAATATCAAAGGTAACTTTAGAGAAATGTTCTTTTATCTAAACTTATGCACATTTCTTAACGCTGCGTTTTTCATAAAATATATATAACATTTACTGTATTTTTTTTTCTTTCTTTCTTTCCTTCTTACCCAAGTTAAAGTTAGAATAATAATAATTTGTTCGTATAGTATTTGAGTGAAAATCTGTGAGTCTTTTTTTTTTAACTTTTCATTTTCCCGTTACTTATTTATTCTCTCATAAATTTTTGAAAGACAATACTTGAATAAATGAATTCTTAGTTATTCAATTCATAAAATCTCAAGATTCTAGATATTAAACTCAGATATAACTGAAAATTTATTTCTATTTCTTATTTAAAGCATATATAATAAGGAAGTAATGTCAATAAAATGTGTAAGCGATCTTCTCGAAATAAATTTGGAGATAAGTCATAATATCCATTTAACCAATCATTAAATATTAACACACAATGAGTACTACATTATGTTCTGTGGACTCATCTGAGGACTGATATAGTGAAATTGAGAAAATTAAAATTGCATATTTGCGAAGTGTACAAATATGTTAAGTAAAACTGAAATATATTTTAACGTTTAAGTGAATGTACTTAAAAAAAAATTAACTAATTCTAAAGGAGTGGAGTTAATATAAATATTATATATATATATATATATATATATATATATATATATAATGCCAAGAACATTAATTAAACTAATTAATGTAACTTAAATTAAAACAATAGGGAAATTAGAAATTTACAAGAAAGTCACAGACAGTTTATGAAAAGAGCCAATAGTTAGAGACACCAGACGGGAGGCTCTGAACTCAAGAAACATACGATGCGTTTTCAAACCACGCTTACACAACGCAGTGGCGGACCCAGGGAAGGGGGGGGGAGTGCAAGGGTCCCTGCCTTCCGCCAAAGAAATAGAAATTGCATTATGAATATAGATTTTGCATTATAAATATTTATATCCGTTCATCTCGGCCCCCCCCCATGCATTATAAATATTTTTATACTTACATCTCGGCACTTACTTACATACTTACATCTCTGTAACTTACATACTTACATACTTACATCTCTATACTTACATACTTACATCTCTGTAAATGTAACACCCTGAAGGAAACATGCAAATAACATGAAATTTACAACATGCATTAGCGGAGGTGAGATATGCAAATGATTAGAACTTCAGCGCAGACACACATCACGCGCACCTGTGGCACCACTTCAAAGCGCTATTTAAGGCTTGGAGATTTCGACGATTTCAAGTTCGGAAATTGTGTTTTTCTTGTGGTTTTTTCAAAAAAACGATCAATTATGCCTCGTCGTAAAGAGCGATCATCTTTTGATCAAGTATCCGAGTTCGACAGAGGAAGGATAGTGGCCTACCGAGATTGTGGATTATCTTTCAGGGAAATCGGTAGTCGTGTTAGACGAAACCAAACAACTGTAATGCGGATATGTGATCGTTGGATGCAGGAGGGTACGACGGACCGGCGTGTTCGATCGCATCCACCTCAGCGCACCACTTCACGTGATAACAGGCAAATTGTGCGCATGGCAGTAGTGGATCGCTCAGTCACATCACGAACCATAGCACAGCACATGCAGTCTGTAACGCATCATCCAGTGTCTGCGCGTACCATTCGACGCCGTTTACAGCAGAGTGGTCTGTCCGCAAGACGTCCATTGCTTTGTCTACCCTTGACGCAAAACCACTGCCAATGGTGCGATGACAGAAGGATGTGGATGGCAGAATGGAATGAAATTTTCTTTACTGACGAGTCACGCTTCTGTCTGCAACACCACGATGGTCGCATTCGGCTCTGGAGACACCGTGAAGAGAGGATGCTGAACAGCTGCGTTATGCACCGCCACACTGGTCCTGCACCGGGTATTATGGTATGGGGCGGTATTGGATATCACTCTCGCACACCTCTAGTACGCATTGCCGATACTTTAAACAGCCAGCACTACATCTCCGAGGTGTTGGAGCCAGTTGTCCTTCCTTACCTTCAGGGTTTGCCAACAGCCATAGTTGAACAGGATAATGCGCGACCACACGTGGCACGCATTGCCCAACGGTTCTTCGTCAATCACCAGATTGAATTGCTTCCCTGGCCGCCTCGCTCTCCGGATCTTTCGCCGATAGAAAACATGTGGTCCATGGTTGCTCTACGATTGACCCAGATTCCATCCCCAGCTGCCACAGCAGATCAACTTTGGCAACGTGTGGAAGCTGCTTGGTCTGCTGTACCCCAAGAACTCATCCAAAGTCTCTTTGAATCAATGCCGAGGCGTGTGGCAGCGGTGATCTCCAACAATGGCGGCTACTCTGGCTACTGATTTTGGCAGGAACCACACTTCACAGAAGTCTATAAAATTAATCATTCGATACTTGGTCAACATGTTATCTACAAAATAAATTTTTTTGTGATATCTCTTGTCTTTCTTGGTGTTGCAATTTGGGTGGCCAGCAGTGTATATATATATATATAAAAGGGGTGTCCAGCGAAGAAGTCCCTAATTTCAAAATTTAAAATCTCGAAAACAAAGATCAGTAGAAGAATGCAACAAACGGCATTTTTATAGTGTAAACTGTAAGAATTTTATACACCATTTTTCGAAATAGTTACATAAGCTGCTAACAGGTGGCGCACTACTACTCGTATCAGCATGCATAAATAAACTCGTATTCTTTGCAAGTAATCTTTGCAATCACTACATCACAATCTTTTCAAAATGTCCACCATTCGCTATACGGAGGTGGCGCAAACAAACAATAAAATTTGCTATCACACCCTGTAGTGTCTCAACAAAAATCGATTCATCTGCCCAACAGATCGCCGACTGAAACCTGTCCAGTGTGGTGGGATGGGTCCTGTAGACAGTATCATTTAATGTGCTCCACAAAAAATCGTCACAAGGACTCAGGTCCGGCGAATATGGAGACCAATCCCTGCCTGCGCCAGTAAATAGCAGTAAATTTGGCTAACAGTGCCATCTGTTAGCAGCTTTTGTGTCTGTTTCGAAAATTAGTATATAATATTCTTACAGCTTTCACGATAAATATACCGTCTGTTGCATTCTTCTACAGATCTTTGTTCTCGAGATTTTTAATTTTGAAATCAGGGACTTCTTCTCTGGACACCCTATACATATATATATATATATATATATATATATATATATATATATATATATATATATATATATATATATATATATATATATTTATATATATATATATATATATATATATATATATATATATATATATATATATATATATATATATATATATATATATATATATATATATATATATATATATATATAGTAAAACGTCTTCAGCCAGTCACCCCTCTAAGACAATGTTACGGAAGAAACCCCTGTTCCACGGCCACCCCTCAAAACTAATTGTTTTTTTCCATTTCCAAAGGAACTAATGAAATAAAGTTTACATATATATAGTACTATGTTTCATACATAATTGAATTTTTTGAGGTTCATTATTTATGTGTTAAGATACTAACTCATCCTAATTCCGAAAACATCGTAACTATCTATCAGCGCGGCATTTAAATCAAATTCGCCATCTTCAGACTTAAAAGAATATTCAGTATCTGTAAACTGCCCAGTTATTTCTGTTTCATCACCGTCTTTGTCATCGTCCGATAATTTATCTTCTTCACTTTTGCTACTTTGCCTTCAAAAGTTTCCCATTTTTCTTGATTTTCAAAAGTGTTTTCTTTTTTTTTCTGGGGAGATGATGAAGTTGACTATAGTAATTCACAATAGTGAACGTCATGCTCTCGAACTGTTAGTCATCTAGGTGTTTGAAATTACAAGAATTAGCGGAGCATATGTACAACTCTACACATTTGATGTTGCAAATTTTTTTATGTAAACAATGGCTCAAGGAGAAGTAACTATTTTTAGGTCACATGAATATTTAGTAGTTTTGGACATGGTTTATTATACTATATTAATAAATATCTTGAATTCAGTGAAATAAACCATAAAACTGCCGAATACCTTCTGAAATTTGCTAGAGAAATTCTCATAATTCAAACAATGACTTGCTAGGTAATAAACTATCTATGATATTGTTCCGTTTCCCTGGGATCGGTAGGATTGAATAAAATTTCTTCAGAAAGTGTTCACAAAATAAAATTTATTATTCTGTAAATTGTTCAAGAGCATACACTAATTCAAACAGAAAACGCGTAGCAACTGTATTCTATACAGCAGAAAATCTAAAATCACAAGTCAGGATAACAGTTTTTTTAATCCAATACACGCCTAACTCACTTTCAATACATTCAGTTCTCAGCAGAAAAGAACACTGAGTTCCAATACAGATGTATTTATAGATAATATAGATGTATTTATATATTATACAGATGTATTTATATATGCAATGTCAGGTGTATTTATATACTTCCAAATCGCCCCCTATCGGTCGGCCAACCATAAATCTATAGAATTTTTTAGAAAGCTCTAGAAGGTTGGCGATCATTTGGCACCCTGTCGCCAAATTTGGCGACCAAAATAAGTCACTAAATCCATCACCAATTTTGCGATAGCTCTCATATATGGCAAGATTACCATAGACTCGTAAAATTCATAACAAAATGTAGGTTAATTATACGTATACAGTGAATTAAAGGGCCTCAAAGTTTTTTCAGGATGTCAAGTTTATTGGAAAGCATAAACAATATTTAAGAAAGTTTGCCTAAATTACGAAAAAGTATAATTTTTAATTTCAACAACTAGTATCAACTAAATGATACCTAATGACTTAAGAAACAAACAGCAGTTTTCTTGATGCAGACAAGGGCTCCGGGTTGCCCCGATTAGTCGGCAGATCTCTACTGTCCGTTCGGTGCCCAGGCCCTTAACAATGGACTGCTCCGAACTTGGGAAATTAACCCTCGGCTGCATATTCAGGAATTGCTGCGCAGCGACCGGTCTTCAGTCAATTAATGGCCGATACACGAAAGTGGAGGTTGCCGAGGTGTCAAATGCATTACCTGATACAGACATTTTGTTAGTTCAAATAACTGTATTATTGTGTCAGAAATAAGCTGTATTTTTCAAGAGTAGAGGGCGTTAGTCGTCCATGTTTTTATGTATTTTCAACATTGCTTTGTCTTATGTAATTTCTATCAGTGTCCAGAATTCTCTTTGTTTTTAACCACTGAGTATGGAACGTCCGTTTAATGGACTATAGGATAATGGATAAATATTAACCAGGAATAATGATGGCTGTTTTTTTGGAGTCTGTTCATCCTTTTTGTTAAAATCATATTAACGTTCATTTTGGGATAGATAAATAGTCTGGCATGAGTAGACTAACCAGCATTTGTGTTTCGATCTGACCGGGGTTCATTACATAATGAAATTTCAGAGATTATGTATCATCATAGACTACTTTGACTTTATTCCCTATTGTTTATCTTTAATATATATCTTCACCATGTTATACACAGGTCGCCACCCTACATAATTAAAAAATCGTTGATTGTTTCTCTTTCTTATGATAAAAAGATACAATCGATTTCATAAAGCTCGTTCAAAAATATTTTTTCCTTTAACCCATGTTTTGAAAAAAAATATTACCAAATAGGTCTTAAAATAAATTACATGGAGAATTTAATACCTCTTAGCAACCAATTTAAAAAAGCTGTAGCTTTCACAAAATTACAGTCTGTAAATTGCTGCTACAATTCCAAATGAATAAATACGCCAATATTGAGACCACTAATTAGAGGATCTAAAACTTGAAGATAACCAACAAAATTCAAACCTCAATATGTGCAAAATATTTATATTAATGCGTTGCAAATTGCAAAAATATTACTGTTTGCATAAGACCTTTTTTCCCATTATTACATAATTCACACACACACACACATATATATATATATATATATATATTTACGCTGAGGAACAGTTATAACATTGAAAAACTAAGTAGGCATGTTGTTGGCTGAGTTACAAGACCTAATCAGAAACAGATTATCTTTTAGAAGCTGGCTAATTAGAGATGACATCTAAACAGGGGAATGTAAATTAAAACTATTTTGTCGGAAGGATAAATATTTTGTACAGACATTAAAACATAGATTTTAATATTATATTTCCGAAATAGTAGTTTTATGGAAGAAATCATATTGATCTGAAGGGATGATTTAATTTAGACTTAAATATAATTTTATCTGAAATATTTTTTTTGATGGATATCTTCTTCATATATTCGATTTCCATTATTGGAAAGCTCAGTAATACTAATAAAATTTAACTACAGATAGGATTCACAAAATGCGAATCAAAGTCAGTACTTCCTACGCGCGCCATTGAGTAGCGATTCTTATTCGCTGAAAGACAAGATTTTATTATATCTTATATAACCGGCCGATATCTTCCTGTTTTCTTTAGAAATTTTATCATATTCAAACTGGAATCTCACACATAGTGATACCTTATTTCATCGTATAACGTTTTAATGCCTTCTTTAATGTTTTAATGTCTTCGTGTAATGTTTCATTCGAGGAATTCTCATTTTTTGTAGGGACTAGATTATAAGAGCATTTTCAATTATGAAATTTGTATTAAGTGCTGCCATCTGTAGGCCATATTAAACATGATTTTCAATCAAATACCTGAAAATAAATTTTCATCTCTCCTCAAAAGGATTAAAAGAGATATTTTATGAAAATGAGTTTTGGCAGTCCACACAAATTAGCTAATGTTCCATAATAGGTAATTTGAGAAATAATGGAGTTACAGACATTGGAAGTTCGTTACTCATGCAAAATTCATTTTAAATTTCTCTTTAAAATCCACGCAAAAGCCCCATTTGATTTCTTTGGCTTTTAAACCAGGAAATTAAATAAAATAATTTATTGAAATATTCTTTTACTCAATTTGTATTTTTTTAGTAAGGGCATTCAGAAAACAGTGTTTTCCAGAAATGTAAATCCTTATGTCATTAAATAATGGAGCATGTTTTTTCACATGACTAAACGTAAGTGTTCATTTCTTTTAATCCTTTTAATCCTTTTGTTTAAATTCAAACCCTTGCAACTTTTCCCATAATCTCTAGTTCAATGCTCATGATCTGTCTAGTATGATTTGTAATATTTCTTTGCTTGTTTTGTTGCTTCGTATTTCCTTTTCGTGTGTAAAAGGGTCAACCCTTTAACCCGAAAAATAATTAATTACCCTGAATATTGAATTCTGGAGGGTAATATACATAGGTTTACATAGGAATCTTCGAAATCCAGAATAAAAGTATTTAATTAAAAACATTCCTCTATAAAGATATTTTAGTAATATCCACATTTCATTGTTAACGTTGTTAATAATCAATTGTCAGTTTATATTATATCACTTTAAGCAGTACAGAAATATTTGATTAAAATTTTTTCAATATAAATATTTTTAGTAAAATCCACATCTTTATTCTCAACGTTGTTAATAACGAATTGTAAGGTCATTTTATACAGTACTGAAATATTTAATTACAAACTTTTCATTATAAAGGTATTTAGCAAAATCCACATTTTCACATTCAACGTTTTTAATAAGGATCAAATGATAGTTTATTTTATATCATTTTATACAATGTGGAAATATTCAATTAAAATCTTACCATTCTAATGATATTTTAGAAAAATCCACATTTTCACTGTCATCGTTGTTAGTAAGGATGAAATGTCAGTTTATTTTATATCATTTTATACAGTGCTAAAATACTTGAAAACTTTTCGTTATAAAGATATTTACTTAAATCCACATTTTCATTGTCAACGTTGTTAAAAACGATCAATTGATAGCTTATTTTATATCATTTTATACAGTACTGAAATATTAATTAAAAAACGTTTCATTGTAAAGCTATTTTAGTAAAATTCCCATTTCCATTGTCAGCTTTGTTAATAAGGATCAATTGTCCCTTTATTTTATATCATTTTATACAATACTGAAATAAATTTCATTGTTGGGGTACTCTTAATAAGTAATAATGAAAGCAATTTAAAAATGATATATTTTAATTAATATAACAACAGCTTATTAAAATTTTTATTATTTTTTCAAGTAATTTATCGTATTTTCGTTATAAGACACATCTTTTTAATTCCCAATTCCAGTAAAATTGCTTGGTTTCTTCTAGCTGCAGCTCTAAATAATCATACTTTTATTTTCATTTTGGTCAAATTTTAAAATCTTTAAATATGTAGTGATACAAAAAATAACACTTATACTAATAAACAATACAAATGCATCAAATGTGCTATGAGTCCTTGTAGTGCAAGTTGCAGTTAATTTATTTAAAATTAGGAACTTTTATTCAAATATTTAGTATTTAAAGTATACAATACTAAATTATTCCTTATTTCATGCCCCCCACTTTCAATCCTTTTTTTTTTGCTTGCTAAACAATCATTTTACAATTACCTAATTAATTAAACATTTATACATTTTTCTGAAGAAACGATTGATCAAAAATGCCAAAGGAGTATTTATACGGTTAACGGGCGATTTTAATCTGTAATGCTTCGCGGAAGTGAGGGAAAATGCTATATCCTAATTTGTTGGCTCGCACTTTAAAGATAGCTAGGATCAAGAGCTCAACAAATAATGCCATTTTGACTGTATGATAAATGAGTGTATAAGTGATTATTCACAAAGTCTGTTATGTCGAAAAGTCCCGAGTTTAAAGTGACAAACAATTAAGGACGTTTTAAAGTTTGTCTCAGAAAGTTTAGCTAGCTATAGTCTAGTAATATTACATTTATCATTAATATACCTTATACCGAGCATTTTAATTCCCCCTTTTCCAGATTTTTCCGGTAATAGGTAAAGGCAAAGACTTTTATTTTATGTATAAAATTGCTAGAAATCTTGATGCACTGCTGCTGTTTTTCGCTTAAAAAAAAACAACTCCCTTTACGGGCCACAGATAACCTACTGGTAGCTCTTCAGCTTTCGGTGCCGAGAGTGTCGGTTCGAACCCGACAAGCGCCATTAAATACCCTCAACACTAGGCCTATATGGACACGTTATAGACTGAAAGTCCCTCTTTGAGGTCAGAGAGGGTGGGAAAGGGTACGATTCTCCAAGATTTCTTCACTGGGGATGCTTGGTCAAAACTGAGGTGTCAACTAGGTAAGACACACCCCGGCACTTGTGGTGTTATAAAAGAAACCGAACACCTCAGCCCGCGAAACCTATGTGGACCTGGTTTGGAACTTTCAGCCAGGGGGCATTAGCAACAACAACCACAAGAAGTCTCTTTACAACAGTGCCATTCAGAAAATGAGGCAAGAGTTGAAACAGCTCAAGGAAATAAATTTTTGTTTCATTTTGAGGAAACTACGGTAATCATTGTGTAGTTATCAATCTCCATGTATTGATGGCAACATTAATCTGAAATAAAACTGCTCTTAAAACCTTTAGCAGGAATCGTATGCACAATTAATCGCACAAAACCCGTTATCACTAATCTTGCCACATCTTGACACATCACACATTTCTAATGGAAGTGAGTGCGAGTGACCTTAAGTTTTCTTCAGTGGAAGTACCTTTAAAACAGGGATTCCCAACCTCCTTATGTCTGTGGCACCTTTGGATTCAAAATTAGAAACGTCAGGGTCGCTTGTTAAAAATTTAGTTTTTTTTCAATTTCTCAAATATTAAATTACAGCGGAATATATTTCGGGAACATCTTAAATTTAAGCTCAAATAAATACTTACTCCATTGCTGATTTTATTCATTTATTGAAAGATATAAGTAACAAACTACAGAATAGTACATATTAATCCAGTTTCAAAAATACCCATGGGATTCAGTATAGCATTACACTAGAGGACTACAATGGAAATTGCTATAAGTAGTTTCGTTTTTTTTAATGTGACACTTGCGATGGATGTTTAGATCGCGAATGTTTGATATCATGCCTAACAGTTGTGGGCGTGAGTGTAACTAATTCATCCTCAGGAACGAATGCATCGATTTGTGACACAATCTGTTGGGCGTAGGAATAATTAATTCAACGTAATAATCATTTTAATTGGGTCCTACTAACATTTTTTTTGTTTATCCAAAACAAAATATCTCTTAGCCCTTGGTCGATTACATGGTATCCTAAAGTGCCGCGGGTCACCGGTTAACATTTACTGCTTTAAAACAATGCCAATCTGTCCCGGGAAGATTATACAATGGGAAAAAAGTTTTGGCCATGTTTCGTATTCCTCTTTTTTCCCCACGTGTTCTAATGGACTGCATCTGTAGCAAAATCATTCCATTTCTTTCTTATTGTGTTTGCATGCAGTGCATTTGTAGATTAATGTCACAATAAATGTCTATGGAGTGGTGATAAAGGAAATATCTCGTGTCCTCAACATACCAACAAACAAGGTATTCTGTTACACCAGCATAAAAGAGCACAAAGACACTCAAATCTAACATTTCAGAGGATCATAATCATACGTTATGACTTATATTCGCAAACTTTTTATGTTCTGATGATATATTGAGTACAATGCTTACAAACGACTGAGCATTGTATTGCTCTTTTTGTATCATTGTGAATTCTCAATTCATCAAAAGTATACAAGGTAAAAAGGAAAATGAATTTTTTTTTTTTTTAAGAAATAAATTCCGACCATTCATTGTTAATACACACCTTGTGTTGATGACATACAGTGAGTCCATAAATTGGGGATACTCCAATTTACTCAAAGGATACTAAAATATATTTTTTCGGCTTAATCATTTAGTAGAATCATTTAAGAAATATTTTTTTAATTAATAAATTTTTATTTTAATATATATTGCGTATCAGCTGCCTGTGACTTATGCGCAAGTAGCAAATTTTAGGAAATCCATGTCTGTCCCTTCAAATTTATCAAATTAATTATCAAATTTTGAGATAAAGGAAGTGTAATAAAATTTCAGGAGTCACTGTAGGTTTTACTTGAAATATTTATTTCTAACTGACGTTTTTCAGCATCATAAATAGGTCATTTAATTTTCATGATAAAACTGTATGCGATATTGGACCGATATTCCAAATTTCAGTTTCTATGGCAGCAGACATGGTGTAATCTATCTGTTACAGAGTTGGCTTCTATTCATGTTAGCCGTTTCAACAGATTAAATTCTCTTTTTATGCTTTGTATAAGTATATTTATAGGTACGGGCGCAGTGGCCCAGTTGACAAGAGCAGCGTGCCAGGGATCTGAAAGTCACAGGTTCGATGCTCGTCGCTGACGAATTCACTGCCGTGTACATTAAGGGTGGCTGGAGCACGTAAAATCTGTCGCGGCTGCAATGTTCTCCAATTTCTCAAAATAACCTCAGGAAGTGCGGGGTCAAGTGTTCTGGTCTTGGTTCAAAATTACAGGACTGGTCCTTTGACCAAGTCGGATTCCGACCCTTGTGGTGCAGTCAAAACGGGAGCCGAACCTTCATCGCTCATAGCCTTAGGGACTTGATCTGATGTTGCTGTAGGTAAAGTGGCATAAGCAACAACATATTCATAGGTCCCTAACAAAAAGCATGATACAACTAAGTTTCGTATTGCTCTTTTATACTGCATTGTGGAATCTCATTTCATCAAAAATCTACAGAGTAAGAGGGAAAAGGAAATAAGATTTCATCAACTGTGTCATCCTATAAATAATGCGAGTATTTTTTTCTCATTGGTCAAAATGATTGATGCAAAGTATTACATTTATGGCGTGATATTACAATCTGTATAGTTTATTAGATTTATTTTTATGGTAATCCATTCCCATTGATTTGTGGTATACACGCCTATAGTATAGATCGTATGACAAAGAAATAAATGTAAAACATTCCAGCATTCATTTTTACCAATAAGAAAAAAACCCTCATTACTTATGAGATGACCCAATGCAGTGAGAACTTTTGACCGTTCGCGGTTAGTCCATTTTATTTTTTATACACACTATATGTTGATGATATAGCTTGTCCTCCCAAATCGTTATTTAAATTTGACAGCTCTCTGCATAGTAAATATGTTATTTAGCTTTCATGATCAAACTGCATGCGACATTTGGATAAATAATTCTAATTGAAGCTTTTATGGCAACAGGCATGTTTAATCTAGTTGTTACACAGAAGTGGTCACTTTTATCCCTGCTTGTATTTAGTCTGTTGAAACATAAATGTTTCAACAGACTAAATACTCTTTATATACTTATTTACAAGTTTATTCATATGCCCCTAACAAAGAGCATGATATACAACTAAGTTTTGTATTGCTATTTTATGCTGCATTCGGAATTCTCAATTCATCAAAAATCAACAGGGTAAGTTGGTTGGTTGAAAGCGCTAGGGTAATTTTATTTTGCTACACGGGGGCTAATTTGTCGCAGTGAAAAACGGCATTTTTCGTAGAAAAGAGAGGGACTAGGTCCCACATGCAGAAAACGGCGTGATTAAAAGTGAAAAACGAGTAAAGGAATTTTGAAGAACAGGCAACGACTCAAGACACAGCTGCGTTTAACGAACGGTTTGGGTTAAGATGGATAAGTTAATGTCATAGGGACGAGAATATTGACAGTAAAAGGGGCCCAGCTGGTTATAATGAGCTGAGAAGTCGAAAATTGGAGATGTAGATATCCGAAGTTTGGAGATGGAAAGGGAAGATAAGAATGTATGAAGTTGACTGCGTTTGTGCACGCGCAGGCGGTCGAAAGGATAGCGTGAGAATGTGGGGGTGTGATGAGCACCCCAGATGAGAGAGTATCGATATACAGCCACTGCCCTCCGTGATGTAGATTGGAGCAAAAGGAAAGGGTAAAAGATATGACGTCCAATGATAGGATGACGAGGGACTCATTGGTTATTGGGTGTTACCAATGATGGCCCAGGGCGAAGAAGCCTAAGTAAAATTAAGAGAGAATAGAATGATGACAGAGAGATCTGATAAAGCAACAGATTCGAGAGAGCCGACAAGCATATCAGTTGGGCGCTGAGTAGCGAAGAACTGATTGCTAGGATAGCTGATAAATAGAAGGAAAGGCCGCAGTCGATTGAGCATGGCCTATTGATAAGCCCAAATTAATAGTCGTCTGGAGGAAGGAATAGATGGAATAACGAGGGAAGAAATAGATGCAGGCCGCCAATTCCAAAGGCGAGAAACACGCAGCAATTAATGTCGGGACGTCGAAGTACTCAACACCCCAAAGGTCTGCAGACGCCAGCCCCTGATACATAGGCGAGATGTACAAATCATTGAAACCCTGCATGAGAAGTGACCAGTAGATTGGTGAGCGCCAGCACCAAGCCGAACCAGACCCAATCTCACCGCCACCAGATAAGCGCATCACCTCGATGACCCTTGCTCTAAACAACGAAGGCCCTCTTCAAGATCACCGAGGAGTTGAACTTGTCTCTGGCCGACATCCCCTGTCGAAGGTCTCGGTAGCCCGAGCAAGACCTGGCTGTGGCGATTAAGCAATAGGAATGAGGCGCATTTCTCCGATCACTATTGTCCAAGGAGAAGACCCGGCAGCCCAAGGTAGGGATAAATTTTAAGAATTTATTCTTTATCAATGCTCAGAATTTAAAAGGATTACTGGGTTAGGTTAAATAAGAGGATTGCGTAGGTTAATGACGGGAGCAATTATAATTGATGTTATAGTATATGTTGCCATAGATATATATCGCTGGTGTGTGTTAAAAAATTGTGTATTAATGTTTAAGAGTGAAGTAATAATTGGTAGCGGATTGCAATTGTGAGATAATGTATTAACGTATGTGTTTAAGAAATGAATTAATAATTGATAGTAAATTGCACCGGAGAATTAGTGTATTAAGGTATATGTTTAAAAAGTGAATTAATAATTGATAGCGGATTGCAATTGTGAGATAGTGTATTAATGTATGTGTTTAAGAAATGAATTACTAATTGGTAGCAAATTGCACCTGATAATTAATGTATTAATGTATTTGTTTAAGAAGGGAATTAGTAATTGGTAGCGGACTGCAATTGTGAGATAATGTATTAACGTATGTGTTTAAGAAATGAATTAACAATATTGGTAGCAATTACCACACGAGAAATATGAGTATAGATTAGTGTAGGAGGGTGCATTGGAGAAATGAAAGTGTAATCGATATATGTATATGTTAATATGTTTGTTTAATAAATTGATTCATATATATATATACATCTGAGTAATCACTCATTAGTGTATATCACGATATATTATTCCAAGTACTAACCACTATACAATAACTGTATTATATAATTTCACTGGGACCTATTGCTTGAAGCCGATTCCCAACGGCTACAGACATCCATGCTAACAGTGGGACTCGAATACACAGACTCTGTCTATAGGGTAAGAGAGGAAAAAAGAAAATAACATTTCTTTTTACAGTAACAAATTGTGAACTTTTGCTTTCAGTCCATTTCATTTTCAGTACCCACCATAGGTAGATGGTATAGGTTGATCTAGAAATATTTATATTTGACAGTTTTTTGCATCATTAATAGGTCATTTAACTTTCACGATCAAACGGCATGCGACAATTCGGTAACTATTTCTAACTGCAGCCTTTATGGCGAAAGCCATGGTATAATCTAGCTGTTACTTAGAAGTGGAATTTAATTCCTCTTATCTGTTTCAATAGATTGTCTCTTTGTATGACCCCAAACTGCACAGTTATTCAACATTATTAGTAATGAGTAAAATCCCATAGGATAATTAGAGATGGACTCTCACTCTTTTATAAAGGTTACTTTTACAGTATATAAGCGCACGAAAAAGTTTCTATCAATATTAACCCTCAATCATTATGCAACCAAAATATCTCGAATAATCACTGTTTAAGTTCTATAAATATGCATCGTATGACCCCTATATAGCAGTTTAATTGACTATTAGGGTGTAGTTAAATGTATTACATTTAAATGTATTCTCATGGAAATGCGTCTCACGATTTGATATAACAGAACGCAAATTTAATTTCTTAAATTAAGCATTTATTCAAAAATAGTCGAGTCATATCAAGTAAAATATTTCATATTAGGAAGTTTTTTTCTCCCATAAAATTAAACCTTTTTTTATTGCTTTGTTGTTGTTATTTCTTTGGTTCAGCCCAATTTGTATATTTTTAGTAAGTTTTCTTTCTTTGCTACTTTAGATCCCGAATTACTTTAGATCCCGAATTTTAACAATAGAACGTACAGCCAAAAGTCCTGCTGTAAGAACATTCCGGAAGCACTTTTGTACATGGTCGTCTTTGATCACTGCGTCTTGTCAGCAGGACGTCCGATTTTGTCTAAGGTCCACGTGCAAAGTTTAAATGCCCTACCCGCTGACAGCCAGACTCAATACATCCCTTCCTCCACTTGTTTACATAAAACGATAGACAGCATGTGATTCATACTAGTCTTGTTTTCGAATAGAAGGTCCCAACTACGTGTACTACAAATTTCATAGACATACGATGCCATCTTGTGCCCCAAAAATTAATTAATAAAACGTTCCAAACTACTGGCACGTATACATGACAGTCGGCCAGAAACGCAGATAACTGCTGGCACGTATACGTGACAGTCGGCCAGAAACGCGGATAGCTGCTGCCATGTATACGTGCCGTTCGCCGCGAATGGGTTTTAATTTTTACTTTTAGAGTCTAATTCCCGTATAATCAAGTTAAATATATACAAAACAGGGCCGAATTTAGACTTGTTGAGGCCCTAAGCTATACAAATCTTAGAGGCCCCCTGCTGTTTTAAATTTCATCAGCTGGTGTCGGAAAAAAATTAAATATATGCGTCTTTTTAATGTATGAAAATGTATTGTCTTTTAATTTTAATTAAAAGATAAAAAAGAATGTGTTTACAAAGTCACAGAAATAATTATATAATTAAAGGATTTTAAAAAGGACAAATAAGGTTCATAGAAAGTTTTAAATTAAAGTATGAAAATAAAAGGTAACCATTAAATTAATATAACAATATAATTGGTAGTATATACAAATTTAATCTTTCATTCAGGTGAAAATTTGAGTCTCATTCAATTTTACAATGCTCTTAAATTATTTTAATGTTGCATTTTATATATTTAAAATTATTTAGAAATTATCGTGATATGTCGGACTTTATTTGAGAGATTTTTCTTCGGGATTTTTTAATATCAATTTTTATATATTTTTTATATTTTTATTTGAGGCCCCGGCAGACTGCGAGGCCCTAAGCTATAACTTTTTTAGCTTATACGTAAATCCGGCCCTGATACCAAACCGCACGACTCAGGAGAAAATAACTCCGATGTCTATAAGTGTTTCTACCGTTTTGCACAGTTTTACAAATTTCTCTTTTTCAGATTATTGTACAATTTATTTGCATCAATAGAGACTATTTTTGCAAATAATATATTCCATATTTTAATTTATTTACCGAAAACTAAGTGAAAAGGATATTTTGAAAGTGAGTAAAAGAGTTACAAATAAATGCACTATTATTTTCCTATAATATTATTATTTTTTTTTAAACTTTCAACGTTTTAGAATTATCCACAAACAGTCGCCATTGATTTTTTTTGTGAGCTTAAAACTAATGGGATAGAGTCTTGATATAAATTTCCCTCTGTGAGCTCATGTTTATTTAATATATTTATATAGTCATCCGATAAAGCATTTGCTATCGTTCCATCGATATAACATATGGAAAGTACCCTAAAATTGAAAAAAAATTATGTTTACACTTCGCACATATTTAAGCTACATCTTTAAATTCATGAAAATCTCCTCTCTTTCATTTCCTAGAATGATAAGGAGGGTTTTAAACAAGTTTGTTGCAGAGGAAGGATAAAAGAGAAATGAAACAAGAAAAAATAAAAGATGAAGGCTTGTAAAGAATATTAATAAAATATTTTATTGAATACTCTCTAATTTTCAATATTTCCATTTTTCACTTCTAAACTAATTCCGAAAATAATAAATACGCAAAGGAGAGAATGGGATAAACTCGCAGGGGACAGTACTTTTCATCCTTAAGGGATATACAGATTTTTTGAATACTGAATGAGAAATGTCTCAAGTACACCATAATAAAGGAAAATAACAATGGAATGAAAATATAATGCGAGGTTATTTTTTTCTGAGACTTCATTATTATTCATCCATTTTTTTATGGAACTGCAAGAGGAAAAGCCTTTTTCATGAGTGTGCAGCTAAAGGATCCTATTACATGTAATGGGAAAAATTTATTCGAGGCGAAAATGGGAAACTGAAGTAGTATACTGATGAAATATTTTATGGTTTATGAATGTCTTTAGTTACTCCTTATTAAGGAAAAAGTATTACGCTATTTTTTCCTTTGTTTTTTTATTTTATGTCTAATGTTTTCACGAAGTAATAGTCTAAATTAAATTTCCTCTGTATATAAATGCATTCACGTGATCTAGAAATATAATTTAATGTATAAATGACGATACACAAAATAAGGACTAGAATGAAAAATTAGGTTTCTATATAATCTTTTTATCATTCTTCTATTAACAGTAAACTAACTAAAATTTGTATATCTGTAGATACATATATATATATATATATATATATAGAAGAAACATTTACTCTATTATCTGCTTTTTCTTCTGTTTTTTATTTTTATATTAAATCAATATGCTAAGAACCCTCATATATATATATATATATATATATATATATATATATATATATATATATATATATATATATATATATAGAGAGAGAGAGAGAGAGAGGCTGTTCGCACATTTTTTAGACGATTTTGGTAAGCGGTAATAAAAAATCGTTTGCTGCAAAAGAAATAATTGCAATTGTACCAAGTTTTTAAAAGTCAAAATTATCGTCTGCGGCTTGAAAGTTTTGTTTTTATTCAAAATGGCGTTTTTAACAAAGCAGTGGTTCGAAGGCTACATTTATGCTCTTTCCGAAAAGAAATATGCATACTCCGTTATCCAAAAACGATGTGAGAGTCATGGTTTTGTGATATCTAAAGCGTCTATGGATAATATCGTCACCAAGAAAGGAAAAAAACGTTAAATTGGAGCCTCAAGTGGGACAAAAATTCCAAACAAGTATCCAAGTAAAAAACGCACATCTTCTACTATTGCAAAGGTACGTTGTTTAATGCTAAAAGAAAATCCCCCTAGTCAAAGGACAGTTGCAAAATCATTAACATGCTCGGTGTCCAATGCAAACAAAATGATAAACGTTGATTTAAATCTTAAGAAAGCGAAAAAACGCAATGTGCATCGTCTTCTTCCAAATCATGTCGCTGAAAGCAGGACACGCTGCAGAATTCTATATGAGAAACACTTATCCAAAGAAAAATGGAAAACAATTGTCACAATAGATGAATCATGGGTGTATTTCAATGATTGCAACAAAAAAGAGCCATTTATTATCATAAAAGGGGAGAAAAAAATTTAAGTACATGGTTCAAAGAATCGAAAAAAAGTTTTTCTAAGGGATTCATGATTGTTGCTGGTTTTTCTTATAATGGCAAGTAAAAAATAAAGAGAGTGGAAAAAAATGTCAAGATTAACTCCAAATACTATCAGGAACATATTTTATCGCCAATTTTTCTGAATGAAATAACATCGCTTTACCCACAGTGCCATCAATCTGTGAGACTCCATCAGGACAAAGCTAGCAGTCACACATCAAAATCCACTGTAAATTTCCTAAAAGAAATGGAACAAAAAACTGGTATCAATGCCATACCCGTCACTGATATCCCTACTAAATCTCCCGATGTATCACCTATGGATTTTTGTGCTTTCGGACTTTTAAAATCTGCATTATCTAAACGTCGTCCCAAAACCCTTACAGGACTCTGGAAAGCTGTTCAGGAGGAATGGGATAGAATACCTCTTCTGACACTTCAAAAGGCATTATTATCCTGGAAATTGCGGTGTCGAAAGATAGTTTAGAATAAGGGATGTCAAATAGAACATTTAAAACACAAGAATTTTATGTAATTTAGTTTTGTGAATACAATATACATCGTCTAAAAAATGTGTGAACAGCCTCTGTATATACATATCCATATCCATATATATATATATATATATATATATATATATATATATATATATATATATATATATATATATATATACATATATTATCATAAACTGCGCAACTCGATTTCCCTGCCCAGTCTATTCGGATAGCATGCCGAGCTATGGCTAAGTCCTAGACGTCCTGTTCCCTCAGAAATCACTGAGAATACAATGGGTTAATGAACGTAAAAAAGCACATTTATTCCACTAACGTATTTACAAAACATGTACATTAATTGAGTTTTGCACTTCCAGTGGCATCCAGTCATGGCCTCTAGTCAAATCTAAAATCACACGTGTAAGGCACTCCGACCCAAAATCACAATCCTTTTCCACGCGGCTTTCCGATTGCGAAATATCCAGCTAGTCCGAGCAAAATCGACCTTGTCAACGCCGTAAACCTGTCTTTCCTCTGTCCTGCCTCTTCTGGCGACCTCCCACTCTGGCAAGCACAGCCGATCCAGTACAAACCGGTTCTCTTTCCACTGTATACCTTCGGAACAACCGCTCTCAGTCCAAAACCATTTGCACTCTAGTCCTCGTTGTTTCTCTGTTCAATGTTCACAGGCAGCTTTCACGTCTCCTGATCGATGGACTTGAAATCGCCTCTGGTAAATACTCATTCAAAGCTGTAAAGAAACTTCACCTTATTTCATATAAAACACTGGGGGTTAAGTAGAGTGTCCGCCGCCATCACAATATATATATATATATATATATATATATATATATATATATATATATATATATATATCTATATATATATATATATATATATATTAGACAGATAGATATACTAAAAGAGTTTTGGAGGTGGCGTATCGGTAGATCGTCGGTGCTAAGGGTGCTTGTATCAATGCCGACATCCGCGGTTAAACACAACCATGGCTAGGCCGGATATGGGAACCATAAATCCGTAGACAGGAAAGTCCCCCAATGAGATCATAGAAGGAGGGAGAGAGTAGGTTCCCCCCACATGCTGCCCCTGGGGTTGCTCGGTCAAAACTGTCCGGACTTGGTTAAATCCGTAGTTCCGATGTATAAATCAAGAGTGGCAGAATATTATTTCTAAAAGGTGTTTTTTAACGCAGGATTACGTTCCTCCATAACCATTCGCGGTAAAGCAGTTTTTTAAGTAATTTCAGACGTTAAAACCATCGTTGCGAGTTATAAATAAAGAAATGATGAGTAATCCTACGTTAATAAACCGCGATAGTTTCGTTAGATGAGACTAACTGAATTTTTTTTATAACTTTTTCCGCAAAGGAATGTAATTTATAAATTTCGAGTCAGTTGAATAAAGATTTTTATAAAATATATTAATCGTGTAATGTTTCAAATATCCTGTTATTTTAGCTTAAGAATAAATATAAATAAATCAGTTTTGGGCAAGGATATTCATCGATTTGAATAAAACAATAGCGTGAACGTAAAATAAAATTTCACTTTACCGCTGTATTCATTTTGTTCTTTTATTTCGTGAGATTATTTTAAATTCCGAGGCTTCTGTTTAACCTAAACAGTTAATGCATTGCTCTTAACACTGTAAAATGATTTTCTAATAAAATTTTTGTCTCCTGATGGATTTCATACATTGACGCGCTTCGTCTTCATATATGAAAATAGAAAAATAAGCATCGCTTAGAAACGGTAGCTTGTTTGTCTCTGTTGAAAATATTTCAATGCTATCAAAAGCCATTTAGTTCATGAAAATAAGTGATAGAGATTATATGGATATTAGAGAAAAGAAAGAGTATTTAATTAAAATACCTGCAATGCAGTCTACTAAAAATATTTTTTTTACTCCTACGTCCGTCGGGAGAAAGTCCAGTGACCATTATTCCTCACGGGCAGCCCAGTAGAGGTGAGTTATATTATAAAAACTGCGTTTGAAAAGTGTTTGTCTTGAAAATAAGAATCCGTTAAAAGATGGTTAAAATACCTAAATTCCCCAACTGAACCAAGAGTTCCGTCAGGAGATGATGCAACGCCGATGCGATGCAGGTGTCTTTGTTAAATGTCAGGAGATGTCACTATTCTACAATTTCCAACAGCAAAATGCCAAACCCAGTCTATCGCTTGGACAAGTATTAAGCAGTTAAACAGAAAACTACCAAGATGCGTCAAAATTTTGTCTTATATATATGTATATATATACGTACATACATACACACACACACACACACACACACACACATATATATATATATATATATATATATATATATATATATATATATATATATACATATATATAGATACATAACACAGGCATACAAAAGAGGTAAGCAACGATATGTAATCCTATGTTAATAACCCACGGTAGTTTCCTAAGAAGAGACTACCTGAAATTTGTTTTTTGGTTTTTTTCGTTCCATACAACGACTCTGCAGATAATTTAATCTCAATACAGCGTCCCCCCCCCCCCAAATTCTCTCCTGGGACACAATATCTAATTGAGATGGAGAATTACGTTTAAAAAATATCTGAAATGTACAAAAAAAATACATATGATTATTTTTCTTTGTAATAAGTGTACGCAAGACACTTTTTTGATTTAATTTAATTTTACTATAATTTCTTTTCATAAACTATCGTTCTCTTTAACTATATACGCTTAAACTAATTTTTATTGCTAGTACTTAATTGAGAACAAAGTGAACAATAATATGCATATTACAATAGCGTGCTAATATGGAATTAATGTAAATATCTTAATTTTCACGCATATAACAAGTGTTCTTATCAATTTCTTATGAATTTTGGTTGTAGCGACCACTTGTTATAACTGTATACCACTCGCTGTATTGGATAAAGTACGAAATTGTTTTTTATTACATTAGTTGAGATAAATAATGTTTTATTAACTTTAGAGTTGCCTGAAGTAATTTTTTAGACGTCTATATTTTGGATGAGATATTGAGGATAATTAAGTAGCTACATCCAATAGTGTCTCTACAAAATGCCTTATGTTATCTTTTATATTACGGGAACATGATTTATCGTAACTAATGTAATTAAAGACAATTACATACTTTCTATTACCATTTTAAAATTGATATGTATTACCAGACATTACCAGTAACTCTTGAATTAGTAATATACATTAGTGATATCCGTATGTAATAGAAAATACATCTCCAGAACTTTTAAACAAGTAAGAACTTAAAACACCAGAACTTAAAACAAGGAAGGGGAGAAAACTTTCAAATATTCGCTAAAAATAAATGAAGAGGAAACGGTGGGAATTTCAAATTAGAGTAAAACCTCGTTTATCCGGATCAGATTTGTAGACATTTTTATTTAATGTTCATATTAGATAATAATTTTTAACTATGATAGCAAGAACGTAACTACAAATGCGCCAAGTATTCTCTTTTTACTTTGATTCAATGTTCAGTTCCTGTATAGATTGTACAATAAATTATGGTAATAAAAGGCTTTTTTGTCGAGTTTAAGAAAGCTTCACTAGACTTACCAATTCTTTGTCAAGAAATGATCTGAAAAGTTATTTTTATATTTTTTAATGTCTTGTAAGCAATACTATGTAATTTTTTTTACAAAGCATGGTTTGTTATCGTCATAAAATGTCTGCTTATTTAAGGATTTTGTTTTGCTTATTACCCATATTACCCGGATTGTCCGGATTGTCTATGGTCTCAGTTAATCCGGATAAACGAGCTTTTACTGTACTTGTTTTCTGTTATACACGGATATATCTAATGTACATTACTTTTTCCCGAGTTATTGGTAATGCCTGGTATTATACATATCAATATTGTAATGGTAATATAAAGTATGAAACGGTCTTTAATCACATTAGTTATGATAAATCATGTTTCCGTAATTTTAGTGTAAGTAATCTTGTATTGACGCCATTGTATGTAGTTACTTGATTATCCTCGATATCGCATTCAAAATATACACGTCAAAAATATAACTTAAGGTAACTCTAAAGTTACGGAAACAAGGTTTAACGCAAATTATGTGATTAACCCTTCAGCGGGCGTGCCCGTGTATTAAGAGCAACAATTTCATAATTTTGAATGGTTTGTTTTTACATCTAAGGTATGGATGTTTTAAGCAGTTTCTATTTATAGCTACACCCTTTCTAATGCTGGTCTGATTTGTTAACCTTTGTATTCCTTTCCATTCATTTGTAATCGAGATTCCAACAGAGTTACCTTTATTTCTTGCACCCTGTGCACAGCGCGCTTGGTCATGTAAGAAAATATTCCTTATTTTATTTTTGATTATTTCGCTAAAATAATTCTAAGCATTTACAAAGTTGCTTTTCTTTGATTATAAATTTAAAAAGGCTAATCAAAAAATGTCCTGATGAAGTTTTAAATACTAAATAATTATTAATAATTTTGTTCCCCATATTAAAATTAATTTTACTTTTCATAGCATAGGAACACTATGTTCCTATGCTACAAAAAATAAGGGAGTCATACTTTTGTCGAAAATGTATGATAATGCAATAGTGGATGACGATTCTGGTAAACCAGCGATTATACTGGATTATAATACGACAAAAGCAGGAGTTGATATAGTGGATCAAATGTGCAGCTATTACACGGTATCCCGCATATCCCGACGATGGACTCTCTCTTTGTTTTTTAGGTTTTTGGACATAATAGGAATCCATTCGTAAGTTGACCCTAGATCCAATAAACCGGACAGTTTTGAAAGAAGGCGATTGTATCTACATTCTTTGGCTTTAGAACTTCTCGAAAGCCACTTGAGGACCCGGGTAAATATTCTATCTCTTCCTCCAGACATAACTGGATTCTTACTAAAATATAAAGTGGAAATTTCCCGAGAAGCAGAACCAGAGGTGTCGGCAAAAAAAGAGAGGAAAATGTAATATATAGAAGAACGGCTAAATAATGTAACTACCACGATAAAGTGTGATAAATTTAATAGTTTTTCATGCAAGGCGCATTGCAAAATCCGTACTATATGCTTGCGATATGAAGATATTGAAGAAAACTCATGAGAATTGAACAAATTATTTGTGTTTAAAAAAAAAAATTAATTTTTTATGAAAATTTCACCTTATTTATTTCTAGCCTTTAATTATAAATAATCTCAATATTATCAACATTTTATATCTTGTCAAAACACGCAGAATTATTATTTCCAATTTGAAACAAAAAGTTAATTACAAAAGGAATAATCAAGGTTTAAAGAGACGTTGCACTTTATGCAACGCGCGCCTGGTGGTGTTACAAAAATTGGCGTGACCGCTGACGGGTTAAAGACCATTTCGCACATTATACATTCCACACTAATCGTGTTCCATAGAAAATTGTTGTTGTAACGGAACTATTGAGAATATAAATTCTCAATATATTCATGGAGTGGTCGCTATAGCGAAAATTGATAAGAACTCTCGTTATTTGCGTGAAAATTAAGATTTCAAAATTAATTCCATATTAGTACACAATTACAATATACATATTACAGTTTACTTTGTTGTTAATTAAGCTACTTGAACATCCTGGGCATTTCTTCCAATATATACACTCATACTTTTACTTCATTTCATTTCATAACGTTTATCAAAAGGAAAATAATGGAATACATTTTGCAGAATTTCTTGATAGAATTTCTATATATCGATGCTGTCTCGGTTAAGTTCAGTTGACTTGACATACACGTAAGGGTTTGAACGGCATCCTTCATGCTTTCGGGCTTTCTTTTCTACGCAGGGAACGAGGCTTTAAAATTCATATCGTATCAATCTGATTATCATTTAACCGGATGACAAGCTATTCATGCTCTGCTTTTATACAGTGAATTCATCCATGTTTAAACACGAATTCGTACGTTCTCAGAGAGACCTTTTCTCATCTGTTTCCGCATATTAAATGAGGCTGTCAGTCTTTTTTTATTTCTTTTATATTCTCAATTGTTTCGATCTTTAGGCAAATTCTTTCAGCGACGTCAGAAATGTAATAAAAAAAATTGACAGTAGCGTAGAAACTGGTTTTGAGCAAATTTCGGGTGATTAATTAAAATATATGTTGAATAAAATACACTTCAAAAATGATAAAATGAGGACATATTAATATAAATTTTGAATTCATTAAATATAAGAAAAAAAATCGACTATGAAAATATTTGTTAAATACAAATACCTTAGAATACAAAGCGACTAATTTAAATAAATGTTAAATGAAAAACCTTCATAAATGTAAAAAAATATATAACATTTTGTGACATAATTATATTGTATATGGAGCTTATAAGTTAAATCTTCACCTTTAATTATTCAAATGAAGGAAATTTTATTCATTTAAAACAATTCCATAGGTATATGTTTTTTTCCACTTACAACACATTTTTCTCAGAAATATGAAATTAGGCCAGTAGGTAGAGAGTTGAATTCGGAAATAATTCAAACAAAAGTGGAAATTTGTTTAATCACTTTATTGTGAGTCAAATATGAATAACCTGAGTTTTCCCTCTCCGCCGAGGCGAGCGCTGGTGGTTAGGTAAAAAAAATGAGTGAAAAAGAGGTATTTTTCAGTTTATTCAAAATAAATTAAAACCGGTTCATCCAATCAAAGAAACCATATTACAAAATTTTTAGAGCATTGAATTCTGCGTAAAATGAGTACAAATAAGTATAATTTACTTCTGTTATAAGGTTACTAGCTTCTCCTGTAGTTTCCATTATTTTTTCAACCTTTGCTAGTAAGTGAGGTTTTCGCTATACGTGTGTTTTTCGGAGAAATGGGCAGAAGGGGGGGGGGGGGATCCCGGAATCAGAAATAATTCAAACAAAGGTCGACACTTTTTTAATCACTTTATTTTAGGTCAAATATGAATATCCTGAGTTTCCCCCCCTCCGACGAGGCGAGCGCTTGTGCTTAGGTCAAAGGACATCTGCTAGGTTCAGGGTGACCAGTCACCCCACCAGATCGTCTTCCAGTAATTGCTAATTTGCGAATTAGTACGGTTTGTGTCCGCTGCTGTTCCGTGTTTTTCAGTTTGCTTGCATTATTATTTCATTTCGCTACTTAACGTGTCTCACAAAGTGTTATAATCAGTACCAACAATGTCAGACCTTTGTCCAGTTTCTGCAGAAACATTTGAAGAAGGTGAGACAATAGTTGTGAGAGAAAGAGGGGTTAAAACATTGATAAAATATAGCAAAAAGGGAGGTGATGGTAAGCATAATCTTTTTTAAAACTGTACTCCTGTCCATGTCAAATTTCATGTCAAGTGCCAAAAGGCTTACACAAGAGAAAATCCATTGTTGCTGCAGCAAAAGCAAGTATTATTGGTGTTGGTGCTCGACCACCTAACATACCAACATTCAATTTCGAAAAGGACTGTTTTTAGTGTGCTGAAAATACATCAGAAGATTTTTAGAAAAAAGAAATAAGAAAGACAAAAGCAAAACGTGACCGAGTAAGGGCCTGTTCACATAGGAGTCCGTTGCGTAGCGTTAAGGGAAAGATGACGTTGAGACGAAAATAAACCAATCATAGGCGTAAAAATTTCCTTGCTAATCGTTTGGAGGCCTATGATTGGTTTATTTTCGTCTCAACGTCATCTTTTCCTTAACGCAACGCCACGGACTCCTATGTGAACAGGCCCTAACAGTGACGTATATTCCAGGTCCTAAGGGCCTGTTCACATAGGAGTCCGTTGCATAGCGTTAAGGAAAAGATGACGTTGAGACGAAAATAAACCAATCATAAGCGTTAAAAATTGCATTGCTAAACGTTTGGAGGTTTGTCATTGGTTAAATAAATTTCAACGGACTGCTATGTGAACAGGCCCCAAGTCTTGTTACAAACTCTGAATTATTAAAAGATTTCAAAGGACCTAATCCGTCTGGAAGAAACTCTCGAGAGAAGACTGATGGAAAAATATGGCGATGACATCATCATTACAGCAGGATACAATAGACAACCCATTATATGTTTTCGTAACACTAGTCATAAAATTTTGAGCTCAAGTTGGTATGGATGTTGAAAAAATTATGAACAAGAAGAGCATTGTTAAAGTTGCTGAATATATAATAAGATAATACATAAGATCCAAGGTGTACGATATGAATAAGTACCCTGATCAACAAAATTTTTTGGAGAATGCTGAGAAGAATATTCCTGAATCATTGCAGTATCTCCTAAATTCAATTATCAGGTAAAGCAAACGTGGAAAGGAAAATAGAAAATGGGAAACCAAGGTAATCGCAATTTCGCACTCAATAATTTCTGCAACAAGGCCAAGACCTTTTATTTCATCAATACAAGTAGGTATTGGCCCACTTTTATCAAGGAAATGTGGTTCTAAAGATTTAATATGCATAGCTCATGCACTGGGCTTTTGCTGTTCTTACGATGAAGTCAGAATGTTTGAAATGTCTTGTCTATAGCATCAAAGAAGCAGTGCATTGCGTGGGTCCTTCTCCCAATTTATTTTTGATAACGCAGCTATCAATGTAGATACTTTAGACAGATCAAACACATTTCACGAAATGGGTGGAATTCAGTGCATAACCCCCCATCTTCTCTTTCTTCACAAGGCCCAATCGCAAGAGTGGGAGTGATGCCAATCGCTGGGATTGTAGGGAAATCTGCTGCTATCCCATTATTACCTTTTCAGAGGAGAACAACACTGAGTAGCATCATTATTAAGTTTTGCCAAGTGATTTGATGTGGAATTATAAAAAATGGCAATGCGATGAGACCTCAGGTTGGAATGGCTTTATGGAAGACATTACATGTACAAAACAGTACTGCAAATCGCAAATTATGTTTCTTCCTTTCATCAATTCTCCTACCTCAAACTATGACACCGTGTACAGTGCTCTTGTTACTGCAGCTAATTAATGTAAAGATATAGACTAGAATAATAAAGCAGAGCCTTTGTTTTGTGACCATCGATCAACCCCTTTACTGGAAAACTCGGAAAATCATTTACTCAAATGCCGTAGAATCTGAGCTTGGGTCCGTAACTATCCGTTTGGGGGGCTTTCATCTACTAATGTCATTCATGGAAGCAGTAGGATACATCATGTATGGCAGTGGGTTGCAGGACTTATTGAGCATTGCCTATGCTCTGGCATCAATTCAGAAACTGATGACGGGTCATGCATATTCGAGAGCTATCAGGGCTCACATAATGTGCCACTTTGCAATTGCAAAGATCGTTCTTTTGAAGACTGAGATTTCAGAAGAAGAGCGAGATGCCATTAGTGACGTAGACTGTTCTCTATCTGAATCAGATACTGCTGTACAAACTTTTTTTTCCAATGGCAAAGGAAAATGACAAACTCTTACAAGTTAACAAGATTAACAAGGAGCATGAAATATAAAAAAGGAACAGTAAGATAAAAAAGTCATGGCCCATCAGCAGATGTCGTGCGCTCCAATATCGCTTTACCTCGGAGTCTCCACGCAGAGCCGAGCATCCCAACAAATGGTTCCTGTCCATGATTTCATCTTTCCCACAAAGTGGGCAATTAGGACTCGCAAAAATGCCAATTCGGTGAAGGTGGTTCGACAGGCAGTCATGGCCTACCGTAAGTCTGAATTCCGCAACAGCCTTTTCACGGGCCTTATCTGAAATATTTTGACCCAAACTATTCCTCTAGCTAATTATGAAATGCTAGAAGTGAGCAATGCTTTCCAGTTTTGTCTCATTAGATTTTTGATAAAAAGTTTTATGGAATGGAAAGAGTTAAAAGTATTTGGCTGTTGAAATATTTGAGTGCCCTTCTTAGCCAATATATCTGCCTGTTCGTTGCCATAAATATCACAGTGTCTTGCAATCCATTGGAGTGTTATTTGTCGTCCCTCTGTCTTCAAAATATCTAGAAGAACCCGACAATCTAGGATATTTTTAGAGATGTGCATTTCCCTAGCTCCGATAGCCTGAGTGGCAGCCTTGGAGTCAGATAGGATAACCACCTTATTATAAAGGTGTCTGGGGACAAGTTGCTCCAGTGCCACATAGATAGCCAAAACTTCCCCGCCAAAGGCGGTTTTTTGTTTTACAACAGGCACATAAAAGGAAAAGATAGAAGAATATATTCCTGCTCCGACAAATGGTGAGAGTTCAGTCAAAGAACCATCGGTGTAAATATGTAACCATTCAAGCTCAGGTTAGAGGCTATGGATGGTCTCAAGTGCAAGGATCTATAAGCTGCTTTGAGGCAATTGACTCTTAAGGAATGGTTGGGCAAGGTCCAGCCTGGTAGTTATTTCAGCATAGGTCACAGGGTTAGGGGATCTCAAGAAACCCTGGGCAATTCCATCATCAAGTTCCAGCTCTGCTCTTAATTCCAGGACTCTCTGTAAAAAATCACTTTGTGTCCTTAGCTGTCTTGGTACATTTCCATAACAGTTCCAAAACGGTACATTTAGTCTGATTAACTTTTCATAAAGTTCTCCTCTTACACTCCTATTGGCCCTCATGCTAGTTCTTTTGACGGTGAAGTAGCTGCAATTCACCGAGGCCTGATTCAGCTACAGTGTCGGCATGAATTTTTCACCAGGGTGGGTTTCGTATCGGATTCTAAGGCTGCTCTTCAGGCTATTGATACCCAGAGTGCCTCTCGCCCCTCTACTGTCGATCACTGTTTTGATCTCCTTAATTGGCTTTCCAGTAACGGCAAAGAGGTTGTGCTTCAATTGATCCCTGCCCATTATGGTGTTCAGGGAAATGAGGCTGCTGATTTCCTGGCTAAGAGCTTCTGTCCAGCAAACGACAATTTCTGGACTCCCTTATCACTCCATAAGGGCTATTGTTAGGAAGGTTTTCAGGACCTCCTTTTTCCAGGAACTTACTCATAAAAACAGTGGTAAACCGTGGATCGAACAGATTCGCAAAATTCCCGAGTGGCCCAGAAAGAAATCTGTTGCAATTTTTCGTCTTGTTACTGGGCATGATTGCCTCCGTAAACATCTTCATTCCATCAATGTCACACCGGACCCTCTATGTACTCATTGTGATCTTAAAGAGGAAATGGACTTTTGTCATCTTCGCATTTACCTTCTCTTCCCCATATTGCGTTATTGGGTGAAAGTTATTGGGGAGCGTTATTGGGTGGCGAGAGCCCCCCTAAGTTTATAGATTTCACGTTATATTGATTTCACGTTTGTTCTTGCTATGTTCTTTTTTGTGTTATTGTGATCTCAGGTGTCTTGTAACTTGACATTAGAAATAAAAAAAACTTTTCATAAAGTATAAGAGCCCTCTCTTCGATAATTGACTTAATGGGTCTAGTATTAGTCAGGAGTAGCAGTGAGTCGATGGAAGAAGTCTTCACTGTACCAACGATCAGCCAGAGGGCCTGGTTTTGTATTAATTCCAGTTTATAGATCAGGTTCTCTGGGGCTGAGATAAGAACCTCACAACAATAAGTGATAGCAGGTAAAATAAATGTTTTATAGGTGTTTTCCAATGTACTGCGGGCGCACCCCCAATGACAACCAGCCAGGCGTTTAAGGATGTATAGGCGTTTTTCAACCTTTTCGATCACACTTTCAATATGCAGTTTCCAGCTTAATCTATTGTCAAAGACAACTCCCAGGTATGATAATCTATCTGTATGCAACAACAATTGGTCTCTGTAAACCAACTTTGGTCGGATGTTTTGATGCATCAGTGAAAAAGTCTGCACTGCAGACTTTCCAAGTTTCACTATCATGTTATTCTCTTCACACCATTCAGACAGAACCCTAAGAGCTCTATTAAAGAGCTTTTCCGTCTCTTGCTTTGAATTTTTCTTTGCAGCTTGGGTCCATATAACCAGATCATCTGCATCAGAAGGCACTCCACTCCGGTTGCTCTCAGGGCCAAAATCAGATCATTTATGCAAACATCAAAGAGTGAGCAGCTACTCACTGCTCATTGGGGCAATCCGGTCTGGAGAATAAAGCTTTTGGAGGTTGAATGTCCGAAACGGACTTTACAGCTTCTCTGGCCCAGTAATGAAGAAAACCAACGTAGCATTTTACATTCTACTCCAATTTCATGGAGTTTCCGAATCATATTTTCTCTCCAGACGGAGTGACATGCAGATTTAAAATCAATATAAATTGCTGACAAGACTTCCCTTCCATCAAGAGAATCTTTAACCTTTTGGCTCAAATGAGCCACTTGATCAGCCGTGGACCTATTCTTACGAAAACCAGATTGTTCATGTCTGAGTAAATCGTTAGTTTCAAGGAACCAGTTCAGTCTATTGACAACCATGCGTTCCGTTAATTTGGCCATAGTGCTAGTGAGTGAAATGGGCCTGTAGCTTCCAGTATTAGAAACATCTTTGTATTTTTTCAAGATAGGAACTATCGTAGCCCCTTTCCAATTTCCAGGCACTATTCCTGTCCTCCAAATGTGAGTAAAAATTTTTAGAAGAGTTAATTTTGCATTATTACCAAGATATTTAAGAATCTCAGAATGAATTCCGTTCTGTTCTGGAGATCTTTTGGTTTTCAGGTAATTCAGACAAAAGATGAACTCCTCTTCAGTGAAAGGTAAATCAAAAATATTCTCTGTGTCAGCCAAACGATGAGTCTGAGGTGGAGAGAGTTTACATGTGTCCCTTTTAAGAACTCTTGATGCCTTTCTAGCGTAAGCTCATTTTTTTTGTAAGTGGCAGTAAGATTTTGCAAAGGTATTAGCAATATCTCAATCAGAAAAGAATTCTCTGCCTTGGTAAAGGATTGGTATCCTCTTAGGGGTAGCTTTTTTGTTCGTTAAATTAGAAATAAAACTATAAGTCTTTAAAATATCTTCTTTATAATTTATATTTTCTATGAAGTTGCTAAAAGTCTTTCGTTTTGCCACGAGGAGGTTTCTCTGAAATATTTCAGCCTGTTTCCTCCACATTTGAACATCGACCGGCCTCTTCGTGATCTCAGTTTTTTTCCTCAGCCGATCTCACTTCTCCTTCATTGCTCTGAGTTCCTCGGACCAAAAGCACTTGTAATTTCCAACTCTACCTCTGGGTATGCACTTTTTTGCACAATTAATCATTAACTCGTTAAAATTTTTTTTCAGTTTAGCGGGTGGCTTGTGAAAATCATAAGCTCTATCCCTCAGCGATTCTTCAATCATCGATGAAAAATTATGCCACTTAGCTTTCTTGAAATTCAAAGATATCTTTAGCGATCGCTGGTTGGTTCGATTGAGTGAGGTCATTTCAAATGTGGCGATAACCTGTCTATGACACGAACGTGGATCCTCAATAACATTTCGATGAGTGAACTGGAGAAGTTCACTCGAAACACAGAGTAGATCAGGGGTGGTTCCAGTTCCATTGTAATGCAGGTACGTATGTGTGTCAGAAGATTGGTAAACAAAATCTAAAGGGCTGGAGTTTTAAAGGTCTATTACTTCCTTGCCGGAGCATTAGTATCCTGATATCCCCATCTCGGAGAGTGTGCATTAAAATCACAAATAAGTATTGTTTTCTTAGAAATGGGTATTAGAGAAAGGTCCGGCTTAGTGTTTGGTGGAATGTACAGAGCATATATGTCAAAAACGTGTCCAGAACTCCAAACCCTTATTCCCACAATTTCAGATTTGTCCTGGGTGTCCCCCATCTCTTTAATGTTCTTAATATCCGCAGTGAGGTCGTTCTTGACACTGCTGTACAAAGTATTGTGCAGAAGTTCACTCAAAAATTTGGAGAGCTGGAAAATAATGGACCTAACCCAAAACTATGGGTGCGATATTTTCCAATGGTAACGTTGATAAAACAATTCATCCAAGCAGACAGAAGTGGAGACTGGAAGCTACATCTACTTTGTGTGAAAAGAATGCTGCCTTACTTCCATGCAAGTGGCCATTTTTTGTACGCAAAGTCTGTAACACTGTACTTGCAGGACAGGCTTGTGTTACACAATAAGTTGACTCTTACAGAGTACAAGAATTTTGTAGAAAATGGCTTTTTTACTAATCGTATCTATGAAAAGTACTCATTGAACGCAGAATTAAATGCTCCACAACATTTAGTTAGATCTATTTTTTCTTCAAACAGGTACTTTCACTGAAAGACACAATTATACTGAAAATCGCACTTTCCAGCAAAAGTTGAAAAAATGACGGCAACTTCGGGAGAAGCTAGTAACCTTATAACTGGAGTCATTTTTATGTATTGGTACTCATTTTACGCAGAATTTAATGCTATAAAAATTTTGTATTACGGTTTCTTTGATTGGATGAACCGGTTTTAATTTATTTAAAAAAAAACTGAAAAAATACCTCTTTTTCACTCAATTTGTTTACGTAACCACCAGCGCTCACCTCGGCGGAGTGGGAAAACTCAGGATATTAATATTTGACCTAAAATAAAGTGATTAAAAAAGTTCCCACCTTTGTTTGAATTATTTCCGAATCCGGGATATTTTCTCCCCTGCCTAATGGCCTAAATTTCAAACGAGCACTTCTGAAATTAACCCCGCATGTTTTAATCTTTTTACATGCATTGAAGTCATATATTTTTTTAAAGAATGAATAAAATCGTGTTCATTACGTCATATTATCATACGCCCACGTGTTTTTTTGTAAACTTTCCATGCTGAATTTTCCAGGTTAGTACGATATTCAAGGAATATATTTTTCCATGGTCTGGCTGATGAAAATTTTCTTCTTTACTTTCCATTTCATAAGTACAGGATCGTCAGAATTCATATTCTTGTAAATCATATTTGCTCGTAATAGCGTTACTCGTTATACCGAGGACTATTTTTCCTGTTGCTTCGGAGGAATGCCTCACACGACCTAAAAAATTAAATGGCGGCTTCCATTAAGGACTCATACTTAAGTTAAAAGGAAAAAAGTACCGATGTATATCAAGCAAAAGTTTATTCGAAATTTCAAACGGAAAGTAGATAGAATTACAGCTTGTAAATTCCTGCAGTTGTAAATATTCGAATTGTTGTAAAAATAGGCTCCTGAAGGTAATAATGCTGCCCTTTAACATGATTTTCTGTACAGGATATATATTTATATATATATATATATATATATATATATATATATGCAGTAGATATTGTTTATAAGAACACCGGTTATAAAATCATATCGCTTAAAAGAACGAAATTATTAGTTCCCGGCCAATTCTCATGTGTAATGATGGATACAAAATCCGGTTATAATAACATCGTTAATAAGAATATATCGCTTTTAGTGACTTAAAATTAATTGGTTTCTGGGAAAATAAATCGCTTATAAGAACATGTTAATTGTGAACGGATGGGAAGTAGCAGCACATTGTTCTTCAACGATTTTATCCATTCTTTTTTCTAAAAAAAAAAAAAACCAACTTTCACGAACTAATTCGGCTGTGGTCAGCACTCATAAAGTAGAGATTGCCAGAAAAAGTGTGCCTCCAGAAAACCGCCAAGAAAACAAAGCTTGCCAAGAAAAGTGGGCTCCCCTCATACCCCTAGCGACTGGGACATAATGATCGGAAGTTCTGATCCCGCCAAGCCAGGCCCCCAAAACCTCCACCCACTAGTAGAGACCAACAAGAAACTTTTATGAGGTCCGGAACCAACCCAGACGGCAGAAGAAGTTCGAGACTGTTGGCAAGAAGAAAGAGTGCAAGGCATTGACAACTCTTTCTACAGCCGACAAAAGTAATCACACTCTGTACTTCCACATATTCAATGATGAGTGCAAAACATAAAACTTTTACGGTTGAGGAAAAAATTCATATAATTTCCGGATTAGAAAACGGTGAAAAAAAAGGAGCATTAGCCAACGAATTAAAGGTGAGTTATGCCACAATTTCAAATATTTTGAAGAATATATTATCAAGAATTTGAAAAAAGATCGGACTAAAATTAAGAAACTTCGAAAAAGTGCACATTCTGACGTAGAAGAATACCTTTTGCAATGGTTTAAGATTCAAAGGAGTGCCAACATTACCCTAAGCGGACCGATTTTGCAAGCAAAAACAAATGAATTTGCGAAGCTCTTTTAAAAATATGATTTAGTTTGTTCAACTTCGTGGATCCAGAGATTTCGAGAGAGGCATTACATTGTGTTTAGGAGAATCAGTGGAGAATCGAAGGCCGTGCCACCAGGAGTTTCTGATAAATGGCTTAAAACCGTTTGGACTACGTTAAGAGAAGGCTATGGAGACCATGAAATCTTCAACGCGGATGAAACTGGCCTATTTTATACCATGACCCGGGATAGGAAGTTGCATTTTAAACACGAAAACTGCAGTGGTGGTAAACTTTCAAAAGAAAGGATAACAGTTATGGTTGCTGCAAATTTAACTGGAACTGAAAAATTGAAGCTTTTAGTGATCGGGAAATACAAAATACCGACGGCATTTAAAAATATAAAATCGCTGCCAGTTGATTATCATTCGAATTCTAAAGCTTGGATGACAGGAGAAATCTTTGAAAACTGGAAGTGGGACCAAGAACTTATTAAACATAAAAAGAGAATTCTTCTTATTGTGGACAATTGCCCAGCCCACCCTCCGGTTCAAGGTCTTCATGCCATTAAATTAACTTATCTTCCTCCCAACACAGCCTCCGTATTACAGCCTATGGACCAAGGTGTCATTAAGTCCATTTCAGGTTTGGTTTGGTTGGGAGCGCTACGGTCAATTTTTTGCTACACGAGGGCTATTTAGACTGGGACCTACAGTGTAGAGCCGATTCCGAACGGCTACGAACATCCATGCCAACAGTGGGACCAGAACCCACAGGATCTGAACCGAATGCAAGCGCCCTAGCCATTCGGTCACCACCTGGTTGTTCATTTCACGAAGAACTTGATTTTACAGATCATTGACGACATTGAAAATAAGAAGGAACCGAAGATTTCAATACTGGACGCTATCATCATGCTAGAAAATGCGTGGAATAATGTTAAACTTTTAACGATTTCGAATTGTTTCCGGCATGATGATTTTCTTAGGAGTGAAAATCCTTCTATTTTTCAATTCGAGACGCTAGAGATGAAACACTTCAAGACTGGGCTCGAGATTTGCCAATTGAACAAGATTCACTTCAGGAATATGAAGACATAGATTTGGGAATGTAACGGATTATTGCAGACGTAAATGCAGATATTTTTGGCAGAGATGATGATATTGACGACAGTGCCAGTTCAGAAGATCATTTAAACGAGTTTTCATGCCCAAGTTTAAAAGAAATGTTTTCAGCAATCAATACTGTTAATAAATTTTTAGCTTGCAATGACGGTTTTCTGAAGGATCCGATAAAAAAGCTGTCAAAGAACTTGTCGCTATAACCGAAAATTCTTTTTATTTACAAAAAAACTAAACAAACAAATATTACTGATTATTTTTTAGCAAATCAATAAACATGTAAATACATTGCATTATGTATGTACATTCATAATAGGTACATAATTTTATTCATTTTTCTTTTTAACAATTTTAGAACTATTTATTTGAAAAAGTTTTAAAAAACATACTTATATGAAAATAAGCAGTGTGCTTTTCCCTGATTGAACCTTTTAACCATTTTTTAACGTCATGTTTCAGGTGTAAATAGAAATTATGTGACAATGAATTTGGTATTTCTAGAAGTTTTAAGTTATCTATCAGATATAAAAACTATCGATTATAAGAACCAGTTTTTAAAGTCCCCTGGATGTTCTTATAAACGCAGGTAAATAAACGCAGGTCTTATAAATCGACGACAGTAAATTGTTTTTCTCCTGGTATTCTGGCTATGGAATGGGACCCTTGGTCCCAATTCATGGTAAGCTCAATGCCGCCGCGTACTGCACTATTTTGGATGACAGTGTGCTTCCTACGTTGTGGCAGTTTTACGGGTTGGATCCATGTAACTTCCAGGACGACAAGGTCAGCTGTCCTGTTGAGAGGTCCACCATAGATTGGTATGGGAACAGTGGGTTTCAACCGAATAGACTGGCCTGCCTAGAGCCCAGACCTGAACCCTATAGAGAACCTCTGAGAGGAGTTGGATCGCCGAATTATGGGCGCAACAACCGAAATTTTGTGTTTCTTTTCTATCATAGGTGTCCAAATACTGATTGGTAGATAGTATGTATGTATGTATATATATATATATATATATATATATATATATATATATATATATATATATATATATATATATATATATATATATATATATATATATATATATATATATATATATATATATATATATATTGATTGCCGATCATTAAAATTAACACCTTGAAGGAGAGATGATACAAGCATCAAATTCGCATGAAAGCAAGATCAGGGGATATGCTCTTTGGACTGACGGTATCATTTGACAACGTCTGGAGCAGCACGGGCTGTCTGCACGACGATCATTATTGCGGTTTCCCTTGATACTGTATCATAGAGACACGCGGCGACAGTGGTGCGAGCCCAACGGCAAAACTGGATGCAGGAGTGGCACCACGTCGTCTATTCAGACGAGTCCAGGTTCTGCATGCTGCATCATGATGGATGTATGAATGTCAGGAGGCACCGAGGAGAATGTACCTGGCCTGTTTGCATTCGATATCGTCATACGGACCCTGCACCTGATGTAATGCGGCAGGCATTGGGTACACGACACGAACACCTTGTTCCCGTCGTTGGTAATCTGAACTGCCAGCGTTACAACTCTCAGATCTTAAGGCCGGTGGCTGTGCCTTATCTTTAAGGCGTCGGAAACGTCATCTTTTAACAAGATAATGCAAGACCGCATGTTGCAAGTCGTGTCCTGACCTACCTCGACATAAGGGTGTTCGACTGTTGCCCTGACCTGCACGTTCTCCACATCTGTCACCCACTGAAAACATCTGGCCATGGGCTGCTGAGAGACTTGGCCACCACCGCTCTCCATCACTACGATTGACGAAGTGTGCCATAGACTTGAAGCAGCATGGAATGACTTGCCCATATCTGTCATCCAAGACTAGTTCGACTCGATGCCTAACCGGGTTAGAGCCATTTTAGCTTCCAGAAGCGGCAGTTATGTGTACCAATTTCGAACCCTGAATAACCCCAAATTGCCTACAAATTTAATTTTTTTTATTCCTACTCTGCTGTATACATTCAAAAAGTAAAGTTTTGTTATTTGTTTTCCTTCCTGGTGTTGCAATTATATCTATGTATATCCTACTCCAGCAAATGGGTGCCTTTTAATTATTATAGGTGTGGGTGTCTACTACTGTGAGGGTGTCTTTTATAATATATTTTTACACACACACATATATATATATATATATATAACAGACACCAGACAAATGTGTATTTATATACTCTATAATACAAATAATTCTGATTTTAAAGAATTTTGCCAAATATTCGTACACATGTTCATTACAAAAAAATATTACTTATGATGAAATTTTACAAAAGTCATTTAAAATCTCAGTAAAATGTGGTACCCTAATTGAAATTTTAGACCAGAGAAAAAAAAGTTTAAATGTAATGAAATGATTCGTAGTATAGAGAATTCATCTCGTAATTTAAATCCTAGGAAAAAAACTATCCGTGAACGAGAAAATTCATAAATTATTCATTCAACATGCTTTGTCTGCATTTAGGAACTACACACTGCGTACGAGATTCTTTGTTTAATAATAACTCCCAGTCCCTTTATATTCTTCCTTTTAAATGGGAAGGATTTCGCTCCTAGTGTTTTCTTGGAGAGAGAGGGAAAAAAAGAAGTATATGTGAGAGAATAAAGAAAACTTGATGAAATATTTCTTTGTCTAATTCCGAGAAACATATTAAACACACTCGTTTGTTTGTTAAAAATGCATAAAGTAAAAAAGAGTTGTTATCACAGTTACACGCGCATGTTTATGTTAATATTTCAAACAAATGTTTTTAGTTTAAGATTCTGATGACATTTTAAAGTTTTACTATGAAAACCTATTTTTTTCTTCTCCGTAACTCCGTGCAGCTTTTTACCGCTCTTATTAATGCAAACATTTGCTATGTAATGAAATCCAAACAAATTCCTTGAGAAAGTAGTAAATAAAATATCACTATTACATAAAGCATTAAGTTTCGTTACTCTTATATTTGAATAAGGTTCCGGCAATGGAATTTTCATCAAATTATTCGCCTTCATTCACGTTTTCCTCTATTTTTATTGTTTAAATAATTATTTTTACATAATAAACTATTTAAATGATAACGAAAAGCATTAAGAGGAAGGAATAAAGAATTTTCGTCGAGTTTGATGGCAGTTTGCAATAACATAATCATTTAATTTCATACGGATTATTACGTTTTAATTAAAAAAAAAACAATAATTTAAATTTATATGTGCATAATTAACTTTTAGACAAAATACCATTAAAACATGGAACTTTTTCTGAATCTGAAATGAGAGGTTATATGCATCCAATATTACATAAAACGGGGTATAATAAATTAAGAATTTGTGCAAAATGAGATAGTAGTAACATTGTTATATAACCACTTTTCAATTGGAAGAATAAATGAAGAAATTTCTAATATACTTTTCTTTTTTCAATTATAATGTGTAAACTCCTGACATATTGCCATAACATAGTTTAAATAGGGTTTGAGAACTAAATTTATCTTATTTGCTTAATTTATCTTCTAATAATTATGCACTAGTTAAAAAGTGCATTTTAAAAGCTTATTAATCAAAACTGGGAATTGTGTAGTTATCATTGTAACTAGCAATTAAATTTAGAAAAATGAATTATAAACATATTTTAAACATACTTTCCTTAAAGTTATACATTGTGTATTTACATTCAGAAAAAAAATGGCAGCTAAATTTCTCCGAAAATCAGTACAAATATGCAATTAAAATGGCTAATCAACGATATCAGTATCAGTTTTTTTTTCTTGTTTTTAACCAGGATGAAGACAAAAATGTATAACATCAAGAACGAATATATGCAATGAGGATAGTTGGCGTTAATGAAATTAAATCATAACGAAAGTTAATGAGCTGATTTTTTTGGAGAGGTGTTAACTTCCATTTTCAAAATTTGTATAAACTGTAAAACGACGTGATTTTCATTTTGGTACTCCTTAATTTTCTAACATGTTTTCGCAAGTTAATTTCCATCCAACTATGGCGTATAAATCTTTCGCAGATAAATTGGATGATATTACCAGATAACTTAATACTTGCATGTACAACGAGGACAAAAGGAAACAGCGCTAGTCGGTTGGTTGGTTGGGGTTTTATGGCGCAAGATCCAAAATAGGACATAAAGCGCCAAACACAAGACTAGAGCCAAAAGATAGCATATAAAGAGTCGCCATGCTCGAACCAACGGTGAAATAACTGATTTATAACCAACTAATAATTCTAAAAACGCGTAACCGTGTAAAACTGAATAAAAGGGATGATAAAAATTATGAATAAATATGCTAGAATGATGATATATACAAGGTAATATAGAAAGATTATATGTAAAAGTGATAAAAAATGGTAATATATAAGGTGGTAAAAACAATGATTAATAAAATTGATAAAAATATTATAAACAGGGAAAGATATATTTGTAAAACGCAATAAAAGTTTAACTATAAAATCAATGGCTAAAGCATAGACTGTGTATAAAACCAGTAAAAAATAAGAAGGCAAACAGATCAGGATGGGGGGGTCTGTCCCAGCAGTTCAGATAAAATAGGTGAACTGGAGCCAAAAAAGCTATTATATAGGGCTTGAAGCGAGGGGCAAGACGTCAAAATATGTCCAACTGAAAGTGGAGCCTTACAATGTTGACAGAGAGGGGCATTCTCACCCATCAACAAATGCGTTAAAAGGGAATGCCCGATTCTCAACCGTGTGAGTATAACGTCTGCACGACGCAGTTGAGCTGATGGTCAAGCACCAATACATGGTTTAATCTATCGCAGCTTAGTAATCTGCTGATCCCAATCTACTTGCCATTCGTTCCTAACTAACTTTTTCACACCGGACTTCACATCACTGATAGGCACATGCTGATTCAGCCGATGCACAGCACGTTTAGCCGCAGCATCTGCCTGCTCGTTACCCGATATGCCGACATGACCAGGCACCCAGCAGAAAAGGACACTAAAGCCACGACGCCAGAGGCGACGATGCAGATCCAACACCGGAGATAAAAGGGGATGGGAGTATGACACTTCACCATTCTCCAAAGTCTCTAAAACGCTGATGGAACCTGTATGCACTATATAACGCCTATCTCTCTGCCGGAAGATATACTTTAGAGCTTCGTGTACAGCGACAACTTCTGCTGAAAAGACAGAAAAACAGTCGGGAAGTGAATAGTTCCTAACGTCTCCGCCACAGACGTAGGCACATCCAACATGATCTTCTGTTTTTGAGCCGTCGGTATAAACATCAACATAGTTAGGGTAACTAGCGAGGTGCGACGAAAAAAGCTGGTGAAAAATGACAAGATCCGCATTCGATTTTGCAAAACCCTGGAAGGGGCGCAAGTACGAAATCTTGTGGTTTCGCCAAAGTGGAAAATGCAAAGTCGGTTGCAGCATGACAGCCACATCACAGAGCGGAGACGAAGTAAGTAACGTCCTCATGCGAAGTCCAAACGGTGGTATGCAAGATGGCTAATTTTGGTAAATTCGGTCATTCTGGCTGTGAAGTAGACCCGAATGGAGTGGGTGAGCAGGATGCGAAAGGATGCGAAAATACGGTTGAAGCGACAGTTGCTTGCGAACGGATAGTAGAGAAGGCTCGCCACAGATGGCATTGAACCTCTTAATAGGCGATGTTCTGAAAGCACCAGAACATATTCGAAGGTGTGAAGTGATGGATAGTGTCAAGTTTCCGCAGCACAGATGGGTGAGTGGAACCATAAACGGCACATCCATAATCCAGTTTCAATCGGATGACCGCGCGATAAACTCGGAGCATAGTACACGGATCAGCTCCGCAGGACGTGTTTGACAGAACTTTCAGTAAATTAAGGGATTGTTCAGATTTCCGCCGTAAATGAATAACGTGCGGAAGGAAAGTTAGCTTTCTATCGAACAATACAAAGAAGAAGCGAACAACGTCCACCACAGTGATAGCTGAATGGCCGAGGTAAATCTGCGGGTCAGGATGCAAACCTCTTCATTTACAAAAATGTACGCAAAAGGATTTTCCTCCGAAAAAATTCCCTCGATGTCGAAGAAAACTGACACAAGGTGGTTTCTTATGACAAAAGCATTGCGAACTTCGGATTGTAAGGCAATGACGTTATCCATCATAGATCGGCCACGCCGGAAACCGCTTTGTAAGGGTGAGAGATAAATCTCTTTTTCTAGTACGTAAACTAACCGATTGTTTACCATGCGTTCTAGCAGCTTACACAAAGAGCTAGTGTGTGCAATTGGTCGGTAGTTGTTAGGATTATTGTCATCCTTTCCCGGTTTAGGAAAGGGAATCACTATTGCCCTACGCCAAGAGGTTGGGAAAGTATGTTCCTCCCAGATTCTGCTAAATATATACAGCAAATTATGAAGCAAGCTGCGAGAGAGATGCTGTAGCATAGCATAACTAATGCCATCGGGACACGGGGAAGTCATCCGAGTCTGCCGAAGGCAATTCTCCAACTCGTTCTCCGTAAAGTTACAGTTGTATGACAGGTTGGACTGAGTTTCAAAACGCAAGGGCCTAGACTCGGAACGCAGTTTGTGTCGCATGAAGGTGGTCGGATAAGACGACACACTCGACACAGAACTAAAAGTGCTGTCAATGGCGTTAACAATTTCCTCTACCGTAGAGCGAGTAACGCCATCTTGGACGATGCATTTTAGAGGCTGATCTGAATATAATCCCATGCATTTCTTCACTTTCGTCAAAAGCTGTTTACTGGGAGTGAATGATGTGAATTCCGAAACATACTTTTGCCGAGACACTCTCTGACACCATCGACGCACTCTACGAGCATTAGCTCTTGCTTGTTTAAACGAAATGAAATTAGCAGTCGTGGGATATCGCCGAAATATCCCCCACTGTTTTCTTTGCTTTTTAAGGGCTTCTCGACATTGTGGTTCCACCAAGGCTTCCAATTGGTACGAGAATTTGGTGAACTCTTAGGAATCGCTGCTTCGGCAGCTTCTATTATAACGTCGGAGACACGACGAACCGCATCATCGATAGTACCGTCGACCATTGACTGAGTGATAACTGCACTGTCTGTAAAACGATACCAGTTCGCAGACTCAAATTTGAATCGCGCAGTGCGACAGACTATAGATCCCGTGCCGGACAGTGACACAAAAAAATGGGAAATGGTCACTACCGTGAAGATCAGTCCCAACCCAGAAGTTACAAGATGGAAAAAGTGACGGTGAACAGATGGCAAGATGGATTGTATGACGGGTTCGAGAAGGTTCGTGAAAGTGACTAGGATCACCATTATTGAGGAGGCAAAGATTATGGTCAGTTAATAACCTCTCCACTTGCCTTCCTGGAAAACTGCTGGGGTTATTAAAATGCACGTCTGCACGCACATAGCTACTGCTTGAAGTGTAGTGTTCAAGGAAAGGACTATAAACGGATAGTTGTGAGAGGTCAGGAGAGCGACACCTCCTGACGCTCGCACACCTGAAACTTTTTTCTTCCTATTAAAGCTGTAACGACGAAATTTGGCCGTGTCCGCTGACTTCAGGAAGATTTCCTGATGTGCGACACAGGCCGGATGGTGATCTGTGATCAAAGAATTCAGATCTGAAAGTTTATTTCGGAAACCGCGACAGTTCCAGGAGATTAAATTCGCCATCATGAGGAGGAGGGAGAAGGAACACGAGCAGGAAGACTTGAGGTGTCCATAGACACCCCAGCATCAGGATCAAAAAGATCCGAATTGGACGCTCAAATTTGGAGGGAATCCTCCTCCATACGCGCCACATTGCGAGGGTATTTCACCTTACGTGAATGAGTCACTCGCTGTACACTCTCTGTACGTTTTAATTTCTTGCTTGAAAGCGATTTTTAAGTGGAAGGTTTTGAGATGGAAGAACGGGGTGTTTTATTCGGTTGTGAGTTAGATTTTGAAAGTTGGGTTGTTGGAGTTTTATTATTGTTTGGTTTATTGGTGTTAAGAATAGGCTCCGTTTGGGTTGATGAGTTACACATAACTTTCTTGGAAGTGGCAACAGAAACGTATGAAACACCCACTCTACGGCTTCTAGCCTAAACTTATTTACGCGCTTCTAAATATGAAATATTATTCTTGGCTCTCACAGTCTGGATTTCTTTCTCAACAGTCCATTTTGGACAGGAGCATGAGTAGGATGTGTGATCTCCTTGGCAGTTAACGCATTTAGCTGGCTGGGTGCAGGTCTCAGATGTATGATCAGGCTGGGCACATCGGGCACAGATCATGGAACCACGACACAATGCTTTCGAGTGTCCGAAACGTTGGCACTAAAATCAATGGATATTGTTCTTAACGTAAGGTCTGATAGGGCACCGAAGGTACCCAGCTATAAGGAATGATGGTAATTTAGGTGTGTCAAAAGTCAAAATGAGATGCTTCGTTGGAAGTACTTTCCCATCTCGACGGATAGTAATGCGACGAACACTAGACACAAGTTGGTCACGCAAGAGCTCCAAGATTTCCTCGTCGTGGGTATGGAAAAGATCAGCCTCCGATATTACCCCTCTTGAAGAGTTCAGATATCCGTGTGGAGTTACGGACACAGCAATATTCCCGAACGTTTTAACCTTTAGCAGCTGCGCAGCTTGTACTGGAGTCAATACTTCTAAAAGGAGGTCACCAGAACGGAGTTTCTTTATTGAGTTCACATGGCCTATTACTGAACTGATACATTTTTGTATTAGAAACGGCTACACAGTAGTAAAATCGCCTTCCACTCGCTTTATGATGAAAAATATTGCCATTGGTTGAGCCCTCTAGGAGAGAGGTTGCTCTCCCGGAGGGAGAGAAGAAGTTTGGTCAGCTGAGCGATCCGCCCAAAAGCTGCATCTAAATTATCTTTAGTTGCAGCCATAATGAACAATTTAAAGAACCACGGATTACTTCCAGTTCGATTCGGGACCCCCGCTAGACCCCGTCGTTCCACACTTTTCTAACGTGACAAGTGTAGCCGCCGGATTCTTCGCAACTAAATGACAGACGCCGGGAGGTAACGTGCACCTGGTGCACGGTCCCCGACAGAATCGAGAAGGATTTCTCGCTACCTCGCGACGTCTGCCATGAAGATAAACGCAAACAAGGGCCTCTACCTCTGGGACCGTTTAAGGAGAACGTACCACAACCATTACCAACATGGCACGAAACTCCTCTCCACCAACACAACCCCAACAGGGTCCGTTCCCGAGCCCAAGTGGTGTCTCTCACGGGAGAGGCCGAAGAGTGGTACAGGACCCAGTAACATCAAGGTTGGGTGGGTCGAGATCAGTTTTGTAACCATGAAGGCTCCAAAGGGGACAGATAGCACAAAAACGTTTTTTGGCAATTTTAATATTTTTCACATTATTTTGGTTTTTAATTTTTTTCTAACGAAGAAATGACAAACAAAAAACACACATAGGGGTTATGAAAGAAAAAAGTAACAAAAAATTCTAGTGGAAGCTCCAGCTGGAAAGGAAGAAAAGCCCGGAAAGGAGAAAACAAAAGAAACAGGACAGGAGAAGCGAAAGAGAGATGGATCGCTATGGGCCACTGGGGACGCGACACCCACATTCACCAAAGAAAGCTAATCCCACGGAGAGAGAAAAAGATACTAGGGTACCTCGGGGTTGTGAAGCCCATGTTTACCTAAAGAAGGTAAACCCCCTGAGGGGAGCGCTAGTCTGTAAACACTGTGATTCGGTATGTAACTTCCAGGTACGGCAGCTTATCGGCAAAATTTGCATGGTTTATAACGCGCGCCACAACCACATACCTGCATATATACCGATATAGATATAGACAGATATATACAGTGTAACCTCAAAAGCCGACCACCCTTATACGACGGCCACCACTCTAAACGGACGTATTTTGTTCAGAACCGATTAAAGACTCAACAGAGCCATTGTTATGGAAAAAACCTCTTTTTTACGGCCACCCTTTAAAACGGTCATTTTTTTCGTATCCATGACTAATCATGACTGGCATACAAAGGTTTTACTGTATATACATATATGAGGTGTTGCCATGTACCAAGGAGACATTGACATAGATTTTGCACATAGCCTAGGTTCCTGTCTGCTTTAGACTTTTGTAAAAATCTCAGACGTAAAGAGGTATCTTGGGCCCAATAGACAAATATGTTTTTTAGGGGTGCAGAGTGTTTTTGTATGAGAAAAACCTATACCAGGCATTTTAAAAACAATTTAAATCTAATTTTTTATGAGATTAAAAAATGATGTCCAAAATTGAAATCTTAGTTAGAATTATTATCTTTTCAGTCTGTAGTCTTGCTTATAGTCATTTTCGTCGGTTAAACAAAATCGATGATGTTCTTTTACCGATTTTCTTGTACTATTAGCCATACCAATCTTATTTTCATCTACTATATACTCGACTACTATTATTATCATCTAATATTGTCTTCACTTTATTACCAGATAGTGCCGTAGAGTGAAACTAAAAGAAATGACCGGAAATTTCAACTGCACCAAAGTAATTACTTGATGGAGGAAATTAGTTTAACATTTTACAAGTAGTAGTCATGTAAGTCTCATCAACTAACCAGAGAGCCCAAAAAATATCCATGTCCCAAGGAAGAAAAAATAAATCCCTATTTAAACTATTATTGACGTGGTAATATTTATTTTATAGTAACACATGACTGCACAAAACTACTAAATATTACTTTCGTCCAATTTATACTGCAAATGATATCTAATTGTAACACCTAAAGTATTAATACGTATGCTGTGAGAGGTATTGAATCAAAATTTACCCCCCTGGTTTAAATAAATCACCGTTTGAAGAAGATGAAACGCCTTATGCAAATGAGCGGCGCTTTTCTACTAGACGGGAATCCCCGTGGGTAGCGTACACGATTGACAGTGAGAGCAGAAACATTACGAGGCGAGGTCGGACGGAGGCAGGCGGCGAATGAAAAACATTTGGAGTGAAGATCAATTTGCTGTACAGTGGACGGACATTATCGAGTTTACAGAAGGTGTTTTGAAGTTACTATCGTTCCAGCGAAACTGGTTTTAAAGTGAAGACAGAAAGGTTAGTGTGGCGTATGTACAAGCAGTGGCGTTGCTGAATTCTGGTAGGGTTTCCGTAATATAATTACCGGGATTAACACACTCGATAGATAATTCCCCGTTGCCTGCTAGCTATTAAGTACGGTATTTATGTAGTCTGAGTGGATTGTAATAAATAGTTTACATAGTTTAGTGTAGAAAACCTCGCAGGATCTTGTTAATGGTGAGCTAATTGTTTAGTATAAACATTACCTTAAGGGTAAAGGAAACAGTTGAACTTCACAGCTGATAGCTCTGTATGACAATCAGAAATTCATTTAAAATGCAATAGAGGATGTAGAAATATTGGAAAGGAAAATATTCATTAAATGTTAGAGTAATTTCAATTCGGTTGTTATGAAAATTAAGAAAATTATCCAAAGATTCAGTGCAAATATTACCGTTTAGATATATTGCATTATTCTGACATGTTTTCATCTTCATGTACAACTAGTCATTTTTCTAATTAATTCAAACGGCAAACAACTAAACATGAAGAACGAAATAAATTTGTGAAAAGAATAGAATCGGTGATGGGTAAACAACTCTTTCAATTGGTAACAGTTAGTAAGTGTGCAATAATGTTTAAAGACTTTATGGGACTTGTATGGATTCTATTAACTTTGTTTATAGAAATTCTAAACGCTAAAGTTTTAAATAGACACGGCTAGTGAGCAAAGGAATCACGTAGTTTAACAAAGTGTGTTTGATATTTCAGTGTTTGTTTCATAAACACGTCGACCGAGTAAAATTTAAGATACAAATATAATTTTAGTCGGAACAGAGACACGCTTTAATTAAAGTTGTATTTACTCGTAGAAGTTTCACATTTTCTTATAATCACTTAAACATTCTACAGTAATTTTCTTTAGAACATTATGCTCCAAACATATTGAAACATTTTAATAATGATTAAAAATCGGATAAATATAACATCCCATTAAATATAAGTACTTTTATGAAATAACATTGCTTTCGTTCATGCTTTGAGTACTGAAGCTCAAACAAACTATACCAACTAAATTGAAAAGTATGCACATTACTGTTTTATTAATAGCTAACTATGTAAATACTAATGATTCAAATCATTAAAGCTAAATTAATTTTTAAAAAGGTTTTTCTATGTAATATAAAATATCATCTACTATTGGAGGAATATCAACTGGTTAAGGATAAAAAAAATATTGCATTTTATTACAAATCATACTTTTGCTTTATAAATATATTTCATCTGTTATAAAAAAGTATATTTTATTTTAAATACCCGTCGTCGGAAATATATATTTCTTTGTTTTAGACATATCAATATTAATTGTTTCTTATTCGAAGAAATAGCACCATTGTATTAAATCTATAAAAGTCAATATATAGAAAAAATAATAATATTGAAACTAAAAACCTATAGCAAAAAATATTTTTTAATATTCTTAAAGGGGATTAAGATTTTTATTCCCCAAAAACAGGGAGTATTAAGAGCCAACATTTTGTAACAGGAGTTCAGTCATTTCCCAGTTGACTCAAATAAAAATTAGAATAGAAAAATTTGATTTAAAGAGGAGACTCATCCTTGTTTACAAAGTTTACAGCTTTCAATATCTCAGTTAACCCCCCAAAATAAATTTACCTATAAAAAATAATCTTTTTTATGCTCTTCAGATATTGAAAAAATGTGCCATTGGAAAACTATAAGAAATATAATCTTACGGGGGTTTTTTTAAGGAGAAGAAATAAATTTTTTGCATCTTATTTCTACGTGAGATAAATTTTACTATATTAACAATTTATTCAAAATATACTGAGTATAACTAAACTTTTTAAGATCCTGTATCCAAATATCCACCCTCTTGACAGAAATCTAAAATGTACTTTTCAATGTAAGAGAGAAGTGCATTTATATATATATATATATATATATATATATATATATATATATATATATAGAGAGAGAGAGAGAGATTTATATGCGTATTATAATCTCCCGTCATGCATGGATCCATCGTAATATATTAAAAAGTTATATACGCTACTATAAGATTCTTAGAATTTAAATTCAGTTTTTTTTTTTACCAGGGATTTTCAACTATTTTATTATGTTTTTACTTTTTAAAAATCAAAATAAATATTACATTAATTCGACTGTAACAATGTTGCATTAAAGGAAACAGTACACATGTTAATTCATGCATTATTTAAAATTATAGAATTCGTTATCTAACAATGACGTGAAACTGAAATAGTAAACATTAATCACACGAAAAATACACACCGTTACAGGAAAGCGACTATGTAAGACTATCGATTATCAAGATATCATTAAATGTTTTACTCAATGCAAACACAGTTTTTTTTTATCAATCTTGCTGCGAAAAAATTCACAATTTTTAAAATACTTTGTAATTTAAATCCTCTTCATATTTTACAAGTTTTGGAAAATAGCTTTTCTAGGAAGTCATTAAAAATCAATTTCCTTTAGAAATATTCTCCTTTGCAGATACAGTTGTGAATAAAGTAATTTTGTTCCCTTTTAACTGTTAGAGCACTTTCATGTATAATTTAAAGGGTAACTTTTTATCCATCTAGCCTTAGTTTATTTTTTTATCAATAATTTATTTCTCAATTTTTTGCAATGATTATGTTGATAGGAACCCTAGTTACATAATAACACTAACGCTAGATACCCTAGATAGTTTTTTTTAAAGAAAAATTAGTTAGCTGTCATAACCACGTACTTCAACATGTAATCCTTAAATTGTGGACTGCGAAAAGCTCAGTGTTCGTGAGTGGTTCACAAACAGTTTATATTTAAAACAATGCCCCTGTTTATAATATTTCATTCTTTTGTTCAAACTTATCAATCCACAGAAAAAAAAATTACCAGAATTCTTAAGTTGTAGTTTGGTAATCGCGTTCCACCAATATGACTTGAGTTGTTCTTGTCGTTGTCGTTATTGATGCCCCCTGGCCGGAAGTTCCCGACCATGTCCATCGTACCACCACATCGTTGAAGTTCGTCTTGGCTAAGTGCCATCTAAGTCTTGACGGAGCATCCCCCCCCCCAGGGGCAATATCTGGGGATCGTACATTCTCCCTCTCTCTCTGACTTCATGTAATGACTTTGCGGTCTACGGATTTAGCGTACCGCTATCTGACTTAGACAGGAAAACATTTAATAGCCCTTCTCTGGATTTAAACCGAGCACCTTTAACCGAATTTAACCGAATTTAACCGAATTTAACCGTGATTTAACCGAAAGCCGACATGCTACCTCGGGTTCACAGGTTGGGTAAATGATACGATATTAAAAGCTGAAAAGAATGGTTTCTGCGTAAAGCTATTTTTAGATCTAAATTTAAATTTATCTCTGAAACACTTCTTGTTTTAATTCAGCCCTTAGGAAAGAATTCAACATAATTATGGGATTATTTCGAAAATTGAAGGATAAAATTTTCAATTGGTATATTGTTACATATTATATTAATAAGATGCTTAAATTCATAATAGCCATGCGACAAAGAACTTTTTTATGTTTTTATAAATTGTAATAATTTATCGCATTGAAATCACTGACTCTGGCCAAAAAAAGGTGCTTTGATCTTGCAGGCCCTTAGAGATCTTCCAGTGTCCCTTAGAGTACTATAAAGCATAAAATAAAAAATACGATGAGAAAGGAGTTCAAAAAGAGTCTCTCAGTTAGAACTTCTCAAAAGGCTTGGAGAGAAAAGTTTTTTTGTGTCTCTAAATGGCCCAGACATAAAATGGTGGCCGGGGTTAGACTAGCCACTTGACATGACTGTCCCCTGGATCATTTACACCGCTTCAACTTTGTTTCTAGTCCTTTCTGCATACTCTGTGACTTGGGACGGGTCCTGAATTGTGAACATTTGTTTTATTGCCCGGCATTGACTAAGCGTTTTCTTGTGGACCGTTACTGGGAGGCCAGGGGACTTCTGGATTCATAGACTATTTGCTTCAGTTTTTTTTTGTTTGTTTGTTTCTTGTGTTGTACTTTTTTCTGGCTGTAGTTGTCTTTTAATCTTTGCCATTGCAAACAAAATAAACTGTAATTATTACAGAAAAATGTAACATACTTGCCTTTTCACGCTAGAATAAACTAGCTGCAGAATACGACCAACTGAAACATCAAAATTTTGATGCATGTGATATATTTGAAACTATTATTTTATCATAGTTGTCTATTCAAGTAATTTTTTCGGTATTTCCAAAAATTTTAGAGATATTGAAAGTATATTTTCTGTACTCTGTTTCAATGCGCTGGAGCTTGAAACCCTATTTTACACTGTTAAACTGTAATAGTCATAACAAAGATTAACAATTAGGGAGATACTGTTAATTTTCTTCTTTTAAAGTCTTAAAGTATCAAACTGAACAGTCCCAACTTTTGGACACCCAGCAATGAGGTAATGAATTTCTGAACACGACTTACATAGTCCGCCATTGGCCTTGTCTCGCCAAATTCATTCCCAGAAAATATTAATGTCCTTTTGAAATCACTTCTGTATAATTCCTCTTCAGGGAAATAGCAAGAGTCACGCACGGCAGAACGCCCGAGTACCATCTTCACTTCAGATCGCTTCCTTTTAAGCATTCAGGTGTGACAGAACATTAGCATATCAACAATGAGTTTGCGATAAAGATTAAACTTCGATTACCATTCTTAGTCGTTTCGCAAGTGATCTTGACAGGATATAGGAAAGAAAAAAATTTATGTTAGCTTCAAACTGATGAAACTCCACTACAAAGCATTGTAAGTTTTATGAATCATGATCATTATGAGGAATAGCTATGCGTTAATTTAACCATCGGACCCACCATGTGATAATACTAAAATAAATAAATAAGTTATAGCAAAATGTTTTCAGATGATAGGTACTTAAAATATTTAAATGGTTGTTGGTTATCTAAATAAAAAGTGTACCTACAGAAGTTCTAAAGTAAACCATATATTACAGATTTTAATATGAAGGCCTTATTTGAATAGTGGTCCAACTCCATTCTTGTTCATTTTGAGGTACCGAGACTTAAAGTCTAATGAGTGTTGAGAAATGACTGCTGAAGTCTGATTTGTAATGCCCTCTGTTGGCAGCGGAAATAAGCTTCAGGTGTACCAGGTTAAAAATAAGATATAAAGGACCTGTAGGAACTTGAAAGTGAGGCTAACTCCACTTTCAAGGCCTTCATATATTATTATTATTATTATTTTTCAATGCGGAGGCACTTGTCACGAAGACATTCACCTATAATTCACCGCAATTTTGTTGGCCATTTTATTATGGGGGCGCTACATAGGCAGACCAGCATTGCCCCCTCCTTCATATATTATATCTTTAACCATATATTATAGCTTTAACATGGTGCAGATACAAATATACAGATGGAGTACAAAATAATACGAACACCTGTGAAAAAGGATGACGTATTTCACACCTTCAGTACAGCCGCGCCACCTGCAACAGAAGTCTGCCACCTAGAGAGCGTGAAGAGGAAGTTATCAGTCTCTAAACAGCAGTCACCTACGTTGCATGCTTCTATCGAACTGTCTGTGATAAGTTGAAATGTCAGACTGTCAGAATTCCAAAGAGGAATGATAGTTGAAGGGCGTTTAAGTGTAGCATCGGTTACGGAAACAACAAACCTTTTGGGGTTTGCAAGGAGTACGGTATCAGCCGTTATGACAGCGTACACGAAAGAGGGTAAGACGACGTCTTCAAAGCACAACAGTGGCCGAAAGTCCAAGATTGCTGATAGGGATAGATGGGTCTTGAAGCGCATAGTAGCCCGAAAGCACAGGCAATCGTTATCCGAGATAACATCCGAAATGAACTGTCATCTCTAGGACCCCGTTTCAACAAAAACTGTCAAAAGGGAACTTCATGCTGCCAACATTTATGGCAGAGTGGCAATTTGTAAACCCTTGGTGACAGCAACTTATGTTTTCAAGCGACGCCAATGGTGCAGAGATCACAAAGGCCACAGCAGTGGCAACATGTAATATGGTCAGATGAATCGTCATTCACCCTATTTCAGACGACCGGACGCGTTTATGTCTGGAGAACGCCCAAAGAAACGTTTCATCCTGAATGCCTCTTGCCGACTGTAAAGCATGGGGGTGGCTCCATTATGGTATGGGGTGCGATATCTTGGCGCGGTCTTGGGCCACTTGTTATTATGCATGGGAGGATCAAATACAATCACTATCTAAGAGTTCTAGGGGATAATGTCCATCTATTTGTCCCATTTTGTCCCATTTTGTCCAGACTGTATTCCCTGGAGAGCGACCGCTTTTTCAAGACGACATCGCCCCTATCCACACTGCTAGGTGTGTTCAAGAATGGTTCGAAGAGCTTGACGATGCAGTTGAACATCTCACTTGGCCCCCTCAGTCTTTGGACTTGAATTTTAATGAACATTCATGGCAATATTTGGAGTCCAAACTTCGTGCCCGATTTCCACCTCCATCCGGACTTTCGGAATTAGAGACCGCTCTGCAGGAGTAATGGCTTAATATTCCTTTAAATATTTTCCATGACCTTTATGCATCTATCCCACGTTGTATTAAATCTGTACTTCAGTCAAAGGGTGGTCCAAACCCCTATTAATAAAGATTGTCCATTATTTCACAGGTGTTCGTATTATTTTGTCTACCATCTGTAAATCCCTATAAATTCCCCAACATTTTCTTTTAGAATAATTGTAGCAAGATTATTAGGAACAGCTAGACATTAATGTAACCATAGACGTACCATGTAGGAATACAGAAATATAAAAAATAAACATGGAAATTTGTTTTCATATGATAGGTAGTGAAAATGTTTAAATGCTTGTTTGTTGTCTAAATAAACAGCGCATTTATAGAGGTTCTAAGGCACACCATATATTGTACCGTCACAATCCTTCTTTCTGGGGTACAAGTGCAAATTCCCCCTTATAAAAAATCTGGAATTTACTTTTTCTGTGTAAAATTATAACAAAAGCTAGATTTTGATACAACTCTCTTTGTAATAAAATATCACTCTAATAATTAAGCAGAAATCGTTGATTTCAACAAAGTTCACTTCTCTATAGAAGTGATTTCTCAATATATTTTAATATCTACACAAACTCTGCAATAAGATACGCTGTTACAACACCCCAACATCACTAAGCCACTGAGTGATCCCAAAACAAAACCCTTGGAGTCAGTTAAATTAATGTCAAAGGCCTGAAAATGATTAAGTCTTTCCTCAAATAGAAACATTTTCAAGTTGTTTATTTTTTTTCCTTTACTGGCAAATGTAACACACTGAAAATATTCATGAAGTAAAGGATGTGATAATTATATCTAAGAAAATTTATTCGTATATCTTGTGATAATTCTAGGATTTTTCTTTACAAAACCATTAAACATCCCAGAAGCTTCACTAACTTTTAATCACGAGCAAGAAATAGTTTATTAGAAAAGTCTCTGATATATCGATTTTTGTAGAAATGAACCAAACACATATATGTTGTTTAGAATGCTGCTGTTCACACAGCATACATTTTTCTTGTATAATATATTTCAAGTATTTCCTTTATTATAATTCGAGACCATTAAAACATTTTACTGCCTATGATAAAAAACCATAGATATTTCATTGACTATATTAGTTATATGATATTCACTGGCTATATATTTCTTGATCTGAAAACCTAGCAAGAAGCGGTGTTAAAATATTTATTAACTAATTTTCTATACTTTATAATTCGCGGATTAAAAATTTAATTTCCTTACAAAAAATAATCTAGCAGATCTTAATAATATGGCCTCTTTTATATATATATATATATATATATATATATATATATATTGATTGATTGATTGATTGTAGAGTAATAAATTTTACATTATCGAATCGAATGGGATATTTTCTGAATAGAACATCAATTTCTGTGTACAAATGTACATAAAGAAAGGAATTCAAGTCAAACGAAAATACGATAAATAATTAAAATTAATACAAAAATTGAAAAATCTTATGAAGATAAATTGCGATATTCCATAAAGAGGGAATTTTAATAGCGTATTAATAGCATCATAGTCGAACCGTGCTGTTATGCATAGCTCAAAGTTCGAAGAATGAAAGAGATTTTCTATTCTATAGACTCATTTAAATGCATATATGGAAAAATATTCCTTACAACTAGTTTACATGGATCAGAGAAGAGTGCACCAAAGGAGACTATATATTAAGGTATACTTTTATTTATTAGTATTTTAACTATTGGTAAACCTCACGATTTATTTTTTAAAAGCGTGTGTGGATTAAACAGTTATTAACTACTTCGTAATTTTGAAAATTTTATAATACCACCGACTAAAACCGATCCAAATGGACGTGATTCTGAATTTTAACAGTTTAATGAAACATAAATTGAACGAGGTATGGAAATGTTTGACAAATAGGACCATTTATGTCTAAACGTGGACAATTATAACTTTTATGTAATACACTGTTTGCCAAATACTCCTTATCTTCGAATTGTAATCTGAACACTTACCAGTTGGAATAATGTCTACGCTACGACAAATCTGCGTGACACAAACAAGTGCAAGGTTTCTACACACTCCATATATATATATTGGAGGAACCAGGAGCTCACTGTATAGGCTGGAATATGAATCGCGGAGGCATTTACAAAAATATGTAAAACAGAGAAGAATAGTCACAACACACCCACCGATAAAAAATTTCAAAATTTATGAGTATTTAGAGTACAAGTTTCAAATAAAAACCCATTGAAAATAGTAAGCATGAAAGTGGTACAACGATGAAAATTCAAAAAACTAAATGAGGCACACACAAATTGTGCGACTACATTATTTTATTGAATTAGCTGAAAACATATCAAAACCAGAGAGTATTTCGAGTACAAGTTTGAAATAAAAACCTATTGAAAATAGTACAGATGAAAGTGTCACAACGATGAAATCTCACAAAATTAAATGAGGCAGAGTCGAATAGTGAGACTACACTATTTCATTGATTCCACGGGAAACATTTCAAAACCATGGAGTATATAGAGTAGAAGTTTCAAGTAAAAATTCAATAAAAATCATAATACATCTTTTAATTTTTCAGAAAGAGAATCATGAACGTCAGAATAAGTCATAAAATTACACTTTTTTAAAACTAATACACTTTTAATGTGTAATCGATATTTTTTGTTTAGATTTTAAAGAACTTACTTTGTTCAATGAAATCTATCTCAGTTCTTTGTTTTAAAGAAATAGGAGATTTTGCACCAAAAGAAATACGTTAGGTTCTCTAAAACTTCGATTAAAATATTTTTACGTGTTATCAAAAACGAATTTTGATACGATATTTAATGATTACATAAAGACTTTATTTAATGTCCCGAGCTTAAGTTTCAATGGATATTTTTTGTCGTGAAATGACTGCTTACTTTTTATTTTCTTTTTTAAAATACATTAGAGAGATAAAGTTTTCATAAAATAAAACTTTATTTTTAATGGATATTTAAGTTTTCTCTCCTTTGGCGAGCTGAACCGATTAAAATTGCTGAAAGCGTTTAGAGATAATTAGCAATGTCGTCTGAGATCTTAATTTATGTAGTACCTTATCCAGAGAGTAGTGCTTTTTATTGATCTTTACAAATATATAGTACAATTTTTATCACATATTCAGAATAAGAAAAATTATTTAAACCACATAAAAGAGTTAATTTGTATTTGTGTTTCGCATGAATTTTATTTTATTATTTTCCCGTTTATGGCCATGTTGAATTCGTAAGTGCAATGGATAAATTTCAATATCTAGGACCAATATTGACCCAGATATTGAACTCATTTTGAGGCATAATTTCACAGTGATTTTAGAAATGTAGTACAACTGCTTTACTTTAATAAAAAAGAACATTTTCTATGAATTGAAACTATGGGACAAAACAAATGAAATTTTCTGTTTTACAGAACTAATGCTTACTAAAAAAGTTAAAGAAACTGGAATGGATTTTATTAAAGATAAAATAATCATATCTTTTATTAAAAGGTAATTCAAATTTATATGAAAAACATTAAACTTATATTTTGAAGCTGTCAGTCATGCAATATACTTTTCCTTTAATAAGTATATAGTATTTCAAACGTAAATTATAGAAAATTATGTGCGAGGCAAATATGAAGTTTTATCGACAGATATTTAGAGAAACACACCCCTCTTGCACAAGGTCTATGAAAATAACATTAAAAAGGAGAAAAATAATAAAGTTGTAATAGAAAATATAAATGTAAGCATTTGAAAATTAGTAAATTTTTCGAGTGCCTCATTTTGGTTGTTTTGTTTCAGCAAGAATCTTGAAGCAGGTGTTTCAGTTCCTTGAATGCATTTAGTTCCTGATGTGTGATGAAATAATTTGGTGAAATTGTTGATTTGAACACTAATATCAACGTTAAAAATAACTGTGGAGGAACGTCAGTTAAAATTTGCAAAAGAAGTCCAGGTTTCCAGAGATAAAAAGGTAAAAATACATGGTACCATGCCACAATTTCAGCTAAATTTTGACAATATTCTTAAGAGACATGTTCATTCTTGCTGTTTTGCGGGAATACTCTCCGCTAGTGAGCAATGTATATTTAAAATTCCTAGAGCAATAAAAATTTCTGCAATAAAAATTTATACGCAATAGCCTAGAGCGATAAATATTTATAAAAATTTAAGAGTGATGCATGTATGCCTCTATTACCGTATTATGTTTTTTAATGCCTCATTGCCGGAAATATTCCAGATCAGGTCTATATAGGCTGAAGGTATGAGGGCTGCGGGTCCGGTTTATAATGGCACTGCAAGGGTCGGAGTTCGATTTTGCCTGAGCAACTCCCAGAGGCGACATTTCGGGGATTGTCCTCTCTCCCACCCTGTTTGACCTTATGGAGTCACTTCCCAGTCTCCGGTTTTTAACGTTCCCCTATGCAGACTAGACACGGAGGTATCTTAATGCCACTTGTTGGGATACGATCCGAGTACCTGTAGCACCAAAAGCCGATAAACTACCACAATACTCCTTTAGGACCTAGCGTTATATATATATATATATATATATATATATATATATATATATATATATATATATATATATATATATATATATATATATATATATATATATATATATATATATATTATACAGGTTTTGCCGAATTCGACCGACAATTTCAGAGGGGGGATAATAGGCATCAAGACGAGGAATAATCACGTACGAAAGCATGACCGGAAACGCAAACCTGACATTGGAGGGCGCTGCTTACTTAATCGGACCATACCTCTTACCAACCCCACTGGATGGCCGGAAATATTGCATTTTCCTGGAGGAGGTAGAAAACTCAAAAACTAAACTGAATCACATAGGAATGTATGACCGGAAACGCAAACCTGGTCAACTAGAGGATAAACAAGGATGCAGAAATGTTAACTTTTCATTTCTGCATCTCTGTTTATCTATCTATATATCTATCTATCTATTTATCTATCAATCTCTCTCTCTCTATATATATATATATATATATACACTGAAGTGCCACTGAATTAGGGATAGCAAAGCCTATGCAAATTGTGTAGCGCTACGCATCATGTATGCGCAAGTGAGGGCGCTGTGGTAACTGTGTATATAGCGCGTACTGTGGTTCTTCTGAATTAGTTGTTGAATTGCCAGTTTGGGTAAACTGCCTGATTTAGACGCCTTCGATCGCGGACAAATCGTAGTTGCGCGACGGATGGGCCATTCAATTTCCGAAATCGTTAACAGCTAGGATTTTCAAGGTCGACAGTGTCAAGAGTATACCAAGAATACATGGATGGTGGAAAAAAACTAGTGATCGGGCAAACTGCAAAGGACAATTAGTCTTGACAGTGCGTGGTGAGAGACGGCTCAGGCGTATTGTACGTAGCCAGCGAAGCCAAACAGTAGCTCAAATTACCACCTAGTTTAATGACGGTGCCAGTCGTACAGTCAGTAAACGGACTGTGCAACGCTCGCTTCACCCTATGGGTTTCGGGAGCCGTCGACCTACGAGAGTACCATTGTTCTATACTAGCCATCGGGCTGCACGTCTTGCAGGGGCAAGAGAGCACTGAGACTGGAGTGTAGAGGACTGGAAACGAGTAGCATGGAGTGATGAGTCTCGATTCTGACTACTTAGAGCCGACAGGAGGCTGAGAATATGGCGTCAGGCTCATAAAGCCATGGATCCTGCATGCCTGGCTGGAAAAGTACAAGGGCATGGTGGCTCAATCATGGTCTGGGGTGTTTTTTCGTGGCACAATTTGGGATTTTTGGTGCGTGTACCAACCTCCCTCAATGCAATTCGGTACGTAGAGTTGCTGGGTGATCACCTCCATCCGTTTATGCTGTTCTGTTATCCGCACGGTAATGGAGTTTTCCAGCAAGACAACTGTACCTCTCACAAGTCGCGTTTGGCTACTGGCTGGTTGGATGAGCATTCCTCTGACTTCTCTGTCATGAATTGGCCACCTAGAAGCCCAGACTTAAATCCTATTGAGCATCTTTGGGATGTTTTGGAACAAGGCGTGAAAGGCCATCACACAGCACCAAAGAACCTTACTGAATTATGGACAGCTTTAGCCAATATTTGGCAAGCCATTCCCGTGGAACGTTTCCAGAAACTTGTTGAATCTATGCCTCGTCGTGTGGCAGCCGTTATCAAGGCCAGAGGAGGCCCAACTCGTTACTAGGTAGGTATCCCTAATTCAGTGGCACTTCAGTGTATATATATATATATATATATATATATATATATATATATATATATATATATATATATGTGTGTGTGTGTGTGTGTGTGTTTGTTTGTTTGTTTGTGTGTTTGTCAATTTCATTTCAGCCGTTTAGAGAAATAAATATAGAAAAACAAACAAACTAGTAATAGTCTAACATCACGGGGAATTAAATAAGTTTTTCACTTTTCTTCGGTTGCAGGTTAAGGTTTCTGCTATTTATTTTTCTTTCTAAATTCTTTTCACATTAAAAACCATGCTAATATCTACGAATAATAAGTATTAACGTAAATATTGTTTTTCCTAAATTTTTATAAGTAATATCAGATTCAAAAGAAATCTGAGAGACGATCTAATACTGAAAGATTGTTTACTTTGGCAATTTCCCATCTACGTATTATAATTTTCTCGTTAATAGTGTTAATCAGTATGCAGATAATTTTGAGGCTTTCAGTAACAGGTTCTCTCAAATTCCTCTTTTATAATAATTAGACATATAACGTCATGCGTTAGACTTACTTGATTATAAAAGTAATTATAAATTAATTTTAAAAGTGAAATATTCTATTAAATATTAATTGAAGTGTTAATTAAGATGTTAACAATTAAAAACATACGCATTTTTAAGTTTCCAAATTTAGGTAATTCGAAATGGTCGGAGATGGATTCGGTTCGGAAATTTCAATTCTTTCTTCACATAATAATTAAACAACCTCATGATATTTGCAGAAGAAATGTGTTTATGTATTTATATCCTCCAGTCCACGGGATTAAGAAACTGTCAAGTTAGAAAAAAGAATTATATTTAAATGTATATCCTGAATATAATGTATATTTTTATGTTCCTCTAATAATATTTTATTAAGGTCGATTCCTGGAAAATATTGGAATTTATATGACAATTTTACCAAGCGAAAATTTCTTCAGTACTTAGTAGAATGTACCAATCATTTAATACATACTAGCTGAATACCCGTGCTTCTCTAAGGAGTACATTCAAATTAAATACAACGGTCAATGTATGCAATCAATGCCATAAAAAACGAAAAAAATTATGTATTTATGATAAATACAATGGTGAATCTATGCAATTAATTCCAATCAAAATATATATATATATATATATATATATATATATATATATATATATATATATATATATATATATATATATATATATATATATATATATATATATATATATATATATATATATATATATATATATATATATATATATATATATATATTTATAAAAAAATCGTAACGGAAATTTTATAGACCAAAATAATGTAGAAGAAAATATTCAAATTAAATACAATTGTAAATATATGCAATTAGTTTGTATGTGTAATATCCATACAATATACTAATTTGAATTATATTCTTAAAAAATATTTCGGGTAGTCTCTTCTAACGACACTACGCGGGGTATTAACGTAGGATTACTTATCGTTTGCTTACCTTTATTTTACACATTTTGGTAGTTTTTTGTGTATCTGTTTATTGCTACTGGGTTTGACGCGCTGCCAACTCGCGACGCAGTGCATTTTTTTTGTCTCTGAAGAACCGTTATTGAGGAATGTAATCCTATGTTAACAATTTCTATCTCAATAAGGTCTAATGGTTAAAGTTTATCTTTTGCCGTATTTTAATATTTTTTGTCAATATATTTCTCTGTTATGCACGTGATGCAAAATTAATTTATCGTCAAGTATTACAAAAAGAAAAGAAACCACGTGATCAGCATTTAATAAATTAAATTCTAAAAATTAATATTTGAAAATTCCCTAAAAATCAGAAAATGGAAGTAAAGATTCGAAAAATATTTCATTTTAAAGGAATTTTTAAGATCTTTCTTGAAATATAAATTTTTAAACCCTTCAATTATTAAGTTGAATGCAAACATTAAAGAATGTTACAAAAACAGCTTAAAAATTTAATTTAATAAAATCTAAGAAGAACTTTTCAAAAATATTTTTAAGTGCACTCCTACACTATAACAATAATCGACTTACAAAATTTCAGCCCTTTAGGTTCAGAGGTTTGGTCTGTGCGTTGTCTATCAGTCAGTCAGTCAGTTTCTGAACTGTTATATGTAAAGATTAAATAATGATCGTAAGAGATCATTATTAGGCCTTATTACTAGGTCGTGAGAGTAATGAAATGGCAATTTTCAATATAGGCTGTTATCAATTACACAATTTTCAAATTATCTCAAACTGTTAAAGTGCCCTTAACATTTCGTTTTGTCGAAGGTTGTTCAAAACAAAATGTTACTAGAAAAAATTGCCTGTAATGGTATCAATCGAGTTTAAAATCTAAACCATATCATCTACACTTTAAAGGAAATTTTCAATTCGGAGATCAAAGGAAACTGTCTCCAAGGACATATATATATATATATATATATATATATATATATATATATATATATATATTCCACTCCAATATCGCGAGACTCTACAAAATAGTTCGCTCAAAGCTGGAGGATTTTAATTTTTTACAACAATGTCAGCACAAAGCCCTAATTAATTTCAAACTTTTATAAACTTTTTGAGTTATAAGTATGTGGAAATCTCTACAGATATCGTTGTGATCCACAATAGAATGCTGGGAAAAATGTAAAGAGAAAAATAACACAAAATTTGTCACATTGTATATGTTCCTATATGTCTTATATCACACTGGTAAATAATAAACTTTAGACTTGTGAAGTGCTAAATAATAGTCTTGTTTAAACGGCTGGCTATACACTTTAATTTTTAAATGAAAGCTAAGTCCCTAAGCAATCAGTTTTGTTTTGTTTATACTTTTTACAATTCCAGGCTAATTCCTGTTTATACAATGTATCATATAACATATATTCTATTGTAAATGAAACGTATGACTTTATAACATAATCTTGGTAATTTGGAACTAATATTTGCTTGTTGCCAACAAGTTTTAATTTGTCTCAGTTGCCAAGGATATTTTTCGTTAATTTTGTGAAAGCTGTTAAATTACGTTTACGCTTTATTATAATTATTTCGTCCTCTTCGAGGAATAAATTAAGATGCAGAAATAAATTGCTACGTCTTGTGTTAATTTACTAAATATAGATCGTTACAATTAAGAGTCAGTCTGCTTATTTCGTCTCGTAACAAAGCCTTTATTTCACTGTCTTCGAGAATTTTTCATTTCACGGATTCATATAAAGAGTCAAAAATGCTTTCCGTTTGTATGTAGGACGTTAGCTGGATCCCAAGAGGGGAATTTGTCTGGTGTTTACGTAACGCGATGAGAAATGGGCCAAATGTTTGCGGGAACTGAAGATTTTCCTAAAATTTTAACGATAAAGTAAAGGAACATAAAAATATGGCTTTCAGTTACGGCGATATATTTTCAGCCTTGTCTAAAAATGTTTATCTCGTTATTTCTATTGTTTTATTTTTTAAACTCATCGAAGTGAAGGAAAAAGAAAGGTATTGTAGAAGTTACTCCTTTTGTTGTTAAAATATCGCAGATTAAAAATATAATGAAAGACATAATTCAAGATTTTTTAAATGATTTAAATTTAGAGAATCTAAGATTTGAATTATATGGTTGCATTACTTGATTATATTTGTTTTATGTTGAGATTAAAGTATTGCAACTATGAACTGCTAATGTCTTTACATTTTCGAATATGCTAGTGAATAGAAACGAAAATTATTAAACTGCAAACTTATGTCAGACCAAAGTGCTTTCATTAAACTATTTGACTGATTTGCATTCCTGGCTTTTTAAAGATCGCCAAAAATTTCTAGTAAAACAATTAATCTGGCTATGCCTTTGCGACGTTTAAACAGAGGACGAAACAAATTGAATTTAATATAGAATAATTTGTAGTTTAAGACCGTGTTT